>VZRL01001271.1:0-45451 GCA_013397895.1 Origma solitaria | reverse complement strand
AGAGACTGAGAGTTGCAAAGGCCTTGCAAGAGAGAGAAAGGCTTTGCTCCCGGGATGGAAACAGCCTGGCCTCGTCTTGGCCTCGGCTTGGAAGTCTGCAACTTATGGACAGAAAAATCTCATATTTGCAGGAAACATTCGGGCAGGTTTTGCTGCTCATGAGATTGGACGCACACCAAAGAAGTTTGCAGAGGACTGACTCTCGTGGGAGGGATCCCATGGCTAAGTAGAGGACTCTTCTCCCTGATGGACTGACCCTGACCAGAGAAAATCCCCACCCCGCCCCCACCCCGGAGCTGTTGGTTGGAAGGAAGGAGGGAGGAGGTGAGCTGAGAAATGGTGTCTTAATAGGGAAGGGGGTGAGTAGAGAAACAGCATTTGTAGCAGAAGAATTGTGGTGATGGACTGACTAGGAACAAAAACCCCATACCCTGCCCCTGCCCCGGAGTTGTTGGTTAGTTGGAAGGAGGGTGGGGTGTGAGCTGAGAAACAGTGTCTTAAGAGGGAAGGGGGGTGTGTGAAGAAGCGGTGTCTTAAGAGCTTATTTTTACCCCTGATTTATCCTCCAACTCTGTTAGGTTAATAAATCACTTTGCAACTCTAAGTTTATAACCTTGCCCTGTCTTTGTGCGTCTTCCTACCATCAGTGGTTTATCTCAGCTCATGAGTGCGGCATGTTTGTGTTAGTTTTTCCCCTCTCCTCTGCATAGCTGCAGCAGAAGAGAGCATAGAGAGCAGACTTTGTAAGTGCCTTGCATTTAGCCAGGGTCAAACCTCTACACACAGTAAGGGGAGCATTACTAGATGAATTACTGAGGTCTACAAAGTAGCCAGTGACACTACAGTCTAAACATATTCAGTGCAGAATATGACATTTAAATCAGGTAGGGAAGAACCTGTGAGACTTTGAGGGCTGCAGACCTTTTCAACTATTTTGGAAATATTAGTTTTCCCCCTATGTTATACCATTATATTCTTCCTAACAGCAAGCCCTTTTGGAGTCCAGTTACCTCTGTGATAGGAGTAACAAGGGACAAACTCATTGCAACTGTTTTTATCTAGTGCATGCAATGATCCAAAAAACTTCAGCAAGGTTCCTGAACCTGTGGTATAAAGGCATTTCAGAATAAAGATTCTTCAGTTGAATTTTAAAATTGAACCTGCAATATTAAATAGTTATCCTGCTTTCCTAAATTGTCCAAAGTTTTATTTGATTTCTATAATGTTGTTCTGGTTTGAAAGACACATGTCTGCCAAGGAAGGCAGAAACCTCCCTTGGAACAGAGAATATGACCCCCTTTCCCTCCAAATTATTATAACTTTGAAGTCAAGGGGCTTTCAGGCAAAGATAGGAGAAAAAGGAGCAACAGTTCTTTACTAGTATTTATAACAAGGCAAACAAGCAACAACAACGGTAGCAGCAACAAACAAAAGCAGAAATCCAGTAACAGCCTGCTCTGGGCTGCCAGGCACCCTCCCATTTGTTGCAGTCACAGTCACAGCCAGCAGGGGCGCTGTTGGCTCCCAGCCAGGCAGAGCAAGTGCGATGATTCCCGCGCAGCTGCAGGGGGCACTGTGGTGTGAGCTCAGTCGAGTCTCTCCCTCAGATGAAGAATGGGGGCAGGCTGGGTGGTGGAAAGGTCTGCAGCAGGAACCTCAAAGGGGCGGTTGGGGTGGTACGGGCTGGCTGGCTCAGGGTAGTGAGCAAGAGTTGGCAGAAACTCCACAGCTGTGGCAGGAGCTGCGATGTGTCCCAGTGAGGGGGGGGGTGGGGGTGGGTTCGGGGTTAGAGTGTAACAGAAAAATCCCAGAGAAGTGACAGCTGGCTCCTCCGTAGCAGCTGCTGTGCTCAGCTGGGGAGAAGTGCACTCCATGAGGGGCTCGGGGTCCCAGGTTTTCGAAGGTCCTTCCAGTCAAATCGTGTGTTAATAAGGTCCCAATTCAATGGCTACTCTTACGAGCAAAGGCTCACCCACCATAACGAAGGAGCAGTACAGGGCTGGGCTCTGGCAGTGGCAGTGAATTCTCCCACAGTAAGCAGCAGCTCGCACTGTCGCCTCCGAAGCCGAGAGAGCAAGAGGAGCTAGGAGCTGCGCCCAGCCCCTTCATCCGGCTCTAGTCTCGGGGTATTTCTGCCCCTCCAAGAGAAAGCCCGCAGATAAGAGAAGTGCAGCCAGGTGCACTCCACCCCACATGGTACATCTTTTGTCTTAAGTACCGATCGTTATTGTCTCTCTGCAACAGATGGGAAAAAATTCCCTAAGAAAACAAAAGGAGAAATCCTAACCTCCAACAAATGCAAAACAAAACCAAAAACAAACTAAAAAAAAAAAAAAAAAAGAAAATCAAGCAAACAAACAAAAACCCCAAAAAACCCTCTCAGTAAAATAACACAGCTTGGCAAAATCAATTTTACTTTGACTTTCTTTATTTTTGTGTCTTGCTTTTAGAGTTCAAAAAACTCCAGCCAGACTTACCATTTTCATTCCAGTCAAAAAGCAACTGCTTTTAAAACCACATTTTCAAGAAGAGGCCTCTGTCAGCCTTTACACAGATACTAGATCGCTGCATTGCACACAGCTCTGCCTGTTAAATTTTCAACTTGTAAAAACCTGCTGAAAACAGGGGTCAGAACCACTGATGAAGGGAGCAGCTTGTGTAACAATAACAGGATGTGGGACTAGCAAAGTGCTTATCACTTTCTGAGAGTGACGTATGCTTTTTAGTAGCTATTAATCCAATGTTTGCAGGTAAAGCAGAATATACTGTCAACAATTACAATTCTGTTAGCATAAAATACCATCACCTACCCCTCAGGTGCCATACATTACTCCTTACCATGCCTATCTGTGGTGGCTACACCTCTCCTAATAAAATAACTGGCACTGACCACATCATTAATATTCACTGACTTTGTCTGACAATTTTCTCTGCTGAGAGAGAACTAGTTGGAGATAGCAGCATTTGGGAAGGAACAGACAATGAGGATTATGCATTTGCTGTCCACCTGCAAGCAGCCTTCCCTCAAATAAGTTAGGATGCAAACATATACTTCAGAGTTACCATCCTGTAAAAAAGGTGCTGCTGCAAATTCAAGCTACTACAGTTTTGAAAGAAGGAAGGAAGATATGGTCCAAAACAAGACCAGTTGCTAGGTGAAGTCATCTAGCTGCAAACACCACACACCTGTTTGCTCCCTTGATTCTTCTGGATAAAAACTACAAGTCAGGCTGCAGCCTGGGCTCAGTGACCTTGCTGGCTAAGCCCCACATATGAACATGAGTGCAGCATCAGTGGTCCAGGAAGTCCTTCAGGCTCAATTTAAGTTTTATCACAGCCATGAGTTAAAAACATAATTTGCTTTAATCAGTATAATTGTCAGAGTGCAAGTGCACAGCCAGGGGTGAGTAATGCTGAAAGGTAGAAAATCCCCCAAAACACTTTGCTGACACTAGTCAATGCCTAGATGCTGCATTTTTCTTTTTGCAACAATTTTTCTTCCGAGTCTTTGCAACTTTTTTTTTTGTTTGTTTTCCAAAAAAGAAGCAGCTGGAGTCAATGCTTTGAATCATGAAGCCCAGTTTCAGGACTTACACAAGTGGATACCACTGATACTAACAGAGTTGGTTTTGGTTTGCCCGGTTATGAATCTGACAAGAAATCTTAGGATCAAAAGCCATTTCCTCATTCTTCATATAATCACAAAGAAATTTATATTCTGGAGCCATTTTCCTTTCCTTTTTGCATAGCCAAGAGGAGGGGGTTTTGGGGGATTGTTTTTTGTGTTTTGTATTGTTTTTGGGGTTTTTTTGGTTTTTTGTTTCATAGCTGCCAAGTCTTGCACAGTTCTATGTGTGAATTTATGCAAATTTCAGAATGCGCTAATTCACATATTTGCAAATTGGCAAGTGATTGGCAAACATGTAAATGAGCTCATTTAGTAATTTTCCTCTTTCCTTAAACTGTAGTTTAAGATCAGTGCATCCTTCCCCAAGTTATGGCAATGAGGGGAATGTAATGCAACCTGGCAGGTCTTGTGGTAGTTTGGCTTAGTGTAAACATGTGCCCTGAGTATGGGAAGAATGCTAAAAAACAGCATAGGCTGCTAGTACACTAAGAAGACCTCCAGATGCAGTAGGAATGCATCAGGGGAGTACTTAGAACAGCTGCAGACGTATCAGCAGTCAATGGGTGTGGATGTGATCATGTTTAGAGCGGTCAACAGCTGAGATGTCTGAGGGTGCAATGCAATTCTGGCTGTGAGGGGAGCTAAAGAGCTGCTTTCATTGCAAGGGGGCAGGGGTTTGGAACACAGCTGAAGACCCCAGATGAGGGAGAGATGGTCTGACAGGGGAAGGGTATGGATCAGGAGGTATGGGGGGGAAAAGTCACCACTTGATTCTTCTGGTAGAGCCTAAGATTTTGCTGTAAAATGTGCAAGCGGGACATGGAGTAGGAGTGGATATGTCTTAACAGCCAGGCTCCCACCTGGCTGGTGTTGCTCCGAATGAAGTAGTTCCTTTGGCACCCATCTCTCAAGTTCTCCTGGCAGCAGCTCCTACAGCCTGTGAATTGCAGGTCACAGTGAGGATATGACATAGCTGCTACACAGGGGTGAGCCATGTCGCAACCCTCTTAAATTTCTCTCCTACCAAGAGCAACTTACTGCTTTTACATGAAGGGTAGTGGCTCATGGAGAAAATGCTACTCTCCAGTTTTTCCACTGCTCACAGTTCAGAAAAGCTGAGTGCAAAATACGTCGTGCTGAGCTAAGTTATACTAACATTTCCAAGGTTTCGGGCAACCTCTGATCTTCTCCCTTTATTTGCCTGAGCCAGAAGACATTCGGAAACCTTTAACACTATATGCTAAATCACGCTTTTATAAGTTAAGAAGTTCCCAATGACTGCTTATTCCAGCCAGCACCAGTTGTGTAACTTTCCCTCAAAAACAGCATGCTTGTAGAAAGCTATATCCCCTCTAAAAGTGAGATGACTAGTAATTTTGGGTGACGAAATCAGCAGAGAGTAGAAGTAAAAGGTTAAACAAACCAGGATCAAGAAACGTCAGGGAAAAAGAAAAGGCCAGAGAAAGTATACAATTTATCTTTCAATTGTCTAGGGTAGCTTGCCCTAGAATTAGCTAAATTAGCTTCATTACCTTCTTTCATATATAAATATTGTATGAACAATATTCTTTCTGTGGCACTCAGGTAGTTAAATCCACACAATTTGCTTTTTGAAGCTTGGATTTTGCTGACTTTATTTCAAGCAATCAAAAGTATCTAATTTGCATTCACATTCACATTAGTGGTCCATATGTTAGCCCTGTTTAAAAGCTATATGCTGCATTCATTATGAAATACTTGGCTTGCTAGCTTTATCCTTTTGCTTTGAAATTATTATGATAATATTGCAACTCTTCTTTTTAAGCTATTTTCAAATACAAGGAATTTTGTGTGATTTGGTTCTTTTTCAAAATCCTCTAAGGGAAGGGCTTTTAAATTTTTGTTTACAGTGCTATGGGAACTTGCAAATTGGCAAAATATCTCTCTTCTGTCATGTTATATGGCCATGTATTATTCATCCTACCTAAAGTTTCATTAAAATATCAGGATTTCAGTTGATCTCTGCATATGATTTCAGACCACACACAATATCATGAATGCCCTTCAGAGTTCATTGTGCTACTCTACTAAATCCATCTTTCACAATGATAAAATTTAGCTGCATTACATTACTGTTCTCAAGTTTCTTTTTCATTGTAGAACACAAAGTAAGGCATTTTCTTTATTTCTTTCTCAATTCCTTTCTCAATTTCTTTTATTTCATTTGGATTATGAACGAGTTCATAATCCAAATGAAATAAAAGTAAATTTACAGAACTCAAAAACCCAAATCATTATAAAATGAAATATCCTGCCTGTGGTCACATAAAGACTGGCAGACACAAGAATTAAATCAAGGTCTTCCAGGATGTCCTGCTCTGCCTGGGATAGAAGACCACCTACCATATACTCTTATCTATCTCATCAGATCATTACTTTTCAGTATTTGCTATCATGTATGCATTAAAACTATCACCAAAGTTTTATTTCCAGAACAATGTTTCTATTTACTGGCTTAAATATGGAACATCTGATGCTCATAGTTTGGGAAACAAACCCTATTTCTTCCCATAGAAAACACTGATAAGTCTCTTGGAGAGTGATCTTCATATTCCCGAAGACTGGAATGATAAATTCCTTTCTCACCTGTATGTTCATTGTGGCTTCTGACATTTGGAAAATCCTTTCTCCCTTCCCCCAGAGAGCCTTTAGAAGCTCTCTTGACATCCTAGAAGGTGAAAAATAATGAGGTTTCTGCTATGTAATGAAGGGGTATCTGCTGAGTATGAGACAAATAACCTGAAGTAAACACCTCAAAAGAAAACCAAAACAAGAACAACAACACTATTAAAAATCTAGTGATCATAAAAAAAAATACATCCTTCATTGGTCTTAAATCTTTACATGAAATCTGTTTAAGCAAGGGTTTATTGGATGGGTGATCGAGAAGCAGAAGGTTTATGAAACCATTTGTTTCTGATTTGGGGAGTTTAAAATTATTAGGTTTCTCAAACTCTTGCTTTAATCAGTCTCAATCTGACACCATTAATGAATTTACATGGTACTCCTGAGAATGATTTGTTGTTAATGGTCAAATTAATTTACAATTGCTTCCCAAGTACAAGGGCTACATCTTTCATAACAACAGTTGCATATGAGAGGAGCATGAATAGAAGCCATTGGGTTATGATGGCACCAATCATGAAATCAGAAATTCAAGGAATAAGCTTCAAATCCCACCTGGTTATCTAACCCCCTGGTCAGAAATTTGAGAAAAGACCTTGAATATCCTATTAGGATCATACGAAGGGAAGTTCCAGGAAGGGAAGTTTCAGGAAGGAAAGTTCTGGGAAGGAAAGAGAAGTTCTGGGAAGGGAAGGGAAGGGAAGAGAAGGGAAGGGAAGACAAAGATGAAATATAAAATATCCAAGCATGAAACCTGTGGTACATAAAAGATTAGAAAATCACCACAGTTAATTTCTGTTCATTGCGGGCACATCTCTGGCACATAACTATTTGAAATAAAGAGGAAATTCTGCTTTTTATCAGTGGACTACTTCTCTGCCTTTTTTTGAGAAACGGAGGTCTTTACAACTGAGTATTATATATATATTATAGTGAGTATATATATATTATACTGAGTGGTATAATAACACTGGATAAATTATAGGCCCCTTTCTAGATGTCTCTGAGCTAGGTCATCACAAATAATGATCCACAACTCCTGAGTTTTTCAACAGTTCTTTTTATGGTAATAGGTTTAAGCACATCATGCCAAGCTTTAAGTCAAGTCAAAAAAGTCTTGGATGAACTTGATGTGCATAATAAATTGACTGACTTTCTCATAGGTGCAAGAAAATTGATGTCAGTAATTAGTACTACCAATATATTGAATTCTCTCCTCCTCCAAAAGCCCAATAGTTTAGAGAGTATTCAGTACAGTCCTGTTGGAGCTGTGGGTCTATTGATCCAGTTTTCTGGACAGGTATAAGTGAAACCTGGTAAAAAAAATCAATTGGGCTGAATATTTGCTATGGTTGGAGTCATGCTTTTCTGCTAGCATGTGCTTGCAACTCCCATATGAAATACAAAATGAAATAAAAAATTGAAACCTTAATGTTTGGGTGTGGGGGAGTAGAACAGAAAGCCAAAATTTTCTTCCTTCCACTCTACACATTCATTGGCTCTATGCAGTTGTCTTAGGCAGAGGCAGTGTCAGAACAGGTAGAAAAAAAGTAATATTTAAGTTAGGGGAACCACTCAAGGTAAAAAAAAAATAAGATCAGACATAAGTGTATTGAGGAAGTGGGGGAGAAAGATAAGCAGATGGAAATGAGCATGCAAATTAATCTTCACTAACACTGAAGTCATGTCCAGATCCAAAATTTTAGTGTTTCCTTTGTTTCGCAACTGAGTTATTCCATCTACAGACATCAAACCAGCTCAGGTCATAAAAACCTGACAATAACTTGCAACAAAATCCATATTTTGCCTTCCATGTGCCTTGAAAAAAATCATACAATTCTTTTAGTTCTCTATGCCCCTGTGAGCACCTAATGCTTTACTCCTTTGAAGTGTAAATACTAATGCTTCTCTTTTTTTCCCCTCTGTGGCACTTCCAGTTTAGAAGAAATCAAACAGAACAGATTACTGGCTAAAATGGTGTTAGCATGAAAGTAAGGTGAATGCTCCAAGTTTGGACTGTCTCAAAGAAGTTCCCACATTTCTTGCCATTATAAGCCACTAAATTGCGATACTGACTATGTTGGTAAACTGCTTTGGATATAGTTTTCTGTGGTCAAGTATCCTCTTGACCTCAAAAAGTCTGATTTTTTTATTATATAATTTCTATATCATATATGCTGTCCTCTACTGCCTTGAGATACATATCATCAAAAAGCCACAAATATCTACATCTGCCTTGGGAATAATTGTAGAGGGTACACATAAAATAGAACCTTCTCCATTCACAGCCCATAAGCTAGGATTTTGCTACTTTCTTCCATACTTCCCTCAGCAAATTTCAGAAAACAACAGCGCTATCAGCACCTATCCTCCATTCTGTTCTCCTTTCTTATGAGTCCAGCTACATGATTCTCCACTGCTCAAAAACAAATCAGATGAACCACTTCACTGACAGTTAATAATATATCATTTAGGAGTGTTAACGATTTAAAAGATCCAGTCCTGCTCCTGTTACTAGTGATCTCTTCACAATGAGGCAGAACAAAATTGACTGTGAGAACATAGATTGTGTGGCAGATACTGTATTTTCGACTATGATTTTCCTGTAGTTTCATACTTTCAGTTTCAGGTCTCAAATATTCTCCTCCCTACTTCTTTTCTACCCGGTGTGGGGAGTGTGAAGCATGCTGTGATGTCATTGAAAATATGTAACCATAAATACATAGACAAATCTGGCCCATAGGTTTTAAATTCTGTCTTTATAGCATGGGAGAGCTAGGAACATTTAAATTGTTCCTTTCTCAATAAAGCAATGAGACAAAAAGTAATGACACTCATATAGATGTACTACTACATGACATCAGAATTTACCTGAAGTAGCGCTTTAATGCAGAACTAAACCACTCTCCAGTATGATACTCAGCAGCATCAGAGTGCATGGAGCTCATGTAGAAAACAAACAGTCCTATAAGCGCTGATCCAGCATAACTCTCATATAAGTACAGAGCACACCAAATATGGGTCTGTAGTTAAAACTCTTTTTCCAGGAGTGGTTACACATTTTCCACTGGAACTGCGTACCTTATACCTGTGTACCTTCCTCATTACCTGGGATGATTCTTCTGTTGCTGTTGACAACCTTTGAATCAGCTTAAGCGACCACGTCAAACCAACATTGTTACAAAGCTGTACTGTGGAACCTGTCATCCTGTCAGCCACTATAACAGGTATCAGGAGAAGGGGAAATGTATTTACTGGTGATCAGCTAAGTAAAATGAAGCCAAGCAACTTACAACAGCTTTCAGTGTGCACCAATTCTAGGCCTAAGGAGATTCAAATTTAGCTTAAAATCATCTTCACATTGTCATCTTTCTTGAACTCTTTTAGACAAAGCACAGAGTTTGGATTCTGATGCCAACAGAAGACTAATGTCAAAGTCCAGAGTAAGTTCATCACAGTACTGGGTGCATTTGATGTGTCAATTGATTTTCAGACTGATCTGCTGTTGTGGTAAACAGTGTCAGTTGGAAAATGTCCCTTAGGAATTTCCCGCAAGCTGCAATGTGTCCCAGGCCCTCCCTTCCCAAGTACTCGATCCATCTACATCACCTTTCTTAGGGAAGGGCCTAGGAGACCTCTGAGCGACTTTTGTGGCCAGGATCACTGTTCAAGCAGCTAGAACAAGATGTTCATAGGGGACAGGAAAGGTGCAAAGTGGGGTGGAAAATGTAAATTCTTGACTCTTAATTTTGCAGATCCTTAGTTGGTATTTTCACTACAAATATAGATTTGCATCCTTTAGGTATTTACAGTATAAAACAATTCTGTCATCACATCAACTTGTACAGTATATGTGTATTATAATAGACAATCCTCAGCTCACATTCAAATAAATAAACACTGCCTTAATACAAATTTTTCTCTTACCATATCAGAACATTGTGTAATTAAATCATCTCACTGATAGTGTTTACAGATGGCTTAATTTTCTGTAATACCCATTAAAGCTCAATTGATTTAGAGGGGACTACCAATCTATTTAAAGTGAAGCCCACAATGAATAAATATTTATCTCAAAAAGGATTTGTCTCTTTAGTAGACTACCACTTCTTAAATGTTTGAGGAGATCAAAAGAATTTGCCATTTAGAATTGCTAGTCAGATTCTGGAATGATTTTTGCCTTTTTTTCTTTTATATATTCTCTGTATTCTTTACACATATGTTTGTAACCTTCCCAGAACTTTTCCCTACCCTCTCCCCCAGCTAAGAAAGACCAAACACATTCCAGGGGTCCCTATCCTATCTTGGTTCTCCCTGGCTACCAACGTTAAGAAACAGACACATTTTCATAAACAAAGTACAGCTTGTACAAAGGGGGGCTCCAGAAGGGGCTGGATCAGAAGGGGAATTACCTCATCACCTGTGCTTCTAATTGGGAATTCTTGTCAAATATGCTACTTTGTCAAATCATTAAAACTGTATTCATCCCTGTGGGGGTGGGCTTTTGTGGACATTCTTCATAACTGCCCCTGGAGCTCCAATAAACATCCACTTTTATATTACCTCCTATACTAAAATTATCTTGAATTTCATTTCTAGGTTGAAAAAAAGCATCAGTCACTTAAAAAAAAAAATCAAACAACTTAATAAAAAATATCCTTAACCCTGCAGCCATTAAGAAATAAGGTTAACATATGTTATCTCTCCCTCTTGATAATCTTTCACTGTGAAATATTTCTGTCAGATGGAACCCAACACTGAGAACAAAAGCAAAGCTTAGTCTTTTTTCAAACACTGCTGTATATTTCCACACTTCCATATTATGACAGAAGAATAAAAAAGGAAGGAAAAGTAATATATAACCAACTGAAGTGAATTACAAGACAACACGTTGCATGGAAGTTTACAGCTTTTTCATAAAGTGAAATTTAACATCTCCAGAACCTGTGCACTGAGTTAATTTTCTATTTTTATTGTTTTGCAGCTTTAAAAAAAAGCCAATTAAGTCAAATTAAGCTGTTGTGCAGTTGGCTTCTATAATTACTAGCAATACTTTATGGTAAGTTCAAGCAAATAGAGGGTGTTTGGGGGGTTGGCTTTTGTTTTGTCTCTTCTTTTTTCCTTTTTTTTTTTTCCAGAGTAGTAGTTTCTTTTTGTAGAAACAATTATCATGGTAGTGCTTCTCAGCAAAGAAAAACATAGCCTGCAGCCGTCCTATCTTTCATTTTCAGTCCAGCAGTTTTAGAGAGGCTTTTTCTTTTCTAGCGAATGTACAATAAGTGGAAAACACTCCAAGGTGGGGTATCATAAAGCAGGCAGAGGCAAACAAGGCAAAATTAAGAGGAAGCTCTCCTGGTCTGGATGACTGATTCCTCTCATGCTCAGACTTGCAGAGGTAGTATTTGTTCTATCACTCATAGCCAGGACTATAATATAACCCCAGCCACTGTAACAACATTATTGCCCCACCTGAAATAATTGCAGTGCAAGTCCACGAATGACAAAATTGTTATAAAGAACAAACCAGAGGTACATGGACAGCACTTTAGATATTCAGAATGTGCAGGTCTCATGGATGTTGTTTGCAGCTCAAGCACCACCCCCCGCCCCCCCCTTTTAAAAGAGTACGGTGGAACTGAAAGGGTGAAGGGACCTTTCCTTGAACCACTGGGGTAGGACATAGAGCTGGAAAGAGGGAATGGTGGGAGGAAAAGTGTTTCTAGGGTCTTATTATCAGTTTTCATTATCCTGCTCTGATTTTGTTAGTAATAAATTCACTTCATATCTCTAAGTTGAGCTTGTTTTGCCCCTGATGGTATTTGGTAAGTGATCTCTCCTGGTTGTTATCTCAACCTGTGAATCCTTTGGTAAATTTTCTCTCCTCTGTCCAGCTGTAGAAGGGAGTGAGTGAGCAGCTTTTGCAGGCGCTTGGTATCTGGCCAGTGTCAACCCGTGACACTGACAAACTCTACATGGATCTCTGCACCCCACTTCCAAGCAGTGCCTGCTAAGTTGTGTATCTGTCACTATGGAAGAGGTGTGTAGAGGGAATGTATCATCAGAGTCAGCAAATGCCTCAGCTCCAGCTCTGAGCAGTCCATTTATTGTGCACCTTACAGATTTTCCCCACTATAAGGAATAATTTATTTGAGCACTGAATGTAAAAGCTGGTGCCAAATCAGTCAGTGCCAACTCAGAAGCTTTAGGTAGCCTGAGTCCTCTCTGAAGCATGGGGTGCTGTGAGGGACCTGTAGAATAATCATTGTCTGTTTCCCTGGGAGGTGAGCTAAAGAAAGTGAGCTTCTACCCCACAGTCCTACCGCTGGCCACAAGCATGCTTTGTCTTGGACCTATATCCAATGTTTGCCACAATTTGACTTCTATGCATTGAGAGGTCTACTTAAGGATTATGAGGGATATTACCCTCCTTCCAGGATTTAAAAAAAAAATTCTCCTAAGAAACACTTAACTCCAGATTAATTGCAAGGGGGAAGAGAGAGGAACAACAAGAAGTCCATTTTTATTCTCCTTGAATTAGAAACATGAATTTTCTTCCCCTCCTACTGATTCACCAGTCAGCATTCAGCTAAGATGATCACTGAAAAAGGAAAAGCAAATGAACATTAGGGTATGAAATACTTTACGATTAAATAAGGTGCTGAAGACTATTGCACCGATCACCAGTGATTGGTAGCTTTCTGCTAAGCTGCAAATGAATTCAGCACAGGACAGCATTCCAAATTGCTCTTACAAGGTTTCCTTTATTATTTTTATTTGGTTATGCTCTGACTCTCATCCAGAATTGTACTTAATGCCTTCATCTGAAGTTGTTGAAATGGCACCCCATGGCATAGTGTGACAGTGAAAGGATATTGCCTTTGGAAGCTGCTAATGGTCCATGAAAAGAAAACAGCAGAAAACAGGAGAGCAGTTGTTCCAAAATCATAAGAACAAAAATCTTTACATTTTTAGCTCATCATATTCCTATTGTCAGAGGATCGAGAATGGGGAGAAAATAGTTTGCAGCTAGTGAGGACTTGAAGATCCAGATGCGTCACAAGATAAAGGTACAAGTAATGAAAAAATAGTGCATTATATGAAACAAAATAATTTAGTATTTTCCATCTTTTACTTGCCTCTCAAAATTAATGTTTGCCATATAACATTATACACAAGGTATCATTATTCCCTAGGATGGGAGGGATGGATGAATGAAGGGTACAAAATGAGTAGAAAGGGTTGCAAAGTTCAGGCCAATCAACAAAAGCCTCAGTCCTGGTTACTCTGACTTAGACAAAGATACTTCAGTATCTCCCAAGGACAAGGACACACAGAATTCAAGAGGAGCTCTCTACCTCAATTTTTATAAGCTTAGGAGTACAAAACAAAGTTGGAAAGGTCTAATTCCTCAGCGACTTTACCCTAGACTTACCGGCAAAATACTGGAGCAGGAGTATTGCAAAAGCAAAGCAATAAACTCTTGTCCAGTGCCAACAGGAATGCTATGAGCATAACTTTATTTTAAGAAACCTATTTGTCCTAATTCCCTCGAAGTGATATGTTTCCCCCACTGTGGAACCTACTTGTACAGGAGAAAACAAAGGAAAAACAGAAGTGACAATAATAGTGGCTCATTCATTTAATAACCCACTCCCTACTCGCAAGAGCTTTTCCTCCATTTTTAGATTATTCTTATTGTTGGAAATTATATAACTCTTTACATTTTAACTAACTTTAGTCATGGATTTGTTCATCTTTTCCGGGGTGAGGGCTGGGTGGGGAGGAAATGGAGGTTTATCTTCAAAAGATTGTTTCTTGAGGGTTTGAGTTTGACTGGGTGAGGCCTGATAGGGCTCAATCCACAAAAAATGATTTCTAGACTCTGAGAGTTTAATATCTACATATTGGGATTAGCAAGAAGACACAGGGAAGGTAGCTGCACATTAACAGACATCACCTCCCTGGTGTGGTTAGAGACACCTTATCTGGGAAAAGATTGATAGAAGAACCAAAGAATGAGGAACAAATTAGCACTGAATGCTAAGGGATCAATAGTCAATAGCAGATCAAATACTAAATTGTGTAATGTGGAACAAATGAACAAGAATATTTTTGTATTTTTTAATGTATAAATACGTGAAAATCTGGTAAAAAAGCAGGTGTGGATGGAATGATTTCCATTGCACATCCTGACCAGAATAAAATAATGCCTGATTCTCTAACAGTTTAAAGAATAGTGTTGGAGGGTTTTTCTTCTTCTTGAGTTTCAGTGATACTATGGCTATCATAAGCTTTGGTACCTGCTTCTGCATCCCACAGACCACAATAATAATAAGGCACTAGCCAAACCCTTTCATGTTCCCTACCAGTCTACCAGTTTACTGTCTGTAGGAAAAATAAGGAGATACTGACTTCTTGGTCCCAGAATAGTAATACCAAAGTTGTGAGGAAAATCACACTGCAAAAAGTCAGTGTCAACAAAGGAGACAGAGGAGTCCTGCAACTTTACTCAGTGTCTATTTGTCTTGGATTAGAGACAAATATCCTAGATGGAAAGCACTCCGAGCAGGTGCCTCCCCCACCGCAGAGGTTTCTGGCACCCCTCCCCCCACAACACAGAATATCTCAGCCTAAAGTGGAAAGAACTGTTTAATTAACAGACCACACAGTGGAAAGGGAAAGGGGAAAAGGGGTCAGAAAACCTGAACAAACAGCTGATGAACTTAGTGTCCTTTTCCTCAGGTGTAGCTTCNAAAAAAAAACCAACCCAAGCAGCAGCTACACCAGTAGCACCAGCCACCAGCAGCAGCAACTGACTGAGGAGAAAAAAAACAGTGTCCCTTCCTTCTCACTCCCCCGTAGGAGAGCTGGGGAAAGTTTCAAAACATCCCGCGCTGGCGGCAGAGCTCCCAGCTGCAGGACACAGTTAAAGCTACAGGACCATATTTCTGGTCAAGCATACAAAACGATAGGGAATACAAGATATCATTATGCCACCCCAGGACACTATTATGCCTGCATATTTTTCTTTAAAGTTCAGAAGTTCGGACTGTGCTCGGCTCTGCAAAAAACTTGTGTGGTTTAATGTTTGTAAAGATCCCTACACTCAGGTTCTTCCAGAACCTAATTGGTCCTTTCAGATCAAGTCATTTTTGATGGCATTAACACCCATTTCTCCTAAAGAGGTGGAGTCTGTCTGTCTCAAGTTAGTTTAACAGCTATCTACTTTACAGTACATTTCACTACAAAGAAAAGCACTACATTTTTTGATATAACCATTACTTAAATGACTTACTGCCATAAAATCTGCCATTTTTTCTTTCTGTCTCCAAAAAAGAAAATTATAAAATAATAATAACTATGATTAGAAGGAAAAACATTGCCACAGGAGGCAGTTATGTTTACTGATTTCCCAGTAGAAATTAATTCAAAACAAATTTACATTCTACACTTAAGATATAAATAATTCATGTTCTCATATCATGAGTACTCTGCATGTCATACACTGGGGTACCTGCAATTTTTCAGTTTATTGGTTTAAAATTTTAATTCAGGAAGTCATTATCATGTTATTTTGTGCTTCTATTCCACTCTGGTAATTTAATAGTCTTCAATTGAATTATGTTCAATTAAAATGTATTCAGTTTTACCATTCCTAATTTTTAGCTTTTAATTTAATTGCTGTAGGCTTCAGTTTTACTTATGTACTATTAACTCACCTTGTTCACTGATTCTGCTCTAAGAAATAAGAAAAGATCACTCCATAAAGACTGCAAAACAGAGTTTCATTTGTCTTAAATGATTTCCATATAAAAGTCACTCCATCTGTTTCGGACCAGTGATTTCCATAACCCCTGTGAGCAGACCCAGGCCACATTGTTTAATTTTCTAACAGCCATTCTTCTTTCGTGTAAATGCTGAACACGGCTGCCCAGTAGGACACCCCTTTTTCCTTTGACAGGCCCTTCCCACACTGGCATGGGGTCCCACAAGTATCTGCTTGCTCAATTCCTACCTAGCACTGCTACCATACAAGTTCTTGCAAAATCCCCAAAATAACTGATGTGTTCAGAGCCAGCCAGGTAAAGCAGATGCTTTGCTGCAGAGGGCAGGAAGATGTTTCACTTCTTTTAGGATCAGTGACATGACATGGAGTCACTGGAGAGTTGATGTCTCAAGACAGACATCACAAGGGAAAAAGTTTGATTCCTCAAGATAGACAGCACAAGGGAGTAAGTGACTCATGGAAAGGTAGATGGTAATTCAGCCTTTCTTTTGGATTTATACAACTTCATATAACCACAAGCATGGGGATGGTTTACCAGCAGAATCCACAACAGTTTCTGCATCTCTGCTGCCAAAAGCAGGTTTCCTAAACTGTATGACATATAAACACTGGTCTCTTACAAATATTATACAAGCGTTGTCTAGAAAAAAAAAACAAACCCAAACAAATCAGCAAAAGATAAGAAAAGAGAAAAATAGCTCTGCATATGCCCGTCTGACCCTCCGTTGCAGGACAATACACCACTGATGTATACAGTGACATTATCAGGTTTGCATTGCTCTATAACTGGATGACATAGTTTATAGTTCAACCTTTACAGGTATTAATATTTTTTAACTTTTTTTAACATTTACTAACATTTTTTAACATTTACTAACAATTTTGCCTATATCGTTAAGCTACTCTTACAGACTGACAAGTTCTGACTGATCTGTGTTCAGTGGTATTTTTCCTAAGTAGGAAAAGTTTATCTTGTGACCACCAACATGATTGGGCTATTTAAAGTTCACCCTTCATTATTCCAAGTTAAATGACTTGCATTTATCAATTTTAAGTATCCTGCGCCATTGTGTTAGGTTCTTTTGTCTCTGAATTTCCTCATGACTCTTGACTGGCTCAAACAACTACAAATTCTTTCACCTGAGAGTTTATTTTCCTGTTTTCAAGTGTCAGTCAGTACTTCCCCAACTTTTTCTCCTATACTGGAAAAAAAAAAATCCTTATTTTTACTAAGAGGAGCCCTTTTCATAGGTATCTTATAGACAGAGAAATTTCCATCTATTAAACACTTCTTTAATTTTTTTATGTGCAAAGGCATTTCAAAGAGTCAATATAAATAAAATCAGGAGAAAATTTGTTAGAAAACAGTTTCCAGTCATCTGAAACTACTAAATTATCTAAATATGGTAAATATCTTGGGAAAGCATGTTGCAAAAATTGCTTCATATCAGTCAGGCACACAGCAAAGAAAAAAAAAAAAAAAAGAAAAAAAGAAAAAAAGAAAAAGGTACATATGTATGCCCAAATTTGTAATCCTGCTGCACAAGTACCCATTGGTCCCAGGTGTTCAATTTGTGCTAGACTCAGTCTTTAAGTATCCTTAGAATACAATAAACTTAACTTCCCTTTATTGTGTATATGCATATGCTGTTATAAAAAGCTCAAAAGTCTACCCAAATCTAACTGGCCAATCAGATTATTATGACCAGCTTTCTGTAGTCAGTGACATGTGGACAGGCAATGTCCTCAGCAATGCACTTGATTTAGTTCAGAAATCATTTATACCTAAATAACCATAGATGAGGTGTCTGTTAAGTAGAGTTTTGGTACATCTTGATAGAGTACATTATTGGTACTCTATCAAGACTTTTCAACAGCCCTAATCACCCAGTTTCAGAGAAGCAACCGCAGCTCATGCTTGGATCAGATCCAATGTCTCTGACAAGGGTCAGTGACATGAGAGCCTGTGTCAGGGCCTCTCCACAAATGGTAAGTCTTGCATCTAGGATGGCCAACACAAGAAAAACCTGCCAAAAAAATAATTACTTTTTCTTTCTGTGCAGTGATATATCTATGTCTGTCTTGAACTCATCTGGCCTATGATACAGAGGGTTTTTTCTGTAGTCACCAGTAATGGTATTTCCATTAAAAATTAATGCTAGCAACACTTCATTTTTAATCTTGTAATTATGTTGAGGTATTTAATCACTCTACAAAGAAACAATACAAGGTGTAGTGTCCCAAAACAACTTGGACACAGGAAAGCAAGGTTTTTTGTTTTAAGTTGCAAGCCGCGCTGAAGTTGAGCTGAGATCTCATGTGTCAAGTTTCAGCCTAAAGGGAGGGTGGTTTTGGCTACAGTATAAGCCCTGGAGAATAGGAAGCATTCTAGAGGCAGCATCAAAGAGCGTTTTACTACTGTATGGCAGAGGAAGTGGCTATGCTACAACAAAATCACTCAATAGGGTAATTTCTTATGCTAGCATTTTAATTAAAATAAAGAATACTTGCCTCCATCTTACACTCTACAATTCTCTCTTCAAATTACACAGACATACATAATGTACAAAGCAAACAGAAAATAGGAACACAAATCCTAGCAGACTTGAAAGCATGACTCAGAAGCTTTGTGAGAAATACGGCCAATAAAACCAGAGTTAATGATTCCATAAACATTTTTTGGAGCCAATATTAACAGGTCTGTAAAATATTTCTGAGCAATAAAAAATAAATAATACCTATTATTAATGTAATGGTAAAAAAAGTTGCTTACCACACATTTGCAATACCCTAGTTTAATACATTATTAAACAACATCCCAGAATGTATTAACACTGAACAGAAACTCCAGATGTAGAGATGTTTCCCTCTGGTTTTATCATCAGCAACATGGTTGATGCTAGCCCAATCCTGACTGCAGTGTAGATATGGTCTTTGGTTTTTTCTATTTCATTTTTCTATTAATAATAACACTTGTGCAGGCTTCACACTGGGCTTGGTGCTTTCATCAAAGCACTTTCCAGTGGGCACAAAATCTGCCTCTAATGTTTGCACCTTAGCTTTCGTTTTAAAATAGATCACTGTGGTGAGACCCTGTCAATCTAGCCTTGCATACCACTTTCTCCAGGCAAACGGTTGTCCAGATTGTCCTCTGCAGAGTCATCCACCAAGAAAAAAACAGGTCTTCTCCCACCCGTGAAAACAAATGGTCTAGGAACCTGCTCTGCACATGCTCACTGGCTTCCCCCAAGCAGCATCATTGCTCAGCCCAAATGCAACTGTGGGGGATTCAATGGTTACTGGCACCATGCATTAGGAGGTAATAAGGTGTGGCAGCCCATTTCTGACAGTAGAAAAGCTCCCAAGAGACACATGACTTTCTTCATTGACCTTTTGTTGTAGTTAATATTCAAGCCGCCTGACCTTCCTGGCTGCCCTCGCCTGGGACACGAGCCGCCGGCCCCCAAAGGCTGCTGCTGGGGTGTCTCCAGCCGAGGTGGGGCTGTTCCCGGCGAGCGGTCAGCTACAGGCGCCGCTGATAAAGGAGGCGAGACAAGGCAAAGGGTTGCGGGAGGGGGTCTCCCCCGTGCTCTCCTTTATTGTGGGGTCCGGGTGCAGGGTGTTGGGGAGGGAGAGTGGAGGAGAAGTCCCAAGACTGTCCCTGGAACAGCCGGTTATAAAGGGGGAAGGGCAACCATAGGAAAGGAGATGAGGGGAGGGAACGAGGTTCCGAGGTCCAGTCAGAACAAACAAAGGGGGGGTACAATGAACAATAACCAATAACATAATAAGCTTAACCGAAGCTTCGGGAAGAGGAGGCGGATCCGAAGCCCTGGGCACGCCTTTCCTACCAGTTCTGGGGTGGGTCTTAGACCCCTGAGTCCTGCTCCAGCGGGGCTCCTTCTTCTGCGGAGGTGGAACTGGCCCAGGAAACGGCAGCCACCAGGGATGGACCCTCCACAACCTTTCTCTTCTCCACTCAGTCATGTTACTCTGGATGAGAAATGAGGTCTTACCTAGCAGGTTTCTTGAGAAAGATGAGGAATATAGCACAGACCAGCACTGGCTGAAGATGACGTAAAAGCCTTTTCTGCTCACTTAAGTTAAAGCTGATCTTCTCACTGGAGCCCAGGTCAGACACGTTCATAGAAAGGAGCTGCTGATGCAATCCTGGAGGATCAGCCAGATCCGTGAAGGGTTCTTGCACTCTCTCCAATCCCCATAGCCCCCAGATGCTTACCAAATCAGCAGCCTTTCACATGGGCAGTAGCACTCAGGCCTGGTTGACATCTCCCTCCCCAAGGTAAGTATTTTTGTTACATGCAATCGCGTCTCCCTCTAGTGACTAAAGGCCTGTATTTTAGTAAGTCATGCCCCAACTTTAAAGACATAATTTTTAACGAGTCTGTAAAGTATATATCTACCTATCTATGCATAGATTCCACTCTCTTATCACTTATTCTTAGTTATGCACAAGGTATGTATTGGATTTTGCTTAAAGCTATCGCATTTTTAAGAGTGTTATAGTACTCAGGAGGTATTGTGTCTCTATTATGCAGGGCTTTAAAACAAAAAAGGCAGTATCTGACCAGTAGAAATGATAGATCTTGATTAAACATTCATGCTATTTATTTTGTACTGTCAGCTAATCTTTGTCCAAACATTTAAATCCAGACAGTGATACTTAACAAGTCTACTAAATTTATCTCTTATGCTTGCTACACATATGAGGATCACTCTTTCTTATTTGGCAAGCTAGGAGACATCAACTTATCCTCACCAACAAAACAGTAGCCCAAATTTGGTTTATAAAACAAGGAAAAATAGGGAAGACCATGTCCAAAGTTTCATCAGCTAAAGATAAGAGTAGAGATGAACAGAGAAGAGACTGAAAGCTTGAAGCTTCACAAAAAGACTGCCATTCCGGTTCCCCCTTAGCGTATCACACAGGCAATAATACACTTTACACTGATAATAAAAAGCAACAACAGAAAAAGTGTCAGATAGGGAGGATGTTCTTTAGAAAAGTAGAATCTTTTTATTTCTAACCCTAATATTATGAGGCATATGTGTATGTACACATCAACAAATGGAATCGGAGTACAGAGTTTAAGAGTGAGCAAAAGTTAGTGCCATGGCACATACCAAGAATAAGCACAAGGGGCAAGGCAAGGCAACACGAAATCTCATGAGTGGCATATCGCATCCCTCAGAGACAGAAGGAAACAATAAAGAAAAATTGCAACATACTGGAGGTATACTGAAAAAGAAATTGCAAAACAATTTTTGAAACTCTGTAAGAAGTTGCCAACAGCAACAACATAGGACAAAGTAAACTTCAAAATCACATTTCCACACAAAAATTTTAAGCAAGTATTATTATAATAAATATAATTGAACAAATATAGTTGAAAATAATATCTTTCCTTTTAATAATTGAATTAATTTCTCACACATAAAATCAATTTAAACTTACAACAGATGTCACTTTTGTTGTCATCTTAGTGGCACTGAGCTTGCCTAAGTCCACATGTAACAGTTCTTTGGGAACAATTGAAATTCAGCAACTTCAGCATTTCCCCTGACTGGGAAAACAGGGTCTGGTTATGCACCTGCCAACGTTTGGCCTCAAATCTTCATAGTGTCTTGTGAAGTGGAAGTAAGAACCCTGTCTGCCAAGTCTTATAATGATCTGAGTTTCTTGTTATCCTGCTTGATCTTCTAGGTCTTTCACAGAAAAGAGGAAAAGACTATGTGATTTAAAATCTGCAGAAACTGATAAAGTTTGTAAGTGGCAATAATGTCTGGGTCTAGAAGTCAAACCTATGAGGATGTTTGCGTTATTCTTACCTAATTGCAAAGAAGTGTCATAGCAGTATTTATATGGCCTGAAACATTTTTAGTTTTTAACCAATAAAAATAATATGACTGCAAAAGCCCTTAAAATTTTCCTTAAAACTCACTGTGTCCATAGTCTGGTTTCAAGTTTTGTTTTTCCTGCTTGGTCAGCTGTAGTACAGCTTCTTAGCTCTATTTTGGTCCTGTTGCAAAAGAATATCTAAACTTAAGTGCATGTCCCTCATCTCAGGGTGTTTGTAGCTTCTTTTATCATAGAATCATACAATTTTAGAATATGCTGAGTTGGAAGGGACCCATCAGATCACTGAGTCCACCTCCTGGCTATAGTGTAAATATGCAAAATAATAGGTGTTCGGGGTTTTTAGCTCTGAAGGAAACCATTATTTTATAATATTTCCTCTTCAACCATCAGCATTCCCAAATTTAATTTTGAAGCTTCAAGTCACTGGCTAGAGGAGTAATATGTCCATATTAGAAAAAACCAGGAAAGGATAAAGAAATACCACCTGTTTATAAACGATGAAAATAGTACAACCAATCACCCCTGCTGACAAAATCCAGCAAACGTTGTGGTGGTCCCATCAGTAAAGTACAGCCCAGCTCTGCCTGCTACTGTTCTTCTACCTGCCCATAGATGGCACCAGTCATGTTCGTAACACCTGAGTCCGTATATGCCAATATCCCTGCAGGCCTTCGCTGTAGCTTCCACCCTGGTTTCTTCCTTGCTATCGGTGGAGGTGTTAATCACCAACTTTAAGTACATGCAGAGACAACTTCAGACAAGCTAAGCCTGAAACACTTTTCTTCTATCTGCCACTTCATATATCACTGCCTGAGCATAAAGCTGTGTCCTCAAATGTTAAGGCCAAATAGTAACAAACACCAGTCTGAAGCATACTTCTCAGGAAACGTGGCTTTAAAAATGTTAGGATGTACTTAACGTTCTTCTAGATCTGCCTCTGCCAAAGAGAATCAGCAAACTCAGAGTCCTGAGGAAAGCAGCTCCAAACCAGTTCAATGAAGTACACCCAAAATCTAACAGAAGTGCAGCATTGACTATGATTTGTGCCACAGACCATTTTAGAATTTAATCATTAAACTAAGTAAGAAATGTTTTTTTCTGTCACACAAGTTTCAGAACTTTGGAAAAAAGCCAAAAACTTGGAAAATAATGCTGTTCAAGATGACAAATGAGCAAAAATCCCTAGGAGTAAATTGTTAAAATATTTCATGTACATAATATTATCTCTTTTCTTGTTGTTAATTTTTCACACTTTAAAGTATAAATTAACTAAAATAATGTGATAAATAATTGTCTTGAATTATAAAACAGTAAAATATTTTTCTCAAAAATATGAAAAGGGAACATTTAAAAAAAAATTTTCCTCCAGAATTGTTTCAAGTTAAATCAGAATAATAAGACTGATCCTTTCTTACAAGCAGGTTTTATTGTTTTTTTCAATGTACCTTCATTTTCCAGAAGAGGAAGCAAATAATTAAAACTATATTTGACTTATATTGTGTCCTTCTTCCTTTTCCTATTATCTGCCTATTTTTGCCTTTCATTTTCTATTTAATTTTTTAAAATTTTACTTTAATTCTGAAAGCCAAAATGTTGGAGATCAGATGTACAACTAGATACATCCTTCCATCCCCCTCCTCTCCAAATGCCGGTGTTTGTCCAGGCCTTGCTACATCCAGAGAGAACTACTAGGAAGACTTTACTCTAGATACATGGAAAACTGCTCCAAACAGCCCAGGAGCTGCCTCAACTTGCTCAGTCCTCCTCTAAGCCCAGCACATGAGATAAAGCAGAGAAGAGATGGATCAATTTCATTTTATCTATCAAGGGAAGGATGCATTTTACCTACCTTTAGACATCTAAAATGGAGACATGCAGTTGAAAGCACCCATATAGGGTCTCTTGATGCTCAATGGAGAGTGACAATCCATCTCAGCCTGAAGTGGTTTCTGTGGGTTAAATTGCCCTCCAGAAATGTGAGTACCTACTGAAGCAGCCCACAGAACTAGTTTATACTCAGCATATCATGTTTATCCGACGCTAAAGAGCCTGCATGTGTACCCTGAATGAAAAGGCTGCTTTTGGGAAACAGTGCACACAAAGGCAGCTGTGTTTCTCCTTTGTCTATCCTCACCAACCAGTTGCTGTCTGAGTTGCTAGGGTTTTAAACCTCAGCTGATCTTCACATCTTTGTTTGGATGGTTTGTTGCATCCTGTGGTGCCCTGCCCTTTACCATTCTCCTTAGACTCCAGAGCAAACATAAACATGTACTGCAATTGTCAGGCTTTTGTTTCTAGGCCAAGAAATATTCTAAATATATAACACTATATATATTATACCCTAACATGTTCACAAATTATAAAAAAATTATAATACACAAAGGCAAAAGAATTATAGTTCATTCCTGTTGCAACATTAATTCACTTTTCAGTTTGTTTATTTAAATGATTTTAAAAAGAGGTGGTTTAACACACTTCAGTTGTGTTAAACTACTTTTTACACATGAATTAGTGTGAATTTTATTGCCATATTTTCCAGACTTATTAAAAGGGTGGTACTTCACAAATAAAACTGCAAGATGGATTTATTATTTACAGTCCTAGTCCAAGCTTTCATATCTACTTAATATGGGTAAAATGTTCAGTTTTCCTATGTAGTCCAGCTGCATGACTGGAATCAAACTTGTAATTGCCTCTTTGGGACTTAAAAATATTAGAGTTGTGTTTTTATGTTCTCTTTTGTTTTGCTTGAATCACTTTTTCAGGTCTATGAAGTACAGCTGGCACAATAAAAGTTTGATCAATGCATAAGCAATGTAGTGTATATTTCTTCCAGATATGTAAAACCCAGGTGAAAAATATTAATATATGAAAATGGTCTTTGTCAGCCACTTATTTTTGAAATGAGAATCAATTTCAGTCTTGAGGTATATGGTTTGGCCTGGGACTTTCCAGTCTGGGTTTTTCAACAGTATCTTGTAATATATACATTTGACATGTTAAAATGAATGATATCCTAATGTAAAATTTCAATTGCCAGGGCAGATTTTTTTTTTCTCATACTGTGATACTTGAATAAAATTATCCTGGTACTACAGGAGTTAGCATTAGAAAAAGCCTATATAAGCAGTCTTTATTTCGTTACCAGTTCAGTCTCCTTTCATGTATCATTCACATTATTGCCCTTGGATCACATACTCCAATCCTTTAGGCCTCAGAATCATGCTTTGGGCATACATGACATCACTAAATGCCTGCCAAGAAACTGAGAACCTAAACTGTTCAGTTTTGGCAGCAAGAACTGGTCTTCAAATTCTGAAGTGCATTAACCTGGTAGATAATTAATTCATGTTCCTTCAGAATGATTTAGTAGTCTTCTTCAGTTAAAGCCTTACTCTTCTGGAATTGGTGGTGGTTCTGAAGGTGTTCTTCAATATGAACCAAGAATTCAGACTCTGGCCTTCAGATAACATTTATGACACTCTACCTTTTAAAATAAAAAATAAAATAAAGTAGAAAACATGGAACATATAGTACATACTTTTTGATGATAAATTTTCTAAATAATGATGTACAAAAATATTGTAGGTATACCAGCATAAAACTGCAGAGCCAGCTTAAACATGGTGATGCCAGAGGTCACGTTTTTCAGGAAGTTTCACAACACTTGGTACTTTATCACCGCGTGGGCTTAACTCCATTTCAAACGCCGCGGTCTCTCACCGCGGCCATGAGGCTAGCTCAGGCGTCGCTCGGCGGCGTTAAAAACCGAGTGCGCCTTCGCCCAGGGTCCGCAGGGCAGCACTGCAGAGAGACTCCGAGAGGTAGGACGAGCCAGGAACCGGAACGGTAAAGAAGGAGGCAGGCTTCGAAGCTGAGTCTTCGGAGGGGAAGGTTTATTGAGAAAAAACACAGACGAGACCGGAACATGACGAGTGGGACGAAGACCGAGGTTCCAAGCCCAGAAAAATGTTCTGCAAAGGGTTAAGAGGAAGCAGGGAATGGGGGAGTGGCCAGCATCGGGAACCAATCAGGGAGAGGGGACGGGGTGGTACCATGAGGATGAAAAGGGGATACAATGAATAGGGGTTTACAGAGGGAGGGACCGAAACTGGGACTTACTAAACATTACAGTAAGTGAGAACTTTCCCGAAACTTAACCAAGTAAGGAGAAAAGAGGGTAGGGGCCGCAGGGAATCATGGTTTCTCCCCATGACCAGGAGGGGTGGTGCTTCAAACCTTATTGCCACCAGTCACCCTCCTGGCTCTGACCTCTCTGTGGTTGCCCCTCTGGGTCCACCCGGACCTGTGCCGCCGCAACAGTACTTGTCTTTGAAAGTTCAGTTTCAGGATTTAAATTATTGCATTAGTCTCAGAAGCAAGACCACATATAAAACAGACAATAGTTGTGAATACATTTTGAAGCCACTGTTAGCAATTCAGACCCTGGATTCCTACATTCTGTTCATGCTATATGTAGTACATCACAGAGCCCTGTGCTGTTCCAGAATGTGATTGACTTTGTCAGGCATGTAAGCTGTCCAGACACCATAGCAGGCAGCCTCTCCCAGCCTAATACATTAAGGAATGAGCTCACCTTTATAAAAGTGATTGGTGAGCAAGTGGGCTTCTTACACTGCCTACCCAGTAAGTTTGGTCCAGCTTCATGCACATAACAGATTTTGTCTGTGGAAGCATACATAAAGATAGTGTCTCTAGTAGTTATAAGATGGCCATCCTAGACACTCTTCAGATCTGTATTATAAATACGTTTATTGAAACAGAACTTGCATCAAAACAAATGGGATTTAACTGAAAGCTACTGCTATAGTAGATTTGCCTTTTCTTAGTAGAGTGGAGGCTGTCATACCGTCCAAAGCCAGACAATTCTTAAATTTCTTCTTTCTGTCTTAACTTAATTATGACATTCTGAATTCTGGAGCTTATATGCACATTTATAAATTCAAGATTCACATTCAGCTAATGCCTTGAAATAAATAGTTATTATCCATAGAAATGTCAAGCCTTACTCACTGTACCTTAGCAATACAATGAAGATATTTTGCATATTCAAACATAGACATATAAATAATTAATACTCACTAGAATAATTTTGCATCCATCTTGTACACTGTCGTCATAAGGGTATAGCAAGAACATATTCACTAGCGCAATGTATCCCATCTTTTATCCAGAACAAAGGACATGCACAAGGTAAAAACAATGATCATTCAAGGGAAGACACCATTAACCAAAGCCAGCTAACTAAGGCAAAGCCCTCAGAATGTTCTGAGATATTAACTTTCAATATAAATATTAAATAGACAACTTTTTATTTGGCAGTGCAACAGACATTTCTGACAATTCTTCCATGTTATATACTGGATGGAACTCTTCCTCTAGATTGTTCCTTTAATTAAGGGTCTCAGTGTGTTCATATAACTCATGAAGAACTGACACTACTCTCACTAGTAGTAACCTTTCAAAACACTGCAGTGATTGAAGAAGTGACTGGTATGATTTGGCAGATCTCAAAGAGTTTTCCAAAACTACTTAATTTTCAAACTTTTACTGCTAATTGCAGAATATCAAGTTCAGATAGCTGTAGGCATGGTTTCTCCTGCTGTCAACCAATTGTTCACATCTAACAACTTCAAACAGTAAACACCCTGGGTTGCTTATACCTTTCTAGTACTTAGGCCTTAAAAGTCCTCAGACATTTTTGAAAATATAAGGAGGAGTCTTCTTGCAACATTTACTACCTAGACAGAGAAAAAACCCACCATGTCTTATTAGCAAAGCCTCTCTGTTCTTGAAAATCAATGGGCATTTGGCTCCTATATTCCTGCCAGTCCTGAGAGTGTTAAGCAAATGTCCTGGTCTCACCACTGACAGACACTTTAGGAGTCACATTCCCAGTGTCAGAGACTTTCACTGCTGGGCTTTTGGAACACCTTCACAGTAGGTGGCTGCAGTGAGTCAACAGGTGCCTTGTTTGACACACCACACTCACAGTCAGACCAGGTTTCCTCACTGGCTCAACCCCAGGTTTCCCATAGCTGAGTCTCATATGTCCAAAAAGCAATTTACTCATTGGCTTGTGCTGTATCTCTCAGTGTCCATTCACCTGCCAGGCCACTAGTCTTTGTTATGGAAAGGATTGGCAGCTCAAGGCCACTTGTATGTCTGGGCTCTCACCCAGAGCTCAGTCTGCATCTTGAACTGCAGCTTACAAGTTGAGCTACCTGCACCAGGTGTATTCCTCAACAGAAAGTTGGACTTGAGATGTTGAAAGTGCAGGTTCATGCTATGAATTCTTCTCTATCAGACCTGTCTCAAGAAGAGGTTTTCTGCACCATCCCAAGAACCTCCCACTCCCACTGCTTTCCTGTCAAAGGCTAAAGTCTCTCCATTGTGACAATACTTGTGTGTTTGCATTCAAGACTACTTTTAAAAGTTTCCTTTTAAAAAAATTATTTCACATAAATTGAGGGATAGTACTACTACAGAGAAGAGCTAGAGCCAAGGCAGAAAGGAATTTTCCTAAAATGATTTTTCAGACAAATATTTTATAAAGCCTTGTAGTGTTCAATAACCAGAAATATGGGTGTCTGTCACCCTCAGCCCTCTCGTACCACCAGCACATCCCAGCATGTGAGGATGGGAGCTACAGAATGAAATGCTTTTTTGTCACCTTGACATATTTTATCCTCTTTATGAAAATACCCCATCTAACTCTTGCTATCAGTCTGAGACTTGGTTTGTCAATGTTTAGGCCAGTTCAAACATTTGCAAAATAGTTCCCTAGTTTTGACTGTACAGCTTATGATGTGAAAAACAAACTTCAGCCATAAAACTGCAGGTACATCTCTAAGTTGGATGGTGTGAGGTGTCTGTGAAGCTTCTCACACAACATTCATGTAGGATAGTTGCATTACATTTCAAATTGTGCTGTTTCAAAGTAAATCACTTTCCCTTCACAGCACAGTAAGTGTTAACTGTGAATATTTGCAGCAACTACAGGGATAAACATAGAAGACACAGTAATGGAAGGATTGTTAATTTATTTTACCAGTGGATTATAATGATTCTTCAGCACTTCTTCTCTCTTTTAAGAAAAAGGCATGATGGAAAGATGTGCTATATGTCTTTGTATTATCATTGAAATAAGATATTTTTATAAAGACCTACAGCATGATTTGTAATTCTCCACTCTCTGAAACTGCTGCTTTAAGGAAGTGTAATACAGAAAACAAGGTGTACAAAGTTGGAAGGAAAATAACATGTTCAATCATTCTTGGCCTGGTATGTCTTGACTCTCACAAGAAGGCCAGAGTGGCAGATTCTGGAGGCTGAAAGTCAAATATTTAGCCATCATAAATGCTGTATGGTGGTTCATGCTCCATATACCTTCCCACCTAAACCACTGCAAAGCTTTTCTCACTCACAGTCATCATCAAAAAGTAGAGGATAGTTTAACTTTCACTCTTGTACTGATCTAAGCATCTGTGCTGAAGCAACCACCAAAGAAGACCTTTAAAGTCCATGGTAACCCTAACTGTCTTGGGTTTTGGCCAGATCTTCCACTAACTAGAAACTCAGCTTCCACAGGATGCCACAGGACCACCAGAAAACCTCTTGTTGACTCACATGATTGTATGATTTGGATGAAGCTGCAAAACTTGTGTTAATAAGCCTCCTTCTGCCACTACCAGTATTTCTGGACTACCTCAAGCTTTTTGTGCCCTGCACATGATACACATACAAAAGAGATGTGACTCTGGCATGCTCAGCCATGGCCAGTATGTTCAGACATGCTGACATGACCCAGAGAGAAAACATACTTCAGCCTGAGCTCCTTGAAATGACAACTCCTTCCTTCTATTTTGTGATGGTCTCTCCTTCCCACAGAGACTATATACCATGTCTCATCAGTAGATGATGGATGAGAAGGGAAACTAAAGGGCTCTACTGCATATGCATGAGAAAAATACCTAATTAAGAAAGAATGAGAGGTGGACATTGGTTGTGCAAGACTTGCATGAGCCTTGATATCTCTGGTCTTCTCTGTAAGCTGTCTTCGCATTCAAATACTGTCTAGTGCTGTGGTTGAAAGAAAATTCCTTGGGGTTGAAAGAAAATTTCACCTTTGCTGGAATTCCCCTGGTCAAGTGTGCTGTTGCTAGGGAACTCTTTGCAGCCTTTCCTCAGGACTGAACTCTGTAGCCTTTATCTTTAATTAGCTTTCCCTTGACCCTTCCATAAGGCTTGTCACTGGAAGACTTTTCCGTAGGGTGAGGAAAACATTTGTATAACCAAGACTTTCAATAAACCTCTTTAGAAATGCTCAGGCTAAGAGAGCTGCCGGGACTTAGAGAGCACTGTCTTAGCTTCACAGTAACAGGACTTTCTGCAGAATACTCTGGAGTGGCTTCCAATTGATGTCATTTCAAATTTGTCTCTTTTGTCTGTCTGACATTGCCTGGGTTCAAGCCATTCCCAGCCATGAAGATTTTACACACAACAGAAGAAAAAAAAGAAGTGCTGGTTTAATAAGTCTTTTCACAAAGAGACCCCTTGCTCTCTGCAGTTCAGCTAGGCACCCGCATGAAAGGAACCTGTCTCTCAGCTAAAGGGTCATCATGTACTGGGCACAGAAGATAAGTCTTCCCTGTCAAGAAGTGAAGGAAGTTTTGTGGCATTGTTACTACAGATCAGTTTCAGCTGGAAACAGTTGTGTTTTCACAAAAACTTGTCACAATGCCTGCGACAAGGCCTGTTCCCACAAAGCACCCATCACAAAGCTGAACTTCCCAGATCTCCCCATGTCAGCAACGGGAAACAGGCACCGTTGGAGGAAGGCATAGTCCAGGACCCTGATGCTAGTGCCCAGAGCTGCCTTCTAAGAAAAGTTCTCTCTCTCTTCATTGATTACAGACGGTACCTTGCAAGGTGAATGGTATTTTGGCAGTTGCAGAAAGCTGGGCGGAAGCTTCACTGCAGCTTCACTTTGATAACCACTTTTCCTAACGATACTTTGCCTTTCCCTGGATGACCACAATATTGGCTAAACACTGTGCAGTATGCTTTTCCTCTCTTAAAAGGGAGATTTTCTTCCACCTTACTGGTTTTATGTCTGTGATTGAAGCACGGACTTCGCTGGGTGCAAGCAAAGCCAAATTTATTGTACAAGGCTCTTCTTTATATATTGTTACAAACCAGCAGTTAAACAGTTACAAAAGCGTAGGGCTTCCAGAGTTACATGTTTTGCATTTCTAAGGACTGCAGATAACAGTCTAATGTGCTGTTAACGACCGGTGTCAGGCCATTACAGCCTTATCCTACTCTTTTGTCTCAGCTCTTGCTAGACTTCGACTTGTTTGTTGCTTCCAAGGTTTAATACTAAGCAAAGTTAAAACATCACTACAGCTAATTGATTTAATGGCGACACTTTGAATCCCGACAGTTTTTGTCACAAAATCACATTTAAAACGTAAAATCCTCATAGGAGGATTTCCTCCTGCTTCCTTCAGACAAGAAGTCGTATAGTTTCCTGAACTTTCCAGCACTGGGCCACAAAATGGTCAACACTTATAAAAGCTATAAAGCTGGAGTCAAAGGGAAAACCTCATCAGGCATGCAGAAGTCATTCAACTGTGTGAGGAAATTATCTGTCTCATCTCCAGTCACCTGGGGTTAGCCGCCCCTGGGATGCCATGGCCTGCAAACCATTAGTTGCTGGTGCATCAAATACCCATCCTCTAAAATCTCCAAGCGTCTTCAGACCAAGTTTCTCTGCTTTCTGGGATTATTTTGGTGGTAATGTGGTATCTAACAGCCTTCCTTTCTTCGAAGTGGCCTCAAAAAATTTCCGTTGTCATCACTCAGCATCAGAGAGATTTTCCTCTGTGTCAGAAAGACCAGCTCTGCTGCCTCACTTTTCTAGGTCCAACTCACATGTTCAAAGATTTCCTGCAACAACAGCCGTGCCACATGAAGCAAATCTAGGAATTTGTGTGTTATGATGTGGGTCTCAGTGGAGAAATATTTATATGGGAGGGTGTGTTTCCAAATCATACAGTACTATATGAAGGTGTTTTCTGGGAGTACCTTTTCTGTCTCTGGCCACAGATTCTATGGACTTAACCTGCTACACTTTCCACAATTCACTTCATTTTCTCTCCAAAGTAAAATAAACTCTTTCATGTACAGACTTTCTTGGCATGATTCTATCTTTCAAATAACTGATTACGGCATCACTTTCTACTTCTTTCCTGGTAAGCGCTGCTACAACACATACTCTTTCAATTCTTCCTTCCCCTTTGCAACATGCTGCCCAACACAACTGCAGTCAAGGAAAATCTCCTAAAAGAATTGTTCTTCCAGGCTTGTATTGTGGTTTTGAAGAAACACCTTCACAGTTTAAAAGTGAAGTAAAGAAGTCTTGGCCATGCAGATACTAGGGGTTTGTCATGAATTTGCCCTGGGGGCCTGTGATCTGCTTCAGTGGCAAGAGCACAGCTACATGTGGTGACTAAGCTCCTGACACCCAGGTAAAAACCCAGTAATAACTTATTCTTCTATCTAAATATAATTTTGCTGTCTTGACATATATACTTTGAGTCCTTTCATTGTGAGCTTCTTCTTGCACTACTGCTGTTTCAAGTGCTGCTTAATGCTTCCTTGTGGAGGGACTTGCCTTGTTTTCATAAAGTATTTTGTTTATTTTCCAACAGCATCCTGCATGTTGCAAACTGCTGCCTCATCCTGTTATTTATGGATGCCCTGTGACTTCTGCTGCTCTTGGTACCCAATACTAATTGGTAAGTAGTCACCCAGCCCATGGCTTTCCATTTCTTAGGGGAGATTGTTTTACAGCATTCCCTTCATTTGTGGTTCCTGAAGTCCTTAATTTGCTATGCAGTGATTTACATTCTGCTATAGTCCAGCTTTAGTTTATGCTTCCCAAATTTTGACTGAGCAGTAGTATCCCCTCTTGTCTCGGTCACATATGCCTACACTGTCATGTATGTTTTCACCTCCTGTCAACAGTCACACATCATGCACCCTTTTCCCAGGAAATCTTGTGTGCCGATAACAGTCCAGCAGGTGTTTCCTACCAAATGTTGTGGCTGCTCATCTCTTCTTCCAGTCCCACCTACCTTGCTCAGGATGGGCAGTTTATATTCAGAATATGCTTCAAGGTCCTGATAAATTATAGCCTATAGCATAAGGAACCTATTTTTTTGCAGTGATCAGTAAGTATCCAGACTGCCATTTTTTACCTCTTTGTACTCACTTTTGAAGTTTGGCTACTTTAAATCATACTCTTTTCTTGGACAGGGAGGTTCCTTTGCATCTCACTTGTGGAAGTAGCTACTGAAATACCTGAATTGTTGGTACCAAAACCTTGGGAGGTTTCCAATTTTCCACATGTTTCTGGACACAAAAATGCTTAGCTGTTAGAAAAATATCATTTTACTTGCCTCTTCTATTTAATGGATTCTACATGTATAAAGTTTTTTATGAAATAAACCAATTTTTCTATGTTAGGACTGATTTGACAGCATGTCAAACACATAAATGGAGAGATTCTGACCTTTCCCTTTGCACCTATAGTCAATCTGTAGTTCTCTGACAGCTGGGGTTGAAGAACCATGTATTTCATTAGCCTACTAATACAGGCAGTGTTAGAATCCAAATGAAAGCTGTCTTTTTCCCATCTTGTGTCTCATGAATACAGAACACTTTTTCCTTAGCTATCAGTTTATTCAAGACTGAATGTCACAGGCTCTCCTTTGGCCCTATGCAGCTAATTAGACCCAGGAAGCTAGCTGCATCGTTATCCTTCTCTTTGCCATGTACTGTAGCCAAGAAGAGTGCTGTGTCACTGCTGCTGCTTGAGTCTCTTTGGGGGTGCTCTCCAACTGCAGGCATCTACTGCACTGTACACCATGTACTTTTCTGTTTGCTTATGCGTCATGCTTCAGTAAAATTGATTTACTTTGTGGTTGGATTCAAACAGCCTTATCAAAATGCAACTCTTCAGTGAAGGTGTAATGAAACATTTGGACCCCATGAAAACAAAATATTTTGCTATTTTTCACAGGCATGTTTAGGAAGAGGGTGAACAACTTCTCAGCTGTTGAGTCAGCATTTGGTGGGAGAGAGAAGTAAGGGCGAAAAGGATCTCCCTAAATGGCCAGAGCATTCTTTTCTTTTAGCACAGTTTTGATGGTCAGAATTGGAAACGGTGTCAGAACACAAAGCTGCAGATAAAGGAACATGATCTTCAGTCCAGATTCACAGCTGCCTGTAAATTAAAACTAAGACCATCTTAGTAGATCCTGTATCTGCCTGCGCTTCAGGCTGAAGGAGTACCAAGGAATTCTTGCCTGCCAGGAGATATCTGTGTGCATATGTGCTGAGTCCCAGTAATATACTGTCCCAACAAGCAGTGTGTCCTACATGAGGGCAAACACCTACATAATATAGTGATATAATGCCAGACCAGGGCTGCCTTGTATACATATACACATCCATGTCCAGAATTACTCTCACCTGGACTAGATTTTTAAAGAGTGCCAAAGGGTGCAGATACTCAATGGGAGTGGGGCATGGAAAACCATTTGTCTCTATTGGTCCTCAATGTGTTTGAAAATCTGGTTAGGTTTCAAATATAATAATGAATATGGTGAAAATAAGTTTAATTATTTGATCCTACAAATTGTTTGATTTTTGCCTGAGATGACATTCCGACAGGACAAATTTTATTTATGCTCGTATTTTCATCTAATTGTTAATGATTCAGTCGAGTATGACAGAATTTTCAAGAAATGTTCTTATTAAAGAATGACTGTAAAACTTAAGTCTTCATCTGCAGTGGTAGAAAGATTCTTTTAAGTAGCGTTGTTCACCCATATTAGTTCTTTCTTTATCAAATATTTATTCACAAATTCTTTATTACTAGGATTGGATTTCATAATTGAAAATAATAATACTTTGAAATAATATTAATAGAAAATAATATTTTCTCATTTTATAATTATTTTAAAATACTGATGGTATATATTAATTTTTTTTTGGTAGTAAATGCAGAATTAAAATTTATTTATTGGTAGGGGGGAAAGGAAAGAATGATTTTGCTTGCAATCCCACATAGACATCATAAGAACAAATTATCATGCATTGGTGTAAATATACAAATGAAGAATAGGGGTTTCCTCATTTCATAGGGATGATTACATTTTGAATTATCTTATATACGTGTAATAGGATAGGGGCACCTTGATAGGTAATCAACATCTGCAAATCTCAAAAAAAATACTGGATTCAAGTTTATAGGACATTCCTGCTGTCTTGGGCTCAGTTTGTATTTACATTTTACAAACTAAGGATGGTATATGAGAGGGGACAGAACTTGTATCTCTAAAGTGTACATAAGATTAAGCTCATTCCTGGAGCAATATAGATTTATTCTTTATTAAAAATATAACTGCAGTGTCTTTGTTTGAAAGACAGGTGTCTGCCAAGGAAGGCAGGACCCTCCCTCGGAATGGAGAATATGAAACCCTTCCCTCCAAATTATTACAACTTTGAAATAAAGTGGCTTTTGGCAAAGATATGGGAAAAGGAATAACAGTTCTTTACTAGTGTTTACAACAAGGCAAACAAACAACAACAACAGTAGCAACAACAAACAAATCAGGAACCCAGTAACAGCCTTCTCTGGGCTGTCACACGTCCTCCCCCTCGGTGCAGTTACAGTCACAGCCAGCAGGGGCGCACCTGAGCTCCCAGCCAGGCAGGGCGGGTGCGATGATTCCCCTGAAGCTGCAGGGGGCGCTGTGGTGCGAGTTCCGCCCTCTCTCTCACACGGTAATGGTGGATGGGCTGGGTGGCGGGACAGGCTGTAGCATGGACTTCAGAGCTGCAGGCTGGAATGACAGGGCTGGCTCACCTGCAGTAGCAAGCATGAGGTAGCAGGAATTCTGCAGCTGTGGCAGGAGACACAGAAAAATGGCAGGGAGCCAAGCAGGGAATTTCTCCCCTGGATAGCTCACCAACAGTGGCTAGTCTCTGGGTCAGGCTGTGCAGAGGCATGGCGACTCCCGGCAGGGTGGCTGCCGGCAGGTCCTTGGTCCCAGCACAGCGCACACTGGCTCTGGGTTCCCAAAACAGCAGAGAGGCAAAGAAAAACGAACCAGTAAACCCAGTCACAGTGCTGAAGGGGAACAAAAAACAAAAAAGAAAATGGCAAACTCACATACAACAGTATCTCTGCTCAGAGAGACCCTGCTGCCCTGGCTGCCCGAATTCCTGTGTGTCTGTAAAAAGGGCAGAGCTCCCCTTCTCTTGCCCCAACTCTTGCAGGAAATCCCAGGCAGGCTCCCATCTATTGTGAGATTCTGGAGCTGGGAGTTGGAGCAAAGGGTGGGCAGCGACCATCCCAGGCTTAAAAAAAAAATCAAGGAAAAAAGACCAAAGATGGGATGGGATAAAAAGACATTCCCAAGACAAGCAGTTATACCATAATTCTTACAGCTGTAGTTTAGATTTTAAGCTGAGTAGAAAATGAAAAAAAAAAAATAAAATAAGCAAAGTGATTTGCTATGATACTGCAGAGTAGCTAGAGATAACTTGCACTTCATTGTGCTGTAAATGCATCCTGATGGCAAGTGATCAACAATACGCATTTCAATCTTCACAACACTCACGCAAGTGTCCAAATGGCACCAAATGACTGAAATCTGATCAAAGCTTTTGGACCCACTGAACTTACAGGGGACTGTTTTAAGGCTAGCCTCCACTCTTCCCCCATTCCAGACTCAGTAATCTTGAAGGGGAGACAATCAGTCTCACTGGGGGAAGACTGAAGATTTCCTCCAGTTGTTGTGGAGAGAGCAAAGTAAACTGCCCCAAAGAAGCACTAGGACTTTCTTCACTGACCCCGTGAAAACTAGCTCTGCCTCTGACACCCTGAGAGGAGCATTGGTAATCAGCCCACAGATATCTTGGCATCTGGGTATTTTACTTGACAGACATACACATTGTCTTCAATGTCCTCTCAAACCTCTCTAAAACCTGAGATGAGACCTGTCCAGTCTTACCAAGTTCAGGTATGCAGAGCAGAAGGACTGTTTAGATGTATACAAAGAGGCATACCTACAAGTGTGTCCAAGGAGAAAAAGACAGCAGCACAGCAACCTAGAAAGCTAATCACTTATTCTGGGCTTTTCTGGGCTCCCTTGAGTTTGATTTCTCAGCATTAGGATTTGATTAGACAATTTAACTAGTAAAATGGGAAATAGCCCTATCCCACCAATCACACAGAAAGAAGGTTTCTTACAGGTTCCCTTCAGCACTTAAATCAGGAGATCTGCAGAAGCTGCCTGCCATTAAAGATCTGATTGTTCAGAACCATCAATGAGTTTCATGGTTGCAGTGGCTCATTGCAGGAAGTAAACGAATGGGAAAAGCAATAAAAAAGTGATTAAAAATGAAAAGCAGAAAAAAGTATTAGAACCCCGCAGCACTCTTAGTATCTTAGACCATGTGATTGCACTCCATTCTTCCAACAAAAGACAGTGATGAGCTTGCGAGTGTGCACACACTCTTGCTTATTCTATGCTTTTTCACCTCGTCTGGCAGCCGCTTTCCAGTCCAGCAGGCACTAACATCTAATGAGACAAACTTCCCATTTTCAGACTAATCAGTCGGCTGCACTAATTGCAAATGCAAATATGCAAATTTATATTAATTAATTACTCTGCTGATTAGTTCTGCAGTCTTTTTGGGGTAATAAATCATTGTGCAGTGGGAAGGGAAACATGTCCTGTCCCATTTCACTCCACATAAAAATTCAATGTACTAATTGAAGAAAATATATTAAAAAAACCCTGATTCTGATAACTCTGACTCTACTGATAGGTTCCCTAAAGTAAGGTATGATTGTAAGAAGTCTTGCACATCCCCAGCAAATGCCATCACTAAGGTGCCTGTAAGCAATTTAATTATCCCATTATGAGCTCCAGGAGAAGCCAGTTTGCTGCGCTGCAGGCTGTGACTCTGAGCTTCATAGTTGACACGTTTTGCAGCAAATGCTGTTTATGCATCCAGGAAAACATTATAAAACACTCACTTCACACTACCTGAATGTTCTGTTAAGGCTTGCACTGAAATCCCAGGAATCTGGATCTGCCAAATACACGTTTTAGTTCTGCAGCTTCATTAGATCACATTTGAATGGGTTGTTCAGGGAAAATGAAGAGTAGCTGAAGAAGAAACTGCTTGCGGGCCCCTTCCCTGGTCTTGGGTTTTGCTTTGTCTCTGATTCATTTTAACAGGGAACTTTCAATTCCCCATCTGGCACCAACTCTCCCTTGAAATCCTTACCTTGCCAGCACACCCTGGTAATAGGGATGGTCATTCTATGCCCCCTTCACTGGTGTTTTGCCCAGCCTCAGTCATTCCTTCCCCACACCTATATCTGGAAGGTGCAGTGAGTTCCCTATACTGACTTAATGCTCCAGCAATGGCATGCAGGGCGTCATTCTCATAGAACCTAAGGTACCAAAGGTCAATGTGCGAGATAGGACCTATTCTACGTGTTCTTTTTTTTAGGACAGGGAAGAAACCCATCCCCATAGCATAACAAACCCAATGGCACCTGTCTGTGAAAAAAGAGTCACTAAATCCCCTCATCAAATGAAGCTACACCAACTACCAGCAGTGGTATAGTGCGCAGTTCATCACAGGCATTCTAGGAGCCAAAGACCCTCCTAGGAGGTTTAGAAAGGCATTAAGTAATGTGCACCCTCTTACCTCACACAAGTTCAGGCTAACTAGAAATCTTACAGCTCCCAGGTTTTTTCATCCTCCACTTGCTTATTTTTTTCCCCACAGTTATATACCGTTGTTCCCATTAATGTAAAACATCTACAGGGCATTTTCTTGAGAGTTTGAATGTATCTTAAATTAACCTGCCTTACAGATGTAGGTTTGAAACCAGTCGAAGTTGTTATAGAAGTCAACAGAGCACTTCTATTCTCTCAGAAATTCAGATAACTCACATATCATAGTCTTCCATTATTAAAAAAAAAGAATCTAAAGTATTAGCAGATTTTTTGCTTTATGCTTTAAATTATTTGTTTTAAATTGAAACAGTAAATGAGATTTACAGGTAATTAAATTCCAAGGGCCTTTATCATTCTAGGTTCAACCAGAAGTTGAGCTGTACAATTTTCTCATAGTTTAAAACTCTAGAATAGCTCCTTTCTTATTTATTTTGCTTTCCTGTCTAAATACTGGAATAAAATACTGTTAAACTGATAACCTGAAGTCCTGTGAATTAGGCTCTAGGAAACAAAGGAAAATTTAAAAAACCTAAAATAAATTAAATTGAAAGCGCAGTTTATGGAACAGCTAAAGATAAAATTTATTTTGCAAATAGTTTCATTTTTGTTTGAAATACTAATATACACTAATGGCCAGGCCATTTAACTCATGCAAATTAAAATTTTTATTTAAAACAAACCACCTTTGCTCTTTCTAGGTATGCAGGATCCTGGAGTCACATGGGATCCAAATTGTTTGTTCTAGAGTGCAGGCATCCCCACCTGCTGAGAGTTTTGCAGCTGCTTTTTGTTAAGCCTTACAAAGTTTCAGAGATTCATACATAATGATTTTAGCAAAACTCAACAGGTCCCCCTTAAATAATGAGCAGATACGAGATTGTAATGTTCTGATTGTCTGTAGTGTGCTTTAAAGTGTTACATTTAAATTGTAATTATACTGGGACATGAGATGTAACTTAAGACATTTGATAAAACCCATCCTTTGATGAGTTAGCGTCTATTAGAAAGCTTCAACAGGACATATATATTTTGCAAATTGCCATAGGTGTGAACAAAATTATCTTCTTTCTCTTTTTCTTTTTTTCTCTTTCTCTTTCTCTTTCTCTTTCTCTTTCTCTTTCTCTTTCTCTTTCTCTTTCTTTTCCTTTTTCTTTTTTTTCTTTTTCTTTTTTTTTTTCTTTTTCTGATTGTGTTCAGAATACTTACATATAGTAAAAAAAAAGTGATGCTAATAAGAATTCCATCATGATAATCTGTGTTTATACCCTTTCACTTACTTCTGGCTGATATTCATTCTCTTGTCAGGACTGTGAAATCAAGACTTTTCTTAACATATAGAACAGCAAGACCCATTTGGTATCCAAGATGAAAACCAGATGAGTGTTAAGATTGACAGTGTTTTCACCCTTGTAATTAACTATTCACACAAATGGGGGTTTAGTTTGCACTTATGCTTGGAACATGGCACCTCTTTATACAGAGAGCATCATTCACATGTTAACATTTTCACTTTTGCTTTTTGTTGGCAAGTAAACCAGCATACTTGCTATTGAGTTGTTAGCTGTATATTTTGCTACATACCTTTTACTATTTATTAGTATTCTATTAAAAAATAATTTAATGTGAGCAAAGCATGAACAAGAACTATGTAAAGCTCCTCTACTTTTCCCTGCTCCGGAGGAGGACGTCACCTGCTTAAAGTTACTCTGCTGCTTCCTAGTGAATAATTCCCATAGGCAGAGTGCTGGGGCACCCTTTCCAATGTCTTTTTCTTTAAGGGTAAAAATCCCCCTCCCTGCCTTGCTGAGGGAAAGATTGGTGGCCTCAGTACAACAGAATATGTATCATGCCGCTGAGCTTATTTGCAGCCTTTTTCTTGGTTGTGTACTGACTCAGTAATGTCTGGAGGAAGGGCACAGAACTAGGAAGCCTTATGGCAATACAGCAATGGTTGCCAGAAATTCATCAAGGATTTTGATGGGTTCTGAAAAAGTCTGTTCATTCTAAATTGAGGAATAAAAGACTCAGTGATAGAAGAGAAGGCAAAAGGACAGCTAAGATGTCTCTGTTTTGCTAGAGCTGAGATGTGACAGATTTGCTCATACACACTAAGGGTTTAAACAGAAAAAACCCTAAAATTAAACATCCTAAATAGACTGTGATCAATATGTACTTAGGCTAGAGAGCACACTGCCCCAAGAAGTGGATTTCCAAAATGTATGTTTGGGAAAGGGAATTGATATGCATATCAGAGTTACCATAATTAATTAAAGTAATGCTTTTGGGTCATGCTTCAGGGCTCTCAGAACTCAGCAACTGTTACAGAACAGGCAGAGATTTAATAAGGGTAATCTCTTTTTAACCTTCGTGTACAGACTTTAGGGTGCTCTTCATCAAAGGCTAATGCCAGAAAATATATATGAAGTAAGAATGACCTTAGGTCCAAATAAACAGCAAAAATTACTATATTCTCAGCTTTGGACTATATGTTTATGTGGGCCTTCGTCTTATGGGAATGAATGGCTCTTGGAATTTCATTTACTCGCTTTTGTAATTCCTTATAAGGCTAGAATGCAAAAGAAATGAAAAAAAGGATTAGGAAAACTTGATCACTCAAGTGATCAAGCAATAGAGGTAGCATAATACACATGGTCTTTTGTACCCAACAAATTAATTAGTATTGTTTATCTCTTTAGAAACAATTGCATCCATAATGGACCAGAGGACAACTATCAGGGTAGATTAACATAAAGATTACATATAAAATCATTGGGGGAAAAAAAGAAGAGACTAATGGTGGAGAAAAGGCACAGAGAAGCCCTAAAGGCAAACAATAGAATTAAAAGTACGGTAAATTCAAATCACCTAAGCAAAAATAAAAATAATGATTGCAGAAATAAGAGCAAAATAGGAAAATAATTTTTCTATACTGAAGCTCCATGTCCTCAGCTCTTTGCCTCCAGGGACTCCAAGCACAAGGATGCCACTTCACCCAAGTAATAAGATATCCAGGAAAGCAAATTGAGACTGCTGTTCATCTCTCTTACAGGAGTAGAGTGCTGCTTTCCTTTCTGTTCCTGCATTGATGCAATACCATCACCACAGCTCAGAGAGGGCATCTGTATGAGGAACCACACTTGGTGCCAGGCCAGGGGAATATTAAGATATATAGCAGTGGGGGGAGTGCAGGGCTGGAACACTGTGGTTTACAGCTGCCCAAGGCAGCAACAAGAAGCATCACTAAAACAAATCAAGGTGTGGAGCATGTCAGTGCTTCAGGGACATAGACCTACACTAGTGCAGGTCAAAAAAGTGGAACTAAACCACCACATCCCTCCTGGAGAGAAAAACGTCTGGCTTCCCCTCTTTCATTGTATTTCAAAGTCCTTTGCTCACCTTGTTGTGGGATACTTTGCTGAATCACACTGAGGCAGAAACAATGAACCTGTGATGTAACAGGTTAAAATGAAGTTGCAGCTGCAAAATACCTTGAAATAGGGAAAATAAAATTAGAGAATTCTTTCAGTGAGTTATCACAATAATTCCATGTTTGTTTTCAATCCCAGCCATGATGAAATGTTGAAATATTTGGTTGATATACCCCCTCACAGTATTTTCAACAGAAAAATTGCATTTAAATTTCAGAAGCTGACTCTTTTCTGCTTTGATGTACAAAATAGGGAGGAACAGATCATTGCCTGACACTTAAAACAGAAAAATGCCTGTTTAGTGAAACGCTGAAATAAAATACTGTCTTTCAGTTAAGTATTTTTATCAGTTTATTTATTTTAATGTATCTTAATTATTTCTCCTTTTCAGTATTTTATTTATCCAGAATTGAATTTATCTTTGTACAGTAACACAATAGGAACTATGAAGGTTAAGTTTTTAGCTGATTCTTAAATCACTTTTCCTATAAAAAGCATGTTAATTCACACCTTTTCTTCTGTAAGAGCAAAGACACATTTGTCATATTTGACTCTTGCTTTACAGAAACAAAGGTTAAAGAAAGTGTTAGCACACAAGATTTGATCAAGGCAAAGGGTTTTTTGACCATATACCTACAATTTAAATATCTGACTTACACGAAAATTATTTATTCAGTTTCTCTGAAATAGAAGAGGAAGTACAGTTAGATCGAGATTTATTTTATCAGAGTGTGAACTGTCTGTGGTGTAAATTGAGAAATATCTGAGCTATTTTGGGCTGTAGAGGAACAGAAAAATGTTTATGCTGTGCTGCATTACCTCCACGTGGTCCATAGACTGCAGTGTCACTGACCTTTTATTTTTCTGCCCTTCCCTCTGTCTATTCTGTTCTAGCTCACACCACCATTGCCCCAGGTAAATAATCATCAGCACCATCTCTCTTGCCTCAATCTATTACTGGTAAGATATTTGAGAAGGCAACCAGCCCAGCTGGAGAAAACATAAAAGTGGAAAATACATTTGTGCTTAGAAAATGGAAACATTACATTTATACTTGGAACTTGGACACACTGGGCTCTCAAGTGCTTCTCTAGCTGCCTGAGACCCTTTTTTCCTAATCACTTATAGATATAACAATTCGTAGCTATAAATTGGTTTATGTGCATGTGGCAGCAGTGTGCATGGAATTCGCAGCAATATTCACAGCATCCACCTCTGGGAACTGGTCCCTTATGGTTTCAGTCAGGAACATATGTTTTAAGTACATTGTCTGAACAGAGGTTTTGTTATTTTCCTTTCAGGTTGAAAAAGAAAATTGTTTCCCTCTGTGATCGTCTCAGAATTTAGAATTAGGTCAATGGAAGTGCACATGTACAGAGAGTGAAAGTTGCTGAGCTCTCAGTGTATTTCTTACTGTACATCTGACTCAACCATGGGAACTTGAGCGATAGCTCCTCTGTCTATGAAACAATCATAGAACCAGCAGGCACTGAAGCCTAATTTCAGTTCATACAATGCTGTAAGATTTGCCGTGTGCTCTAAGAAGTGCATGATAACTTTCACAAGTATGGAAAGTAAAAGAAAGTGAAGTAGATTTTTCTTGCACAACTCAAATGAAAATCTGTGGTGCTTCAAGTCTTTTTCCCAGCCACAGACGGAATTCTGCCATTTTAGTAGTTTTTATTCTGTAATGTTACTTTTGAGTATGAAGAGTTATTAACTTTCCATCAGTGTCTTCATGGATTAAACAGTCTCTAAGTACAGATAGACAGCATGGATCATTATGGACCCTTATCATTAAAAATGGGAAGAGACAGAGGTTGTGTGTGTGTATTCATCTCCTTACTCCCTCTCTTTCACAAACTATAAGGTTTAATAGCAGTTAACACTACACCACAGCACTTCTAAATTAGAGATAGCCATGCCAATTCTAATTGGTATTCTAATTAGTCTGACAATTCTACTAATTAAGAACGTTAAACTTTTTAACAAAGGCTATCTATTTTGTGTTGTGTTTGGCAAAATGGAATTGAGGGTATAAGGAAACCTGAACGTCTACTTCTGAGAATTGCTGATGATTAAAGAAAAAAAAATATTTGGGGAGCATGTAGAAACATTTAGATATGGCAGTTAAATAAGATGCATAGGCTATCTGAATTATAGAATATTGTAAATGATAGAGAAATGGATTTAAAAAAGTGAAAACTGCAGATCCACAATACATTGAAAGAGGTTTGCCTTTTGGAAATGAGGATTTACGCCAGATGCTATAGGGATTTCAGTACATTAGGCAAACTGAGACATTCTTTTGTTTGAAGAAAGATCACTTTTTAAAAGTTTCTTTCCTTCAGATATGAAGCAAAAACAAATGCAAAAAGTATGTTCCACAATGCAAATTTTTCAGTGAATATTTGTTTCAAATTGAAAATTTTAAAAAAAATTTCTCTGGTTTTGATTTTGTATGTTATATGCAATTTTCAAAAGAAGCATCCTTTTGAATCCCTTTGAAGTGATTTAAAGATCTTACTTTTCCTGAGGACCTTATTCTTAGAACGAAATTTCATTAAAGTGCACTTAAAACACAGATTTATGCCAAAAAATACGTGCGCTCTTCTGAAAGAAAATATTTTCTTCATTTTTTAAATTTTTTTTTTTTAAATTTTTTTTTAAAAAAATTTGGCACTTTCTATTACAAAGTCAACCTGCGAATATTTTCTTCATAATCAAGATTTCTGTTTCTATGGGAGTAAAAGCATTTGCACAGAGTGTGTGCAAAAAAATCTTATTAATGTTAACTTGTGCCACAAGAACCAATGAATAACAGACTGAATGGAAAGCAATATTTACTCCAAACTCCACCAAGCCGAGCCTCACAGATTTCACTCTTTCAGCACCCAGCCTTCAAGATATAGTGCAGGAACTATGAATCTCTCAGAATTTTGCCTCATGCTGTAATGCCAAGAATATTTCCTATGTCGCCTCACCAAATCATTACTGAACTGCCTTTATTCACACTGTTTAAGGATTTAGAGAGACTGGGAGAGATGGCTATTCTAGTCACCATCTGCTGACATCAGCTGTCTTCAAAATCCATAGCAAAATACCCTTCTGAGATAAATTTTGCCTATATGGCTTTACATAGCAAGGTGACTTACAGGTTGAAATGCAGAATGAAGAAGCTAGCATGCCTCTCTAGGCAGAAAATGC
>VZRL01001270.1:7995-148342 GCA_013397895.1 Origma solitaria | reverse complement strand
AATCTCCATTCTCCTTCAGATTTATGCACAGGCCAATTGGGGTTGTTGAAGGATGAGTGGGTCCTGCTGACCACCCCTTGGCTTTCCAGCTCACGGACCAAATATCATCTCGAATTAGAGACAAATTTTCTAGGTGGAAAGCGCTCTGAATAAACACCTCCTCCAAAGCAAAGGCTTCCGGCATCCCCTCCCCAACCACAACAGAATTTCTTGGATGAAAGTGAAAAAAGCTGTTTATTTAACAAAACATGCAGAGTGCCCTGCAAGGCACAGGGGAAGGGGAAAGGGGAAAAGGAATTATTAAACCTGAGTAAACAGCTGATGAACTTTAGTGTCCTTTTCCTCAGACGTAGCTTCCCCCCTCCGGGGGTCCCCAGGGGGCTGGATGGAGTTGCTCTGGAGGTTCCCAGGAGAATTCTCACCTACCGTCCTCCGGGGAGCTTCTCAGGTTCTTGGGTGAGAAAGCAATTCCAGGGAAAAAAAGTGCAAAAAGGAGACGATGAAGAAGCAATCCCAGGGAAAAGCTAGCAGCAGCAACAGCAGCTTCCTTCTCCTCACTCCCTGGCGGAGAAGCCTTGGGGGAGAGTTTCAAAACAATCTGCACCAGCAGAGCTTCTGCCGGCTGCTGAGCACAGTCAAAGCTACAGGACCGCATTTCTGGGCATACATGCAAACACTAGGGAATACAGGATTATCATAACATCACCCCAAGACATTCCACCCCTATATGTACATGTACATTACAGCATGCAACTGAGATCATGGCTTGGTCAAGAATGAAGGAAGCATGTGTTTATTTTGTTGGGGTTTTTTCTTGAGATCTCATGAAAACACAGTCCTTGAAAGCTACTTTATTGCTCAGAAAAATTTACCTGAGGTCCTTACAGAAAACAGGGCTGAAAAGAAAAAAAACACCTAATCTGTTGTCAACCTTCACAACCAAGAAAATAAAAGCAGAACTGAAAAAAAGTTCTCTCCTATTCTCCCCTCCTATCTTTCCTCTCAATTTAACTTAGGACTTGACAAAAAAAACCCACATAAATCTTAAGCATATTATTCATCATGTCTTTCATCAAAATCACTAGCTCCTCTACTCAGGCTGCACAGGCAGCTGCTGTTTTAATCAAGCAAAACATATTAAAAGAGGTTTCAAATCACTTCACAAAGGGGACAGAGACTATTTATCATTTCATTTTCCATCTCCATTAGAGTGTAATGCACTCAAAGACAACAGAACCTGGGCCTGGAGGCAGTGCTGCAGTATGGGATCAGGCGTAAGAAAATCCCTGGTCTCGATGATGCTCCTGGCAGTTGGGGCAGGAGGACTGCAAGGAGCTAAATGCCAGCTTCCTACCTGCAGAGATCCAGGAGACCTCCAATTTCCATGAGGAAGTATTATAATAAAAACCTCTAACACCTGTGTAACTCTAATTGCTAAGAAATCACTGACACATCTCTCTGACCCAGTCGACCATAACAAGTTTGGGGTCAGTAGTATAGTCTAAATCAGATCTAAGGTAGCACAAAGACACACAGTTCCCCGAATTTCTGCTCTTTTCACCTGAAAATACAAAGGCAAGGGGCTGTTGGATTTTACTTTCTGGGAAACATTGCACCTATATATTTCACATATATGAACTAAAACACATTCAGTCAAATAACTTGTGCATAGCTTAAGCAAAAAGCAAGTTGTTTACTGGACAGCAAAGAATGAAAATAGTAAATTAAAAAATGTTACTTAGGTTAAAGTCTCCTGAGCATGAAGGCTGCTCCCTCAAATCTCTATTAATGCTAGAGAGGTTTTCTCCATCTGCTGCTGCTTTTACCCAGAATAAGGAAGTACCTGGAAAAAGCTGGAATGAGCCATGGGGAAGCGAGGGCAGGAGCAGAGGCAGGACCACTGGTACAGGATTATACTGAGGGACAAATGACTCGATACAATTCTGTTATTATTTTATGCTTCGATGGCCTCTAGCACAGTAATTTCTCCCAGGGCTCCAAACCATGCATGTGGAAACACAAAACAATTACAGTTTAAGATTACTGTCCTGTGTCTAAGTCTTTTGGGCTTCAGATTATCTGATCTAATCTCTTGGGCTTTATTTCTCCACTGTCCTCATCTCAGTTTTCTTACCTCCCAGGTGTTGTAAAGACCACAAATGGCTGTAATCCAAACTCTTTTTCTTTTTTTTTCCCTTCCAGATGGTAGATTGGGCATCTCAGATCTTTTCCTACTTTTGTTCTGCTTTGTTATACGACCTTTTGGAAAATCTAAGGGCCTCTTCCTCCCACTTTTTTTCCCGCACTTGTGAAATACACACAATCTATATCTGAAATGTGCTTTGAAACCTGTAACTAAATATTGTTTCATTAAATACTATAAAAGACCACAAGTTATCTCAGATGTACAGATCATTTCAGTGAGAGAGCTGCAAGTATTAAATCACCGAAACAGTCCTTACAAAAGAGACAAAAGTGAGATTCTGGAAGCAGACAGAAAGTATTTGGGAAGATTCATTTCTGGCTCACACTGAATTATTCATTATTTGCAAGTCAAGCAGGTAAATCACCTTCCACACACTTCTCAAGTACAGTGCTAATAAGAAAACCATGATGAGTAGACTTTTCTGACAAACATTACCATGTAAACAGACGTTCTTAAAGGAATACATCCTCTCTCTATGCAAAAATGTTCGGTATTCCAAATGCCTGCCACAGTGAATGGCAGGACACCAATAGATGGTAGATTGACTCAGACTTCTAAAAGCAATGTAATTTTTCATACCTTTCCATCTCAATCTGGAATTTGCATTTTCTTTCATACATTCAAACTTTCTTCCAAACCTCACTGACACATGAAAGTGAAAACATTTCATCATTAAAACCCAAATTCCACTGAGATAGCATATGGCAACTCTGAAATGAAACAAAAAGCCATTTTCTCCTTATGGTAAGTTGCTCACTCCATTCAAAGTTTTCATCCTTAGGGATAACTACCCAAACCCAATCATTTATATCCCCTCTTCCAGGTTTTTCACCAGCTAGCTTCCAGGATCTAAAAGAAAAAGTTGTATCTCATCTTCTATATGGCTCAAGTTAGGTGGTGGGCTTTTTCAGTTTGCAGTGAATTACAGACTATGAGTAAAGGGCTTTTTTCTCCTTTGAGGGACTGCATCACTCAGCTTGCATCATCTCCTCAGAACGGGCTCAAGATGTGAAGTCTGCTCTGACTGAATGAAATCTCAGCCTCCTTAGATGTTTTTAGAAAGGCAGAGTGAGATGAGCTCCCCTGAACCTGTTTGCAAGAAGTTCTAATCCCTCACAGTGGCACTGCTGCCTGTAAGTTTCTTCTGGGCATCTAGAACCAATTAAGAAGAGTAGTGAAGTGAGCAGGAAGTTACCTAGAAGAAGGCTGGAGTCCGAGCTGATTATCAGATGCTTCTTTTAGAGGTTGTCTCCCACTAGCTACGTTTCCTTGCATGAAACATACTCTTCACATTCTGGAAACTGGAGTCAGATCTACAGATGTCTGGAATTAGGATGTCCATTTGGAAAGAATAATGAAACTGAAGACAACAGTCAAAAATTACTATGAAACAAAATCTAGAAGGTTCCAACCAGTAACTCTGAAACAAAATGAAACTTTCTTTTTTGCTAAATAAAATTATTCGGTGTCATAAAATATTTTTTCATTATGAAATATTTCAAATATGAAAATGTAGATTCTACTTCTTTGTGACTCATTATCCACAATATCAGTTGAAGTCTTAAATACAATTTTTCTTTGGGAAAACAGTAATTACAGTTAGTTGATTGCCTAATGGAAAAATTTTCATAAGTTTTCCTCAGAGCATGCCCTGCACAACTTCAGGAAGGACTCTTGAGATTTATGGGATATGTACATGGTTAGAGACAGAAACAGGGAAATAAAAGTTTAACATGGGTATTTTCCTTCTTATTTTCAGAAAATAAACAGTCCAATCGCAATCAAGGGAATTATTCCAAAAAAAGCCCGTGTTCCAAAATAAGTAAAACATATTCCAATGAATGTTTTCCCAGGAGAGCATCACAATTGAAAAATGAATATAGAGCAAGCACTGTACAAATATATTAGCATATCCTGGCCTAAGATATTCAGCTTTTTTGTCGAAACTCTGCCAGTGATACTTGTTGGCCCAAAGGAGCAGATCCAGGAGATGGGCGAAGGTTTTACAACACAAGTTCAGCTTGTTTTGAGTTGGAAAAAAATAGAAGCTTTAATGGTACTTACAAGGTTTATAGAAGGTATCTCATATTTTTAAGTCACTGTGCAGTCACTGACTAGACTGCAGTTTTTCCAAAGCACACAGCAGCTGGAGGCAACAGCTCCTCAAATTCCTTGTTTTGCTGGGAGAAAATGCCTCCAGACACAATAGCCCTGACTTTGGTGGAACCACAGTGAGGACAAAATTGATCCAGAAGCTCTGCAGGGCAAGGCTGGCGGAGTGCCAGGGAAAGCAGCAGCCAAACACAAAAGATGGGCTCAGCACTGAGTTTATCATATTTGCTGGATGACAAAGCCAAGTTAGATGGGAACAAATGTAATCAATCTCTCAGACTCCAAGACAAAACGCAGGGCATCTCCTCACCCCAGTGGCTTATTTTATTTTTCAGGTTCTTGATGCAGACACATCCAATGTATCTGTACCTCCTCCAAAGGAGCTGGCAAGGAAGAAGAGAACCAGGTACTAATGCTGAGCACAACACTGCAGTGTTACATAAGCAAGAGCCTGGCAGTAATTAGCTCAGTGACACTGCTGTGAGACCAGGAGCATAATACTAATTAGATCTGGCAATTCTGGTCCTTCTGTGAAGACTTCATGTTTGCAAAGCTCATGGATCCCTTACCACGTATTCCTCTGAATGAAAGTATAATGCTTGGAATCAAGTAAGATAAAAAGCATGAAGACAGACTATTTACATTTATGAAATATCAAATCTGTACCCATAACAAGAGTGTATTTCTTTTCAGCGCTCAGACGGTAGATAGCTTGCAATACAAAACAAAGTTGTATTTTCACAGAAATGCGGTCACTGAGATATCACTTCTTATAAGCAAAATTGTAATATTGACCAGAGTCCATTTATAATGGTATGGAATTGATACTATACAAATAATTAGGGAAAATATGTACCATATAAATATTCAATACTTCTTAGTCTTTCCATGATGTTTTGTTCTACTCAGGCCTGTTCTCTCCCCAGTATGGAAGTTCCCAAGGCCAAGAAACATTTATTCAATTTCACCAACCCTTGACAGATGCATTAGCATTTTAATTGCTATTGGCTATTTTCAGCTGTTAGTGGCTGAAAAAGCCATATTCCAATGCAGCATCAAATAACTACTGTAGCAAACTACTCAGAAATAACTTAAATCTAAACCTTTAATTTATTTCCATTGTATCTCCAAATACTGCAATCAACTTTCTGTGACCTTTATAAATCCTTTTTTGTATTCATGGAGCACATCATGCATACAAGCAATGATTTCGCAGATGTATTTAAAACTCCATATTGGTTTCTGGGCTATTGAGTTGGAGGCAAAACAACCCCCTTAATATTACATTTAAGATATGGCATACACACTGAAGATCTAGAAACACAGAATGCTCATAACAACACTGTTTTGGAAAAGACTGCAATAATCCAACAAAGCAAAATGCTGTTCACAAAAAAAAAAAAACACTCATTAAATTTTAAACAGTAAAGTATGTTAAGTGGCATGACTGGATGCACTACATAATACATTTATTGTTTGACACAGTAGCACATGATATTACATTGATTCTTTTAGCTTAAGTCTCTTAGAAGAAAGGTGGTGGGGTTTTTGAAGTCACAGCCCTGTGACACAAGTCTGGTACAGCATGCTTAGATATGCCAAAAAAATACACCAAAAATATTCCAGTCTTATGTTGTTATTGATTTAACTGAATGCTCTCAATTGCACCGCCTTTTATTTATTGCCAATGTTATATACATTAAATGGTTCTGGTCATTTAACTGTACACACAAGAAAACCCATCAACTGTTTTAACAGCTGATTTTCTGACATCAAGAAAGAACAGAAATAAACTTACAAATGTATTTTGCTTCATTCTAGACCTACCATCTCACAGTCTAAAATACGTGGGCACCTTATACTATCAGGTACAATATTTTACTAGTTTTATAATTTTCCAACTCATATATTGAACAATATATTTGCAATCTTTTGAAAGGCAGTTTTCCAGCCTTCATATTTTCTATTAGACTAACAGATATGCCAAAAGAAAACAGAGCCCAAAATGTGTGTTGCACTGCTCCTGAGGAAGATTTCTTAGCATACAATATCCTTGTACAAGAGAAAAGAAAGCATAGCTGAATACACACACTTCCTAAACTGGAAGTGAAGCCAACCTTGAAGACAGACTTGCACACAGCAGTCTGAATTCTGTCATAGCTCTAATGTAGGTGACTTGGTCACTTTTGAACACCCACGTATTTTGCACTCCTCAAACACCAACAGTATGCCTATGGATTCCTGGATCCAGTGAATGCTGAGACACTAACAACTTTCAGTGACTGTTACCTCAGCATATCAAAGCCCTGCATTCCTTTTTCAAAATCAAACCAAACTTGTCCTAAACCAAAGCAAAACTCTGCTTCACAGTGGATTCCATGTTAATGCAAAGCCACTGGCTCACTCTGTCCATTCTTCTCTACAGATAGAGAAAAACCCCTCAACCATACAGCCTCACCACTGCCACTGCTTGTACTGTCATATTTAAGAGAACACTCTGAAGATCCAAGGCTGGAGATCACATGGACAAATAACAAAATCAAGGCCCGCTCCACAAAACACAGACGCTCTTCATGAGGCAGGAAACAAGAGGGAGACAGGAAAAGGCAGAGGGAGACTGGGCAGTGACACTGCAGTCAAGAGAAAAGATATCAACAATAAAGCAGAAACTTAACTAATGCCAATTCAGCAATTTACAGGCAGCAGAACAGAGGTTGAATGTGGCCAGCTGTCACAACAGATTTTTACAAAAGTACTGAACTTCCTCATTGTTACAAGTGGTTTTGAGGGCTAAAACTCATTCTATTGCCTCACGTCAAGTATCATGTTCAGCAATATGAAAATGATGCAATATGTGACATGAAGCTACTTCAAGGGGTCACCTGAACCATCCAGGGCCACAGGGAAAAATCAACCACATCCAACTCAGCCATGGTCATTGTCTAACCTTGTGTTAAAACTACTAACCACGCAGACCCCCTAGATTCTGATGGCACCAGGACTGCAGTATGTCACTGCTTTTATTTTTGGAAAATTCTACATGAATCTGCACAGCACTGCCTTCGCCTATCAGTCTATTACCCTGCAGTACATTAATTTATGTTTTTTTTCTAATAGAAATAGTTTTAGCTTACCCTGTAATCTCGGTTATACAGTATTTTCATAAAAGACACTGTATGTTTGAGTTTGATGTTATTTTGATAATCTGTTATTTTATTGTGTGCAGCTAATGGTGCTTTTTCATATAATATAGCTATAAAAAGATTTTAATGTTGATGGATTGGGTTTTTTCTACATCTTTCTAGCTACAAATAGAAATAATACATCAGTTAAGATTAGCTTTTACATTGTGTTGGATATCATTTTCTCCAGTAGCAAACTGTTTGAAATATTTACTATTCCATACTCAGTGGTATTGTGATATTTTACTTTAGAACTGTATTTTACATCACAAATACAATATACATATGCAGTCCAAATGCAAGAGCCAGAGACACCACACTAAAACTGGGGAATTTAAATTTAGAAACTGTAAAATTCTGCAGCACATGCTCAACACCCTCACACTGCAGTGAAGGGGACTTCCATGTCAATCTAAGTGACAGCTTAAGTATCTGAGTAACTCTAGGCCTCATTATTTTTTATTATCAGAGAGTTTTTTTACAACAGAAACTGATCATATAATAATTGTGGTATCTGAATTAAAGAGCAGCTAAGTGCTTTACAGCTGGAATCACCACTGGTCAACTACACAAAACATACCTGGACAGGGCTTTCCGTGAGCAGATAAATCCAGCAACCCTTGCCAGGCAGGAATAGAGTCTACAAAGGTCAGGGACAACAGAAATAGGACTCCCTCAGATTCAGTTTTCAAAAGGCAATTACAGGGAATGCAGAAACCACTGTTTGCAGTGACAACAACCATGCTATGCATGTAGTAGAGTCACGAACCAAACTTGATACCTTACTGTATTTCTGACGCATTTCTCTTGACATTACCACAGAAACAAACAATTCCATGACCTAAAGATTAGTTTATCCCCTGCACTCCAGAGGCACAGGAGTACTCCCTTACTTATGTCAACAGTGCAAGAAGGACAAAGTAGTGGGAAAACCTTTTTCCTCAGTTAACAGACACTTAAATCTCCTCTTTGCAGCCCTGATGACTTCTTGTTTGAAATGACACAGTTCATAGAACATATGCAGCATATTGCCTGCAATTACTTATCTCTGCCCTTTCTCCTTCCATGTCTGAAGGGCAGGTTGAATTCTGCCTTCCCAAAAACTATGACTTTTTTTTTAACACTGGGCTGTATTCTCTGCTGCTTCTTTCTTCTCATGTTCTCAGATAATGACACTCATAAAACTGTATATTTCAATAACCATGCACCAACATCTGCAAAAGGTCTAAATATCATAAAAGAAAAATGCCCATTTAAGCATTTAAGCATTAAATTTCTCAGCAATAAGACACACACAACATCAATTACCAGATGACATACAGATGACTAGAGTTCCCTCAAGAAAATTGTCTTTTTTTCTTACAATGCTTGCCAGGTGGCTTCATCATAAATTAGAAAAACAGAATCTTCAAAAACGGCCCTCAGTTGTATGGGAAAGTGTCGTGGTTTGATCCTGGCTGAATGCCAAGGTACTCACAGCATCTACTCACTCACTGTCCCCTGCTAGAGCCGGGCAGAGGAGAAAAAAATTAATACACCCAGCGCTCATAAGTTGAGATACAGACTGGGAGACACTCCAAGGACAGAACAGGCTCCTCTTAAAGTTACAAAGTGAAATCTATTACCTACACAAAGTCAGAAGAGGTTAATGATAAGTAAAAATAAACCCTTAAGACATCGTTTCTCTGCTCGCCCCTCTCCCTCCTTCCCACCAGCAGCACAGAGGGGACAGGGTGTGGCAGGTGTAGGTCAGTTCATCACTGAGATTCTTCTTCTGCTGCTCAGGGAGAGAGGTCTTTTCCTCTGCATAGCCATGGGGTCCCTCCCACGGGAGGCAGCTCTCCGTGAACTCCTCCAGCGTGGGTCCACTCTCACGAGCAGCAGTTTGCCCGAAGCTGCTGCAATGTGAGCTCCCCCATGGGCAGACAGTCCTCCCAAAACTGCTGCGGCATGGGGTCCCCTGTCCCTCGGGGCGCAGACCTCCGAGGCCAGGCTGTTCCAGTTCAGGAGCAAGGCCTCTCTCTCCACTGGGACTCCCTCTGGATCACAGCCTCCTCCAGGCATCCACCTGCTCCAACATGGGCACCTCCCCATGGGCTGGGGGTGGATCTCTGCACCCCCATGGACCCCATCGGCTGCAGGGGCACAGCTGTTCCACCATGGTCCTCACCAGAGCTGGCAGAGGAATCTTGGCTCCGGCACCAGGAGCACCTCCTCTCCCACCTTCTCCACTGACCTTGGTGCCTGCATGCTGTTTTCCCTCACATATTCTCACCTCCTCCTTCTCTGGCCAAAAGGAAGTGCATTCCACCCATTGTTTTGGTTTCTTCTTAAATATGTTATCACAGAGGTGTAACCAACATCTCTGATTGGCGCAGCCTTGGCCAGCAGCATGTCCATCATCTTCAGAGCCACTGGAGATTGGCTCTGCTGGACATGGTGAAAGCTTCCAGAAGCTTCTCACAGGAGCCATCTTTGTGGCCCCCACACTAGCAAAACTGGGCCAAGTAAAACCAACACAGAAAGCAAAATAAATATAGTTCAAGGTGGTATCAACCTGAAAAGGTAACACTACCAGAAGAGGCTTCCCTCTGTGAAATGGTACAGATTCTTGGAAACCCTTCCTCAAACACACTGGATAAAGCATAAGACAACTTCTGCCAGAAATGATAACCCAGGGACCCATTCATGGTAGTCACTGACTGTTTTCTGCACAATATGCTTCATTTTGTCAGGATGACCGAGACAAAAATTTCTTCAGTACTTGTTTGTAGTGCAGCTTCAATAAACAGTGTCGTTTTGAGGGTGATTGGGGGTTTCTCTCAGCATTGGAAAGAAGACATTTCCTCTCATGAGTTTTCCTTGGCTGTTCAGTATTTATTACAGAGACTTAAGCAGAGCTTTTACTACTTGAGGTTCTATTTCGTATCAAAAAGATAACACTGATGCTCGTGGAATGCTGCCCTATAGTCTCATAAAATTATGCCAGCTCCAAACTTCTCCTGAACATAATCCAACCAGTATGCCAGACCCATGACATAATACAGCAAAATGCTAAACAGACTTTACTGGGAAGTCTGTCACCTCCACCATCTGCCGCATGTATTTACATAAAAGAAAAAAAAAAACATGAAGGGCTTTTGGTCCTGTCATTCTCCCATCTCTCTATCATAACACACATCCATACCTCCCTGTGTGGCAGAGAACTGGATTGTGAACCTGAAGCCTCTGTCTAAGATTTGAGAGGGGATGGCATGTCTTGGGTCTTACATTCACTCATATAATGTTTAGCTCCACAGAGATTGAAAATTTTGTATGAATCTGGGGTCACTGCTGTGGTGAACTGCACAAAAACTAATCCCTCTACCCACAGAGTCAATAGCAGGATTACAACAGGGAACTGGTCAAGTGATGGCCCTTTCTTCTCCTGCTGCCTCAGCTTTCAGGAGCAAACCAGGTTTCTTCTCAGATGGAGGAAGCATTTGGGATACATTCCAAGCTTTTATCAGAAATTTACCAGGAAATGAAAGTCACTAGCACTCATCAGGAAGCTGAGAAATCAGGATGTGGCGCATGGAGCAGGGGGAAAGATGCCAAATATTGCCATTTAAAAAAAAAAACAACTATAAATCGCTCTTATTGCTTTGCTCTAAGGACAGAATATTGTTTGTCTCCAGTAACAGATGACTGGAGAAACAAGTCACACCTCCAGAGCAATTATAAAGGTCAGAACAAAAGAAAGCTCTGATGGGTCCTACCCCTTGCATCCCCAGATCACTGCACTCCACACTGGCTGGAAAACTAGGGAGAACTGAGGAAAACTGAGGAAGACTTTAATTTTTGTGAAGGGGAAGATCTGTGGTGGCACCTAAGGGAGTAAGGCAAAAGGTTCAACCTTTAGCCCAGCTCAAGCCTGTCATTAATGCTGCTGGAAAAGGCCCTGAAAATAGACTTACATTGCATCACCATTACTAAGGGCTGCTGTGCTGCTTCTTCCCAAACTGCCACCCATCCCTCTTTTTCCGTGTTAAAAGATGAACCATGGATGAAATACTGAGCTCTGGCAGCACTTGACAACCTCCTGCCTGGCACCAGAGGGCACTTCTGCCTACGCAGGTTGCAAGGGTCCAATCACAAACAAGCCAATCACATTAAGGAGGCATGTAAAGGACCTCAGGCAAGGAAGGAGATGAAAGATTTTGATATATTAAATTAAAAGCTTAGACCCTCTGCATTTACAGCCCACTTTTTCTCCTTGTCCCACGAGACAAGTAGTTTGGGAGTGCTGTTAACCATTGGCACCTGGATAACTACCCCTGGAAGAAGCTCAGCATCCACTCTCCTCAGACTCACGGATCAGCGCAGCCAAGTCTCCCTTTCTAATCCCTTTTTGAAATGTAACAATTGCCATCACTCGGATGTTTCTTTCTGAAGAAGTCATCATATAAGTGCCAAACTCACTCTGTGGAAGATTTTCATTTAACCTTTCCTCCCTCCACACATACATATTTATTCCCCCAATAGCAACACAGATCCAGTCGCATAAAGGGATCAGTAATGGGATTCTGCTCTTCTCTGTATATTAAAGCTTCTTTCCTGAGTGGGATTAATCTTGGCAGCTGTCTGACAAGAAAGACTGTGTGGGAGGAAAATGGTTTTATCTAAAACTTGAAAGAAAACAAAATAATATTCAAGAGAACAAACTATATTTCAACTCTTGCTCCTTCAGTGGAAGACTATTTACTAACAGAATATACCCACCAAATGCAAAAATACAGAAGTATTGCTCTGAAAGGTAACATAATAACCATGTGTTTTTGTCTTTCCTTTTACTTATGTGGCCACTATTCAAAATATTTACATAATAATACAACTGAGGCTACAGCTGTATTTATAATGTAGGAGACTGAAAGGTAAGTGAGCTTTGAAGATGAAAATGACCCTGTATTGGTTTTGAATGGCCTGCTTTTGGTAGCAGTGGGGCTGCAAGGGTGGCTTCTGCTAGAAGCTTCCACCATGTCCAGCAGAACCAATCCCTGTTGGCTCCAAAGACGGATGTGCCACTGGCTAAGGCTGGGCTAATTAGAAATGGTGGTAACACCTCTGTAACAACACATTTAAGAAGAAAGAAAAAAAAGTTATTGTGCAGTTGTAATTGCCAGAGAAGAGCGGGGTGAGAATATGTGAGAGGAGCAGCTCTGCAGACACCAAGGTCAGTGGAAAAGGAAGGGCAGGAGCTGGGATTCCTCTGCAGCCCGTGGTGCTGACCATGGTGAGGCAGGCTGTCCCCTGCAGCCTGTGGTGTAGACCATGGTGAGGAAGGCTGTCCCCTGCAGCCCGTGGTATAGACCATGGTGAGGAAGGCTGTCCCCTGCAGCCCGTGGTGTAGACCATGGTGAGGAAGGCTGTCCCCTGCAGCCCGTGGTATAGACCATGGTGAGGAAGGCTGTCCCCTGCAGCCCGTGGTGTAGACCATGGTGAGGAAGGCTGTCCCCTGCAGCCCGTGGTATAGACCATGGTGAGGAAGGCTGTCCCCTGCAGCCCGTGGTGTAGACCATGGTGAGGAAGGCTGTCCCCTGCAGCCCGTGGTATAGACCATGGTGAGGAAGGCTGTCCCCTGCAGCCCGTGGTGTAGACCATGGTGAGGAAGGCTGTCCCCTGCAGCCCGTGGTATAGACCATGGTGAGGAAGGCTGTCCCCTGCAGCCCGTGGTGTAGACCATGGTGAGGAAGGCTGTCCCCTGCAGCCCGTGGTATAGACCATGGTGAGGAAGGCTGTCCCCTGCAGCCCGTGGTATAGACCATGGTGAGGAAGGCTGTCCCCTGCAGCCCGTGGTGTAGACCATGGTGAGGAAGGCTGTCCCCTGCAGCCCATGGTATAGACCATGGTGAAGCAGGCTGCCCCCTGAAGCCCACTAAGACCCATGGGGATGCAGAGATCCACCGGAAGCTTGTGGAGGAGACCCAGGCCAGAGCAGGTGGATGCCTGAGAGGAGGCTGTGACCCCATGGGAGGCCCATGGAGAGAGAAGCCCATGCTGGAGCAGCCCATCCTTGAAGGACTACACCCCGTGAAAGAGTGACCCATGCTGCAACACCTTGGAGAGGACTGTTGCCCATGGGATGGACTCACATTGCAGCAGTGTGCAGGGAACTGTTGCTTGTGAGATGCATTCATGCTGGAAGTTCATAGAGAGCTGCCTCCTGGGGGAGGGACCTCACCATGGTGCAGGGGAACAACTCCTCTCCCTGAGCAGCGGAAGAAACTACGGGTGATGAACTGACCATAACCCCCATTCCCTGTCTCCTTTCACCACTGGAGTAAGAGGTTGTGCTGGGAAGGAGGGAGGGGTGGGGGGAAGGTCTTTTTAAGGATTTATTTTACTTCTCATTATCTTGCTCTGATTTTATTAGTGCAAGAAATTCAGTTTGTATCTCTAATTACAGCCTGTTTTGCCCCTGATGGTATTTGATGAGTGATCTCCCCCAGTCCTTATCTCAGCCCATGAACCTGTCATTATATTTTCTCTCCCCTGTCCCACTGGGAAGGGGAGTGAGAGAGCGGCTTGGTGAGCACCTGGCATCCAGCCAGCATCAGCCCACTACAGAAACAAATCCCATGGTTTTGTTTTCTTTTAGATGTGGTGGAGCAGGAGAGAATTCCACTTCCCATCCTACCTCTACTATACTAATAAACATGGCAATATGAAGCATCTCCATATTTCTGATTCACTTTTCCAGGGCAATCACATTGATGAAACATACCACTGTCCCTCATTATTAAAAATAAAGTTTGTTCTCACAGATGCTGTATTTCCCCTCGCTCACAGAGAAGAATCTCTAAAGGTCCTCTTGCTCTGAGGTGGCATTGTGACCTGCACTTAGGAAGCTGCATGTTTTGATGTCATTGTGGACGCCTAGTTTCCAGTCGCTTCAGCCTGCCCTGTGCTCCTCCACGTCCTACTCAGCTCATGGGATCCTCCATACCCAGATCACTCAACACTCTCACTGACTCTGGGCTCTTGTTCCAGTCTGTCCCACTTACTCTCTCTTCACATTTACACTGGTGCCTCGTCCCATCCTACCGTGGCTCCTCACAGCTTTTATTCCACCCAGGGCCCTTGTCCTTGCTGTCACCTCCTCCCAGCTGTCTGTGCCCATGGGTCATGGCATGGTCTGCTTCCCTATCTGCAGCTCCAGGGCAAAGTACAGCAGCGCCTTAAGTAAAGCTGCTCAAGGCCCAAAAAGGCTAATGGCTGACCTTCTCATCTGAGATATTACTGCTGAAGCAATAAACAAATAAAGGCACACAAAAATGCAATTTCACACGGAGAATGCTGGCGATGTTGCTGACGTCTTAGCTCATTAAGAACTCCAGCTTAAAGACATAAAATTGGTAAACGGAATCCCTCCCTTCCCTACAATTCATTTGGCACAAAATGTATATAAGCTAAAATAACGAAATAGAAGGGCGCCTGGAAATCACAGAAATTTGCAACTGATGCAAAAGAGCCAAAGAAGCCTCTCCTGGAAGGTTCTCTGTACCTCAGAGAATGTAATTTTTAAACAACTAAACAGTCTCCATTTGAAGCAGTTCATTTCACTGTAGAATTTGCATCCTTGGCTGTGAGGATCCCTGCCTGACAAGACAGTACTGGCAGCAAAAGCCACAGAGCCTCATGCACCTGCACTTTTTTCTTGAACAGTTCAATAGGACAACACACTATGTGACACCACCACATGTACCTTCACCCGCTGCCGGGACTGCTTCAGGCTTCAGCATCTCTTAAGAATCTATTCAGAATCTATTAAACAATGTTTAAAACATTGTATTTGAGATGGTTCTTCAGAACAAAGATTAGCTCTTTCTGGATCTCTAGGAATTTGATAACATTCCATTCTCACCCCCTTGACTGCAGCGATGTTTATCACATAACTGCTGTAACGTGTTTAGTGTAGCTCCAAATTATTTTGGTTAAAATATACAGTAAATTTTACACAGCAAAGCATTTTAGAAGACATGCAGAGCATGCAGATGCAGTGACCTGCTCACATAGAGCTCTGTCATCTATCTTCCCAGACTCCTGAAAAACTGACATGGTTCCTCAAGGGATTTACTTGATTAAACAACAATAGTTAATTGAGTGAACATCGGTGCTGTTTTTCAGCTAATAATTAAAACCAGCTAGGAATTGTAACCTCCTTAAAAGTTAAAAGTATACAGAACAAGTGCAGGCCACTTTCCACATCTGGGTGGGGCCAAGCAACTACAGTATTTACCATAAGAGTTCCTAAGAGATTTTCACAGTCCTGCGGCGGAAGTTTGCTTCCTGGCTAGCTTGACAACAGGAACATTTTATTCTTGGCTTCATGCATTAACATATTAACCATGACAGTGCTGACATTTGCTGCTAAGTAAAATTGATTGTAAATGGTCTAGAAAGCTGCCATTACATTTAGAAATTACTGTCGGAGTGAAATTAAGTACCGTAAACACAACTCATGTTTCCATTTATACACAAATTTGACCGGAATTTTTATGACTTCTCCAAATTTCACATAGAAAATAAGAAGGGAGATAAGACTAATGATTTAAATTGCTCTCAAAGTGTATTACATAAAGCAACTGACCTACATGGTATCCTTAAGAGCTCAAGGATTATCCAACATGACAGGCCAGATGAGAAAATGTCATGTTACACATGGAAATGAAACATTGCTTCATCCCCCCTCCATCTTCCAACCACTAAGTCAGAATTCACATAGGATCAACCTTTTCCTCACACGGGAGATATTCTCAGTCATTTAAACACAGGGCTTTATTCCCTGAGATCAAAGGAGAGAGCCATTTGTATGCAGCACCAGAATGAGGTGGAGATTATCAGGAAAAATGAGATTTCACTGCATGTGACAGAAGCCAACTGGGAGTCTAGAAACTGCAAATATCACATGACTACAAAAGGGAACATCTCAAAACAAGAAAGTAGATTCACTTAAGCTGATCTTAATAGCAATGCAGACACTTGGTCTAGAGGTATCAATGCAAGAGCCAGTCTGGAATTAGTACAGGAGTGCTCAGACATATAATATTAGGCTACAGTGAGAATTGGTAGTTTCGTACCAATATCAATGGTATTTGTAAAATTTTCAGAGTCTTACAGAAATATTTATTTCCAGTACAGCATATGAAATGACTGCACAATGACTGGACTCAGCCACTACTTTTCAATGTTCTCACATAATCATGTGCTCTTTCTCTTAAATTTTCTCATGCATTTTCTCAAAAATGACTTTACAAGATTGGGTGGTTCAGAGAAAGAGAACACCTCTCAGGACACTTGCTTTAGTATCCACTAATTGTAGATTTTCCCCAGTGATTTATTTTCTGATCCCTGCTTTGTAAACAAAACAATGGAAGCCCGAGAATTTCCATTCAAGGCAGGTTGGACACCTGGACATTCGTAACCCCTTGTAACCTGTATCTGGTTTCTCTTTAGAGAAGGGGACCAGGAAGAGGTACCCTAGAGCACCCAGCTATCAGCATCGCGGAACAGAGTGATGGGGTAGGCAGCATCTGGAATCTCTGTGGTTCCCCCACATGGCTCTGAACCACAGAAGTGACCAGCCATGGGCATCCTAGTCAGACCTGGGCCCAGAACCACTTGAAACTTCTGCAGAAGCAGGAAAATTAAGCTGAACATTCATCAGACCTTCCTTGCTCTGGTGTCACAACAACAATTATGATCTTATTTAACCTACTCAAGTGTTTCATTGTCATGGATGTTCCAATAACACAAATCTGGCTATCCCATTCCATCTGGAATAAAATTTTTTGCCCCTCTTTTTCACTCATAGTGCAGAGTTGAAATCTTACTGAAGGATAAAAAATAATCTATTTGCTGTCATGATATCATTCCTCCGACTGATCTATTTTCTTTGGGCAGTAAATACACTTTTTGTGCTACCTGGCCCAACTCCAGCCCTGTATTAAAGTAGTGTAAAAACTCTGCATATAAGGAAAAAAGATTTGTCAGTGCCAGCTCACAGCCTTCCACAAAAGGGGCCTTTTTCTCCTGTCTGAGAGGTTAATGGTTCTGAAAACTGAGCACACCATTTGCAGACTGCAATCAAGAGCCTCTAAAAGAACTACTGAAGTTTGACAGCTTACACTCCTTTAGTAACTGGTGTTTATAATGTTCCCTGAGTAGAAGGTAATCTATGGTGATTGCAGAGCAAGTGCTGCCATTCACACCACAAGGCATTCAGGGCTGGATAACCCACGGATAGCAGGATTCATGGAGGGGACAACCAGGAGATGTACCTCAGATGGCTTCTCCACACACTACAGAGTGCACAGAGATGACCCGGAGACTGTGGCATCACTGAGTCTTACTGGAGAGAGGACACATCTCAGAGAACGTAGGAGTATTTGTAACGGTGAAATAAAAATAAAAGCTGAGGCTTTTTTGGAAGTGTGTGCATACAGAAGCCACAAAGCTTGAAACAGGAATGGGGAAAAAAACCCCATAATCATAACCACAGATTTGATCATCACCCTGATCTCATTAAAAAATGGTCTGTGTCACAAAGAAAACATGACAGTTGCACATAATGACAAAACACTTACCCTGGAGTCCTTTTCCAGACGAAGTTTGTGTTGAAGGCTGCGTCTTCTCCTGGCTTTAGCAAGACCATTGTGATAAAAGAAATATCCAGATTCTAAAAAAGGGAGCTGAGTAAGAGAGAGAGAAAAAAGAAAACCATCATGGAGCTATTGGCTGTTAATAAGGACGACAAGAAAACTTTCACCTGTGAAGTGATTCAGGAATCTACAACAAGACTTGTGAAGGGCTATGCCAAAGTGCCCAAATCACTCTTGAGAATGCCACTTCTAAGTTATGTTTGAAAAGTGTACCCAGCAGCATCAAAGTTGTTTGCTACAGGTTAACAATGTGTAAGTTCACTTGTGTACGCTTGGCACTCTTTCCACCTTACATTTAAGGTCAACAGTGCCAATATTTCTGATGGGCATTCCAAATCACAAGAGGAAGCATTCACTATTTCCTGAAAAAGCCAGAATAAAAGAAAGAAAATGAACTGCGAATGATTTGAAACTCCACAGAACATCCCTCACCAAAAGAGCCTTACTCAAGTGCTGTGCTGAGCTGTTTTAACACACCCTGACACCGTAAGAAGGAAGGAAGGAAGCAAAGAGATTTCCACTTTCAGAAAAATATGAAACTTAAAATTTCTTCTGAGCACACCACTATGGAACACAAAGCATATCAAGAAAACAGACAGTGCGGTGTTCAGGTGGGAACAGTGTTCTGCACCTTAAATGTCCAAGACATACAAGGAGCAAGCAAACAGTTCCAGAGAGCTTCCCATTATTAAACGCATTTCTCTCGTCAGGACGGGTAGAGAATAGCTGGAAGGCTAGTGGACATTTAGCTTTCAGAAGGTTAAAAAACATAGTATTAGGAGAACAGAATCCCACTTCCAGCACTTGGTTAGGAAGCTCCACTTGAATCTCATATTCAGAGCTCTTTCCCCATTTGAACTTAACAGGGACATTCCAGGAACACTTAAATCTAAGCAAGTAACTGTACATTTTTTAACTAAGCTTAGGGTTTTTGAAGCTTAAGGGGTTTTTTTCCTTGTAAAAGTTGAAAAAAAATGGCTGGGAAGTTATATGTTAATGCTGTGAACATTTCAACCTCAAAGGTTCAACTACCCTGCATGTAAAGTAACTTCCTTAAAAGAGATATTCTAGAACAGCTATGACAGCCTGTTCCTCTCCTTTTTGTTATCTATACTTCATGATAACATAAACATCTTAGCAGGAGCTCAATGTTCTTTACTGAAATACCAAGGCTAATGTCTAGATAGAATAATCATTGTGAAAATCTGGGTTGAATACAGGTAGCAGCATCATGCTACCATAAAACAAATTCTGTTCTTGTATACAGTGCACAAATATAAACTGCCTTCTACAAAATTATCTCCTGTTTCACTCAATCTATAATTATATCTGGTACAGTTCCGCAAACATATTTTTACTATACATGTGAAGCAGAGTGGAAATAGAATATAGTGAATTCTGAAAGTTTAAAATCTGGTCATTCCACAAATGAGTATGCGAGTTTGGGTTTTCTTTTTCTCCAAAGTATTTTTTAATGTTAATTGAAACATTTACTATCACTGAAATCAAAGCATTTAATTTTCATGTTTAAAGTTCCATTTTGTATCATACATAAATGCAAAGTAACTTAAAAAAAAAATCAAAGCATTCTATTCTGATAAAAAGACCTCTTTTAAAGTCTTTATAGAAGGTTAAGGGGATTTCATCTAAATCATTATGGTTCCTTGGAGCTAATTTGCATGGCTGACTGGAGAGCTTTTCTGGGCGAATAATCAGAATATTTAGCTTCAGCTCCATACGCATGTGAAAAATGTAACAGCTGAGGTAGAAAGGGAAAAGAGACTATGAAAGCTCACAGTAAAGGCCACAATAGTCTCCTGCACTTCATATATATCCTCAGAGTCACAACTCTGAAGGTTCAAATTCTGTCTGGGTTTAGGTAATTGTTTTAAAAAGCAGATTTACATTTAAACTTGTATCCAACATCTTTACCAACTGGGTAATCAGGTATTTACATAATCCGGAGTTTGGCAATAGATCTGGCTCTCCAGGAAAAGGCCCCTCCCCCACATTGGACACCTTACTCTATGCCCCAAAACCACGCAGGGGGAAAAAAATCTAAATAGGCAGATCAGTTACAGCTTGAAATCCATCCTGGTGTGTAAACCATTAACATCCTTTGCTGTCTGTGGCCCAATTACGCCTCTAATTCTCTCAGTGAAATCAGGCTATTTTTCTTCCTTTTATCTCAGTATGAACTATTAAAATCAATTTCAGTCAAATATTAATCTTGATATTCTTCCACTAAGGATTAGTCTAAGCAGTTTTGAAGATATCTTGAAATATATAACAGATATTTGCTGTTTATTTTCCATATACGGTTAGTCTCTAGTACCTCTTAGCACGAAGCAATATATAATATAGTAACCTTTTAAAGCTGGTGCATACATGTCTGCCCATAAGCAATCACAATTAGTACAACAATGACCAGATTTATGGACAAAGTCATGAATAAGTCTGACTAAGACTATTCCACTCTTTCCACGGTTATCCCAGTAATCTTTGAGGAACTTGGATATTTTATGGTTCGCATGCTTTTTCACACTGGATCAATTAAACCTAGAGAGGGACGTACAGGAGGACAACTCAGTGAGGCAATACCTGAAAGATTACATGATCCAGCACTATGACTGTGAATAATTAATAGCAGAAACCAAGCAATTTTCAGGAAGAATCTAAACTCTGCAGTAAATCCTTGAAATTAATGAATGTACACACAGGAGAAATCAAACGCCAGAGAAAGGGCCTAAAATGTCAGGCTTTGATGAGGATTTTGCACTGAGATCTGTGAATACCACAAGAAACAGCTGAAGCCTCCAGTTCTGAGGGACTCCTGCTACTGTGCCAGTAACTTCTTGGCTGCACCCAAATGGAGGACACAGGTAGCTCACAGCAGGATTTACATTCCCACTATCAGCTACTCCAGGGAGTCTCCTCTGATTTGGAGCTACAGCAAAAGAGCAAATAGCAAAATGAACAGTACGTATAATGAAGTGAAATTAAAACAGAAGATCTCTGTACATAAAGACTCCAATATGTGATCAGCAGTGTCTACTCTGTAATGCTGCAGTTGTAAAGCTGGAATTGCACTGGAGTAAAATTCCTACTCTGGCAGCAGCAGGCTCAGCATGCACCACGGAACAATAATGCACTCAGCCTGGTGGCTCAGGTTCTTTCTGTAAGAGAAAAGCAAAGCTTTCTGCCCTCAGAGAAAAACTAGCAATTAAGTAAGATAACTAATTACTGGGAGGCACTTTAATATTCATGTGAGGAGGATAATTTAAAGTTAGAAAAGGGCCTACTTATTGCCTTGATGTATAAATATTGTCCATTACAAAGCACAACTTTCAGAATCTCAGGAATTACAAGCACTTCGTTACTTGCAATATTTGTATAAAAGTACTGGTGAAAAATACATACAAACAAAACCAGAATCACAAACACAAACCAGCAAGTAGAGCAAAACATTTTATATCCACCTGTCTCCTCCTTTTTCTCATATCTGCAGCCTCCTTGTGGTTATTAATAACACTTTCTGAAGCAAAGATGAAATCTGTTTAACACCCTTCCTGAAAGAATGTGAGCCAGAAAATAATTTTAAAAAATCAGAGTTCAACTAAATAGAAGAAAGAAAAACTCTTTCAATGGAAGAGGCTTAACTGAAAGCAAAATAGACTTGATGATCTTAGGGTCTTTTTCAACCTAAACAATCCATGACTCAATGAAAATGGCTGGGATGTACTATTTGCTACAGAAAGAAGCAGGAAAAGTTTCATACTGTGCACAGTTTTAGTACCAATACATCTGGTGCACTAATACATTAGCTGTCCTCAGGCCACCACTCAACCACAGAAGCTGAGGTGTAATTATTATTGAAATTAAAATAAATAAGTTCAATTCATGATTCTCAACATTTCTGCACACTCATCCTTACATATGGCACTCTTTCCCCAGCAAGAAAAGGGCACAACTCTGTGCTGCCCTAGATGCCACTGCTGGGAAGAAGGGCTGTGAACAGGCAGCTATAATTCTCAATTCTCCCCTGCCAGGCCCAGGCATTGCTCCTGAGAGAGGCCATTCCCTGGTATTGAAATAGAGAAAAAAGACAGTCCACTGCTGAGCCCTCAAGTGCTCTAAGAAGGAAAAATCAGGTATAAAGTAGCCTGTTCCTCAAAGACACCTGATCCAGGATGGGGCAGCACACATGGGTCCCTCAGAGCTGACGGCTCAGCTCCCATCTTGTCTACTTGACAGAGAAAATCAAACTGCCCTTCTTTCTTGGTCTTGCCTTGAACAATACACACAGTGACACCACAAGCAGTTTTGACTGTCACAAAGAAAAGGAAATCAATATCAGCTGCGAAGCAGTGCAGATGTTTAAAGAAAAGCCACAGAAAGACTAAAATCAGATACTTCTCCTCATTCTAAAACTGTAGCAACTGAGGCCACCTTGGACAGAGCTGACACTGAAAACAAGCATCAGTGTCTCCTGACCAGAAAAGCCCATCTAGCAAAGATATTATGAAGAAGTAATAAATTTTTAAGAGAATACCAAAGGCTAATAAAGCTGCTAGTGGCATCAGTACTTAACCTGGCTCTCAGAGAGGTCCAGCATTCACAGCCTGTCACTAGTTTTAAGAGGTAACAAATACAATACAAAAATAAAGACGAACATTGTTTCCAAGGCTTATCTTTAACATCAAATTTTACTGGCTCCTTACCTTTAACATTATATTTTACCGACTCACTGCAGAGCTTTATCTACATACATTATGATGCCCACAAAAAGCTTAAGAACAACCTGGATTTCCCCCTCTTGTTTTAATAGGAATTATCTCTGCCCAGCCTTCCCATACTGCCTGTCATACTGTTTCACACAACGCAGAATCCCTACAGCACATTGCCGGCTTTTGTGCATCATTTCCAAGGATTTCTCCCCAACAGTGTAATATTCTAAAACCAGTTTACTTGAATCTTTTGTTAAGGTTCCTCTCCCAAGTTACTAATGGGGACAACAGTCTGCAACAGATTTCTTTTGAGCAAAATCATTTATAAATACAAGCAAAGAACAATTTATAGCAAGTTACCGCAGGGGCACCTTCCTTGGTCACCAAAATCGGCATAAATGGATCTGTCAGTGAATGGGATTTTTGAAAGCCCTCATTCAACCAGGTGGAAAAATGATGCTCCCCAAGGCTCCTTGCCTGCCTTAGTATGAATATGTGGCCATGGATGCAAGGGTTCAAACAAAGACTGGTGCTAAAGGAAAAAAATTATACCCATCCCCAAATAATAATTAAGAAATAAGTTGGTTTTTTTTAAAAAAATAAGTATAACACAAAAAATCTCTCCCCAAAGAGTCCAAGCACTGCCCAAGCATCACTCCTGGCTTTGCAAGGAGCCATAAATCAGCACAGGTAAGCTCTTCCATCCCATTACTGCTCAGTAATTACACGAACGGAAGATATGACCTAAACCTGGCACAAATAAATGTATATGGAGCTTTCAGGGGCCCCACAGGCCTCAGCCCTTCAGTCATCATTATAAGTGAAGCACAACAAAGTGCCTCGCAGCAGAAATTAGAAACCTATTAGAAACCTTTTAGAAAGCTTTTCATTCCAGTTTCACCAAATGCACTGAGGAAGCTTATAAATATTCAATTTAAATTTTTTAACTCTCTTTCTCTCATTTTCCCTCACCCCAATTAGCATTAGAAATCGTTTTACTTTTAAATACACAGATAGAAGCCAAGTCTGAAGTCAAAAGCACTCATTCACTTTAGCGACGAGGGCCATGTAAGAGAAGAGCCAGCTAGAAACACTGGCAGCCTCCGGCACAAAAATAACACAGAACAAAGCACGAACAAGAAAGGATTAATTCCAAACATTGGCAGAGAAATGTGAAATAGCACAGGGGACTAAAGCTGCGCCAGAGATCACCAGAAATCCAGTCCACTGCGTCCCCACGGCCCCAGGCAAGGATTTCACACTTTCTCATTAGTGTGCTATAAGTACTCTCTCTGAAGGCTCAAAATGAGGATCTCAGGGGGAGCCAGGGTTCTGCACAAGCTCCAAACAGCCTCAAAGATTGGCACAATCAGGCCCAGGTCTGAGTGCAATGATTTAGTCTTCCTGCCTCATTTCTCATGGTACCCACATCTTATTTGACTGCTTCCACCAAAGCCTAGTCTGCTTCTCTTGGCAAATGTGGCAGGTGGAGGTGTTATAGCTGTAGCTTCAACACTCCCAAAAGGTACATTTCTTATTAAAACATCATCAGACCACCCTTGTGAAACCAACTCTTTAACATTCTCCTACAAATTAATTCATAAATGCCTGACTTAGACATTTTCATATGTTTTCAGCTCTGTTTCATATGAATATCCAACCATGTCTCAAAAGGAATCAGCAACAGGTGGTGGTAGTAAGAAGGGATCAAGACTAAGTAGAGACATACAGAAGTCAATCGAAATACTGTAACACCCATGATAACAAGGCCACCTGCTACTATTATTTAGAATACTGGTTATCATATAAGAATACAGCAATCCTGCTTTAAAAATTCTATTACATCTTTCTCAAACCAGCAGAAGTACTTATCAATGGTTTCTGAAAGGCTTCCTCAACCCCACAGCAAAATCTCTTTTCCTCTAGAAACAGTATAAAGTCAAAAGTGATATCCAAAGACTTGGCAGAACATAAGCCTTCGGATTTTATTTTATCCAACAGGATAAAACAAAGCCTTTGGCCTAGTCCCTCTTGCACGCAGCAAGAACAACATTAAAGTCTTCTCAATAGCTGGACATGAGGTGTTTAATAAATACTTGGAAGTAAATGAAAGAAACTGAACAGGTTGTGGACTGCTATTATGATTACATGTCCAATCTATCCATGTGGAATTCATCTGAATGCCCTGTACAATTCATGGCAAAAGAAAAAGAGGCACCTTCAAAGCATGATCCATCTCACTCATCTGAGGTGGCCATGTTAAAATACAAGTAGGGCTGAGCTCCAGGAGCTCTTTCACTCCAAAGTCTGTCTGTAAGAGAAGCACCGCTGCTTGTGTTCAGGTAAATCAATTCTGATGTTAAATGGCTATTCTCATTTTCCCATCAGTTTTGCTGTTACATTACTACACCCAGTACTTCCATGCACTTACAAAAAACTGCTCCATTGGTCTGGTTACAAGTTTGTGATATTTGGATTTTGACCAGCAATTGAATGAATCATACTGGTGTAACATTTTACTGTATCTGTATCACAGTTAAGTTTGCCACTGAAGAGCTCCATCCTGCAAGCACATAGTCATACAAGTCATCAGTGACAAGACTGTGGATTTGCTGATAGTTTTATCAGTGTATTCGAGAAGCCATTTGAAGCTTTTTAAAACAGTTATTCTAGTTTATGGGAATGGATCTGTGAAGTTTAGAGAGTTTTATTCATTTACAGGTACTCCCCAGTAACTGTAAACGCCACCACCAATTCTACCACATGCCCTGCTGAAAGCAGGATACTTACCAGATTTTGGGGAGAATGTTGTTGCTTATATACCAGCCCTCAAATTGGTCTGTCTGGGTTAATCCAGACTGTCGTTATCTGGGGTAGGTAATTATTATTGTTTGGCTGACAGGGTGAAGTGAAGGCTAAACAATCATTATGTCCTCACATAAATGTTGTGGGTGTGTATGCACGTGCAAGAAGAGCACCTCAGTCAAGTTCTGGGCACCAGAAAAAATTCTGGAGCTCAGCTCCAAAAAAGTCACTGGGAGCATCTACCAACTGTGTTGTCATTGTTAGCACCAAATGACCACTGGGAAGAGGAGACAGCCCCTCCAATCATTCAGCTAGGTAGCTTTGTAACAGTCACACAAACAACAGATCAACACACACATCATTTAGAATAATTAAGTAAACATGATTCCATCAGAAGGTAAATCAATTAAAATTTCTTAAAGCAGGTATGTGTAACACAAAATGGTTTTTTTCCACAAATTGGGAGGATTTTACCATCCTGTTAAAACAAAAACACCTCCACCCCACAAAACATAACAAAATAAACAAAAAAACTAACAAAAACTAGCAAAAAAGACAAACAGAAATCAGACTCCAGACATTGTTTAGAGACAGTCTGTCAGTACTGGATCCAGTTAATTAACCATAATTCATGTAGCCTGAGGCAGTCAGTGCTGTAAGAACAAAGAGGGGGAAAGGATGGTAATCCAAAGGTGGCTTTGCTAGTTCTACATTTTATTAACAAAGGTGAATAAAACTTTGGCTGTCAGTGCCTGTCTCCTGCTTGGAGCAATAGAGCTCCTGAGGGTATCCTGTCACTCTTTCAATGTTCTCCTGTGTTTTCAAAGCATCTCTCAAGATGATAATGTTCTGTAGAAGTTTTCACATCTCAAAGAACCTTCTCTCCAAGATCATTCAACCCACAACCATTTCTTTTGATATTTCTCTCTCTGCTCTTGCTTCACATGGTAGAAACTCTACCATAGGATAGAGCCAGGACTAAATTCCAGAATATATGAGTTTCAGCATCTCCTAATATTAGGAGAATCTTGGGCAACTAGAGCTGTAATATTCTTGTTTCAGTTGCCTCCCATGTAAAATGACATACGCTTATAAGTACTAGTTTAGTTATTTTATTTACTGTTAGGACTCATTTAATTAAGGTTTGCACAGTACTATAGACTGTGATATAGAACTCTTAACTGTAAAATGCCAAGTGCCATTATAAACATATATTAATGGGTATATCTACACATGTAATATATCTGTTGCAATCAGGTACCTCTAGCAATAAATACTTGTTAAATGTAGTAATATAGTTAAACTATTGTCTTAGGTTACATGGAAGCTGTAACCAAAAAATCGGTATTCTATTACTGTCTCCATAAACTGTTAAGAACAGGTGGGGCATTGCTCTTTATCTTCATTATGACCCAGCCCTGACAACACCATCGGGGGCTATCTCCATGAATGGGCCATCAAGGGCTCCGGGAGGGACTCACAGAATTACCTCAGCCCATTGTGAGATACCCTGCCCAGAGGGGAGGAACTGAACATTCCTACCTGCATATAAGCTGAGTCTTAGGAACACTGGACTACCACTTCCACTGGATTCCCAGAGGAGAAGAGCTCAAGAGTCAGCACTGGACCTCCAGGGACTGACCACATCTTTCTTCAGGATCACCACTTCAACGAGACCATATCCATCACTCCAGGGAGCCTGCAGCCACCATTTAACTGGACTGCTATCACCACCCTGGACCAGCGGATTGTATTCTGACTCTATCAGTTTAAGCTGGTGTTTCTGTATTATTGCCTTTACTTTAATTTTTCCTATTAAATTGTACTTCTGACTTGGAATCTCTCACAATATATTTGTGTGGGGTCAATTCTTCCGCTGGTTTACTTCCAAACTAGCACAACTATATAAGATGGAAATCTCTTCTTCCTATCAGTATAACTTAGGAAAAACTCATAAGAAACATTTTGATTCAGTTAGAGTCTGCAAATTTAAATGACCACAGTATACTTCTGAGCTGGATCGATACTGCTGAGAGCAATTAGCACAGCTTACAAAAGGCCAGTTTGCCTCACTCCTGATTTGCAACCCATTTCTTCTTTTAAGCATGTAGCCAAACAGGTTGACTACTACTGTCACACAGGAGCCTGGTGTCACATCAGCTCCAGAAACACAGAGCTAAAAGACCTGAGCTAAAGGTTGCTATTTTAAAAACAACATTAAGAAGCAGTGTGCCCTAGACACAAATTACTTGTACTTACACCTCATGGATGAAAAAGGGGCAAGACATTGCTAAATACTGAGATTCTGAATTTCAGGAAGGCACTTCAGCATTATTTTAAAATCTACATTCACGTAATTAAGCGGCTACATAAAAATGTGTGCAATTGCTCTTAAAGAAGATCTGACCTCTCTTGCAATTCAAAACCTTTACGCTTTCCCTTTTATTCCCTGTCTGTTTAATGCTGGGCTGCCAAGCAAGAGCTGATAGAAAGTGCTTCACGGGGAAGTTTCTATTGTTACACCACACTGAACAAGCCTTCCAATCGCCAGAGGAGTCAGTTCCTGGAGAAAAAGATGTGCTTTATGGGAGAGAAACTGATGGGTAACAACTAGAAACAAAACTGTGACATTAAAGGACAGAAGGACAGGAGGGTCTCACTATTTCTTTTTTTTCTTTTAACATAAGGTAGTATGCTTGAGAAGAACAAGGGAAGTAAGTTTTAAGAAAAACATTTTCAGCAGGGCCAAGGTAAAGAGAACATTTTGGGACACTGCTGCTTCCCCTATTTTTGTAAAGTTTCTTGTTTCTGCTGGGAGGAAGGCACAGACATTAATCCCCACTATTACAAGATCAGGTCAGAGGCAAATCCTTTACTTCTACCACCATGACCTGGTGAGAGCTCCTGTTGGCTCCTGTACACAACAGCACAAGGGTCACTTCACAACAAGGAGTAACTGCTCTGAGTGGGGTCAAGAGTTCTGTAGCACACAGAAGAAAAAGGACGGCTCAAACTTAGCAAAAATTTTGAGAAAGGAAAGCAAACAGCAACACCACCTCTTCCCCTTCCTCCCAGGAAGAAAAAGGATGGCTCAAACCTAGCAATAATGATGAGAAAGGAAAGCAAAAAGCAACACCACCTCTTCCCCTTCCTCCCAGGACTTCCCTCACTGACCTTTCAGGCAGCTGTGAAGTAAGACTTTTACTACCAATTAATAAATGATGGAAGTTTATTGCTGGCAGAAATTGTTTTCAGTCGAGCATGTGCTTATACATTTTCTTGCTCTTATTGCATTAGTCAAGCAAGGAGAATGCATGGTTTTACTTAATCACTCAGCATTTCAGCCCTTACAGCCCGAAATACTGGTTTCTCTAACAAGGTATAATATATTTAACATGAATAATTTATGTTCAGTTAGAAGTGGAAAAAAGGGATTTTACAGAATCATACTGAGTGTTTTAATCCCCATCAAAAGAAAGATAAAAAAATCCACTTGCTTTTCTGACCAGGTTTTATTCTGAACTATATCTTAATTGTAAGAGACATTGAATAGTTTCACAGTTAAGAGATGAAAAGTACATTTGCCTGTGAAGTTGGGGGGGTTACATGGTAATTTAAAAATTAAAAGACAGAAATGCTGCCAAGATGATGATGTCACAATCCACGACTATCCTTCCGTCAATGTTAGCAGCCAATTCTTCCAAATTTGGAAATGTGCTCCAGTTATGATTTTTGATACTTCTTCACCCAAATTCTGAACTGAGAATTCCACTTTACATCTGGCTCAGAGTAACTTCTAAATAGCGAAGTTCAGCTGAAACACAGTTCTAAAATTAATTGATACAGGGAAGCATAAGGTCCCCATGGGACTGATGGGAATCCAACAGCCATGGTTATAGTTAATTCACCATATCTTGGCTGCAGCTAAAAGCCTTAAAAAGAAGCTTTTGCAGCATTTGGTGTTGCACAGTAGGTGACAGAGAGTACTCACCCACAGAACAGATTTCAGAATCACACTCCTCTGTCTCACTAGCTTTTCATAAAGAATGAGTAGGCAGAAAGAAGGATCCTCCATCATCAAAAAAGGGGAGGCTATATTCCACCTCTTTTACTACCCATACAAGGAAGAGATTTACACCTCTTTGGCTCTAGTTTGGTATCCAACAACCATCTGATTTAGTGCAAATCTCTCTACCTAATAAAAATATTTAAATATGTATTTGCTCAGTTTCAGGTTTTCACAGACAGGTTCTTTGGAGAAAGCAGTTCTGACATATTACCATCTTATTTATCAGGTAAGCAAATAATCTAGTTCAGTCATGAGTATCTGGGACACATTTGCCACCTGATTTGATATGAACACTGAGGTCACTATTTCCATTTGCTTTCTGCAGATGAAGTAGTTAAGAATGCAACATTTGCACAGTTTTGTTTGAGAAGGTAGGTAATACATGACAATATCCCAGTTCACTCCTTGTGAAAGACCTGTCACTACCCAATTAATTTGCTTATAATCCCAGCGTATAAATGGAGAGAATGGCCATGCTCAAAATTTCTTTTTTAAGTCCAAGCTCCTGCTACTTGCTGAACACTGCCAGCATTCAGCTGAGTTACACTGTTGAGCTACTGTCATAAATCCATGACCAAGCTGTATTTCATACTGCATGATAAAATGTGCGTCATGAGCACTCAATTTCACACAGTACACACAGAATTCAGCTATCTCTGGGACAGTGCTTTCTGTCCCAAAGCACAGCCTGAGCATGCTGAGCTGAAATTAAATCTCCATTTCAGCAGTATAGGGTTTGCTTCTTCAATGAACTTATGAGAGTTAAATGCAAAGCTCGCCTTGATTTACAAGAGCAACACACCAAAATGTCTTTGACAAATAGACAAGCAGTTCAGCTTCCTCCTACCAGAGGCCATGGATGGATGTAAGTGCTGGGCTGCTCACTGCAATATTTATAGCCACCATGCAGCAGCATCCTGTAGAGACTTGACCCATTTAATTATTTGAAAAAGTTGAAAGAGAAAGAAAAAAAAAAAAAAGAACAGGGTTTCTGATGAGTGCAATAACATTGCAGGACAAAGGTAAATTTTACAGATATTAGTAGCACTGAATTTGCTACTACTGCTCACACAGAAACTACCCACCCATACTGTCGACTGGAATTGCACAGAAGGGTTTCCCAGCTACAATATTTTAATAAGAACTGGCAGAATTTATCATTCGTTTTAACATTTTGGCTTGAGTTCCAGATCACAGAATTTTGCATGAGCATGGACATTTCTCAGAACTTACTAATGAAAATATCTACCAAATAAATTCCACCTGTGTTTTGGCAACTACTTTGCAACTACTTGATTACAAGGATTTGAAACTTGAGTTGCATTTATTAATTTTAATTGAACAATTCCACAGATGGATGAGGTTAAGGGTCACATGCAAACTCCTACTTAGCTACACTGTAAAGTACTACCAGCATAATTATTCCAGGAAGTCTGAAAGCTCTCTTTTTTGTTGTTGCATTTAGTTGGTTTTGTTTGTTTGTTTGTTTGCTGAAATCAACATTGTCTTACGGTTAAAAGCTCCACTTGAAATTAAATTTCTGCTAATATCGTTCTGACTTGGAATGAGTTAAACATGTCAGTACTCCTACACTCACAGTAACAGCACTGTAGCTGGGTTTGTTTCCCCACTTTACCCTCATCAGTAAAAGTTTTCCTAAGAGTTGGTACAGTCTTATATCTTGTCACCTGTCATGTTTTGTGAAATGGATAGAAGGCTATCTTTCAGCTTCAGACAACAGTTGGATTTTCAAAGAAATAACACAAATTTAAACACCTCTGTCCTTTTCTGAAGCAGCCAAGCAGCAGACTCAGTTGCTGGGACCATTTACCTACTAATAAACAATTGCCAAGGATGCCACAGGATCTCAGACAGAGGCATTTCAAGCTGGGAGTGAATCGATAATTTCTTTTGATCTAGAACTTAAATTTGGATTTGAACACCCAAACCAGGATCAAATTGCCCCCCCCCCCCCATTTGCACTACCCTAAACCATCCGGGCTGGGTATGACAATGGGATCTGTCCATCTGGCCTGATGCAAAAACCCAAGTCTTCAAAGCAACTCTTGCATAAATAGCTATCCTTTCGCTGCACAGCTCTGCAGCCTAAGGTCAGGGGACAAATTCAGTTCAGGGCATGTTAACAGCAATATGTCCACCCTGCTTCTCAGCAATGGCCCTCAGACTGCTTGCAGCATCTGGAAAGCCTACCTGGAGGAATGAGAGCTTTAAGTAGGACCACGGACAGAGCCACAGCATATGGGATCCCAAAGGTGAAACACATCGAGGTGATTCATATATCTGTATGCTGTACAGCCCAGGAATAGCCTGAAAGTCATCTGCAAGAAAGCTATCTGGGCAGAAGGAAGGAGAGCCCAGAACAACAGGCACTCAGGGCTAGATGGCAGGAGATAGGCTAGCACACAGCGTGTTCAGTCCTGGTGTTCTGGGATCACAGTGTTCAGGGAATGCTGTCCACTTCCTTATTCGTTTTCTCCTTGACACTGGGAAAACTAAATATAATGTAAATAAAAACCAATAATTGCACATACTCCATTGGGCTGCAGCATCAAAAAAAAAAAAGCAAATGAAAAAAGAAATGCACTTGTGATGCAGTTCCTGGGTCTCTACCACAAGTTCTATTTTGCAAATAATATGGAAATAATATGCAAATAGTATGGGTACAAATAATATGGAATAAACAAAATTAGAAATGCAGGCACCCTTATAAAGAGCCAGAATTTCACACCTTTGTGTTTACTGTGGTTCAGGAAACAAAACAAAAATCTGTAAAGGTAAGGTTTAATCTGCATGTTTTGCCAAGAAACAACTACATCACATATTCAAAACAGCAATGGAGAAATTACACTGGGGATCTATAGTAGTGGAGACTGACCTTCTTGTTTTACACTCAAACAAGTGTAAAATCTGACAAGGTAATTATTTTATAGCTCAAACAGAGCACTCACCACCAGCAAACAGTCTGAGTCTCCGGTAGAAGAGCTTTATAGAAACTGTATTAGGGACGTACTTGAGCCTGTGGTTTATGGATCTTCTGGATAATTTACAGCTTTCATGTGCATAATTGATTACATTTAAGTAATTAAGGACTTAAGTAATTAAGGATTTTTTATGTTTGTTCAAAGTTAGCCAGCTAGCCAGTGTTTGTTCCTGGAGCTGTTTATGTATTCAAGGCAGAACACACAATAAAATTTAAAAAATCAAACCAAAAAAAAAGCAACACTTCCAAAGAAATACAGTATTTACGTATATGAGGCAAACTCACTTCTAGCACAGGAAAATTCTTATTTAATTCCACTAAAATTTGTCTTAAGTGTAAATAGGAGTAAACAGGCCTTTCCAGAATGTGCCCAGTGACACACCTGGACTCCACCTGCAAGGAGCCGGCAAGGCTCCCTCCTGATGCAGATAGCTGCTCTCTCTGCATCTACCCAGTTACTTTTTTCACGTGTTTTTCTGGAAAAGGGGGCTCTACATCACTACCCAGCAGTGTGCCTGCCCACAGCAGGATCAAACTTTTCCTGCTACTCAGATGCTTCTTCCTTTTAATTTATACACATCAGGATGGAAACTGAAGCATTTGCTGCTATGGTGAGATAGCCTCTTGAAATCTCAGTACTGCACACTTAGCATTTGCATGAAATTTACCTTTTTTTTGTCTTACTAATACAGAATTGCAACAGTGAAATCTACGAAATTAAAGCTTTGGGGTTCCTCAGAAAATTTACATTGTATCCTCCGCATCTAAGAGGTTTTGCTATTTCTATAATAATGGAATGTTTTTGCAAGCAAACATCCTTTCCTCTAGACCAGCATCAAACACAAAGCTAATAAATTATTAAACACATACTAATGCACAGAAACACCACATTCTGAGGCTTGATCTCCAGTCCTTGGACTCCAGCTGACCCATGTGGGGAAGCCTGAGCTTTTTGCCTCCTTTTTACATGGGATGCTTCATTGCTTCAGCATCTGTTACCACACTGGAGCACTCCTGCAGCCTCCATGCTGCCTTGCCCTGGCCTCAATTAACACTTGCACGAGTCCTTGGATTAGCAGCACGTGTGAAGGCAACACAAGCATGTTTCACTGTGGAGTATGGACCACCATATATCTGCACAAATGGGCTGGTAAATACATGTGCACACAGGGGCTGCCAGGAACCTGGGCAAGAATTTACCTTTCTCTTCTTTGCTCCAAACATAAGTATTAGGGGGAAAGAAACAAGAAAGATACATACATATAAAAATACATACATCTATAAACACACATCCGGACCCACATCCACAAACAGCATTTTCCACATGCACTGGATACCATCTGTCCATCACAGTGACTCCTGGGCAGGCAGAAGCATAGCCTGGCTCCTTAAATATGAAGCAAGGCAGACACCTATTCTCCAGATTTAGAGCTTGATCTGCACAGAAGGGCATTTTAAGATTTTAGAGTGTACATGCCAGGATGAAATGTTCGGGATGCCTGAGAGAAATCCCTGCAAAGAGCTCCCAAGGCTGCAAACTCATTATTCTGCCTCTTGGTCTGCCTTCTACACCACATCAACTCCCACCTCACAGGCTCCCAGCCTAGATGCAGGGAACTGAGCTGCTGCAGCAAGAAATATGCCTTCTTTACCTGTTACGTTTTGCTTTTGATAAGTCTGTATTTATGCAATGTAAAGAAAGAAAAATGAAAACTTGAACACTCCCCATGTTTCACCAAGAAATTACTGGTTGGCTCCACAAAGCTTGGTCCTCAATCAGCAGCCTCCTAAGCAAAAACAGGAAGCAAAGAAGTCACAGCTGTGGGAGGTACACTGAGTTTTGCAAGATTTAGAGGGAGAAGGGATCAGGTGAAACATCTAGGAAAAAAATAGACCAGTCTGGGCAACATAAACATAAAATTCTCCATGTTTTGAAATCCCTGTTTGGTTCTTCTTTCAAAATCTGAGGCCACTGAATGCTAATTGTTTAAAACCCTTCACCTCAATGCTACTAGAAGCAGAATATTTAGCCTTTTAGTTATGGTGGCATTTTGAGGATTATCTCAGTCTCACGGCTGTAGACGAAATGGAAAGAGATGCCTAAACTCTGATCTCCACATAGAAGACCTTTCCAAATGCATCTTCCAACTCTCCTTGTTAGAAATTAATTAAGAACTGCAAGGCAAGGTCAGAAAGCAGCTTTTTTCAGCCTGCATTAAGAAATGTATTCTGGTGGCAACCATGCCAGGAGGCAAATAAAACAAATAGGGGGAAAAAAACACCAAACAAAACACAAGACTTGTTCTTTTTGCAGTTCTCACAATATTAGGGGGGCATTCTCACAATTCCTGAATGATCAAAGATGGTAAGATAACTATTTTAAGAAAAAAAAATGTTTTATCACAGTATCTGTTTCACCATGAATACACAGAACAATTTTGGCAGGTAAAAATGGATTGAAAAATTGCAAACATTAAAAAAAAAAAAAAAAATCAAAGAGCACAATCACCATTACGAAGAGGTCTGTATTCAGGACTCATTCAGGGAAGATTAAAGAAAAACTGACTAGTGTTTTTGACACTGACTCATGTTAGGATTCTAGACCTAAATGTAAGCACCTGTTTATGTAAGAACCAAGCCCTTCTTAAACAATTCATCAAGCACTGAATTTAAAGCACACATTTAGCCCACCTGATGTCTTGTAGTGGTTTCAGAATGAGGGTAGGAAGTATGGCCAAAGAATCAATTAGAAAGAGCATCACGCCGTTCATAACATTAATCTTAAAGGCAATGCTTTCCCATGTATTTCTGCAGAAATCTGCTGTTAAGTAAACATAATATGCACTTGCTCAGAGATTGCTTGTTATTGGGGAAAAAAACATGCACCAAAAATACATAATTTAAAAATCAGCTCCCATAAAGTCACTTTAAAAGAGACCTGTGATACCCTTACAAGCATAAAAGAAATCTTTCTCATACACATCTTAAATTCACACACAGGGGAAAAAAGCAGAATCTGCCCTTGTGTTCCTAATGGGAAAGTCCCTGCACTGAAATAAAGGTGATTATTTTCAGACAATGACTCTTCTCCAATATGAGTAAAGTTAACCGGATTTGTTTTAAATAAATAACTCGATATATCATCCAAACAGCACGTGTCATTGAAGTATCTAAAAGATCACTTCTCCTTGTGGTGTAATTTGGGGGGGCGGTGCTGGTATTTCTTGAATATTTCATTAGACAGCATATCTACACATGGCGCTTTCCCCCGAGAGTTTCCCACTAACAGCTCTGCGCTTCTCTACACATGGGCACGTTCAACTTTCTGCACTGCCATTATCACCCTGAAAGCTGAGTCTGCAGACTGTAAACTGCTAGACAAGCCTGATGATAGCAAAACACAGAGGAGACTCTTCAGCAGTACTGAAGAGCCACTGGTGTAAATGGCACCAGCTTTTATTAGTGGCCAGTTATCACCACCCAAGCCCTGTTAAGAATGGAGATTGCTATCAACCTCTCATGGATTATCTTCCAACACAGCCTGCAAAATGTCAAACCCTACCAACTTTTCCTCTCCCCTAAAATTACCATCTTGCAGAAAGCAGGGTGCTGTTTTCTTACAGTTATGGAGAAGAGATGGGAGGCTCACTAGCTTTTCAGGGACTGGGATGGTACCCAGAAACCTTGAGACAGCATGTGCTGAGTACAGGACCCACTGCAAACACCTGCTGCTCCATGCCATGAGCGTATACACACATCACGTCATGGCTCTGCGGGGCTTCATCTTGGAGACAGCTGCGTCCACAGGAAACAGCCCCACCATGGCGTGTCCTGGAAAGCAGGTACTCTCCTCTTGCACACCTGAGGAACTTCCCTCCAGCTCTCTCCTGAGATGAGCTACAAGGTTGATTTCCATGAAGAAGCTGTCTGTCTCCTAATGTGGCTGAGGCATGCTGTGGAGAAGCGTGGTAGAGGGGAGAGGATTCTAACAGCCCAGAAGCTGCATTTCTCCATCCTACAAAATCCTCTCTCTCTCCCTGTCGCTTCCCCACTTGGATCACAGGATCACTTGAAAGCATCTACCAAAAGTCATAAGAAATTGAGCTACTCAGGGAAGTACCCTTCTGTCCTTGTAAGGCCTTATCAGTCAGATAACCCCAGGATGGGAGGGAGGGAGCACAATCAGGAAGCGACTAGAAGAGGAAACTGTTGACCAAAATACTGTATCTAAATCTCATATAACAAAACCCAATGCCCACAATGAATCCTCTCCCAAATGCATCAGCAGCCCAGCTCTGTCACTGTCAGGACAAGGCTGTGAGCCTAAAACAAAAGCATCTTATCAGCAGCAGGAGTTAGCTGTGGTCACAGCAACAGTGATCTTGTCCTCATTTCTCTAACAAGCTCCCACTGGAGTTGAAACGAGGCAGCCTGAGGGAGCCTCACTTAATATACTTTTTCAATTTTTATTTTTAAATCGAGGTTTAAAGCCCTTTCATTCATTCAAGTTCAGGGTGCTATTATCATTCATTTCCTTGGATGTTGGACCAGGCTGTCATTGCATAACTGGCAGGAAAAGAAAAAAGACCAAACATGCAAGCAGCGAGACTCACAGCCCACTTTCCCCTTCCACAGTCCCCCAAGCAAGTCTGCCAGGAGTTATATTGACCAGGGCACTCAATTAGCCTCTCCCTGTTTGGACACCAGGTCTTATTGTACCCTAAAATATTTAGAGGCCTAATAATTATTTGAATGGGAGAGATTTTTTGCAGAGCTGGACACTCTAGGAGCTGGGAAGAGACCTGCCACTCTGGCTATATTTGATTTCCTACTACCTCAGGAGTGAAAACAACCTCCAATGGCACTTGAAGTTTCCCAACTTACATTCCTTAGTGAGAAGCATTGATTGCTTATAATGCTTAATATTAAGCACCTTCTTCAGCCTAGGGTCATCCTATTTTTCTAGGAGAATAATAGGGATATTAAGAAGCCACCAGCCTCATAAACTTGAGTGACAAAACCCCTATGAAATCTTCCATTTAAGTTGTGTGCAGGCTTCTCCATGGAGATGAGGCTTTCATTTTTTCGTAGGTGCTCCGAGCAGTTGCAGTCGCGCTCGGGGAAGCCCTGGACGGCAGCCCCAGCCCCGCAGGATGGGAGCTCCTCCATGGCAGGATGTTTACATAGTAAGTCAAAAGGCATCGAGTTACCATGTGGGAAACACGGCTCTCTCTCCAGTCCAAGACATCCACCCCGCTGGGCCGATGCCGAGGAGCACTTGCAATGGCTCTTGGCAGCACAGCTCCTCAGAGCCCCTCGGGAAGCGGGGATTACCGCGGGGACAGCCAGACGCGCTCCGCACCGTCCCTCCCGCAGGTCAGCGCGGGCAGAGCGGCGCCGGGGCCAGCCCGCGCTGCCGGCAGTGACCAGGGCAGGACAGCGTGAAGGGCACCGCGGCGCTCCCATGCTGCGCGGGGCTTACCTTCCGCACCCCGCCGAAGCCGTACTCCGCCGCTACGCGCTCGGCCTCCGCCTGGCCCCCGCCGCGCAGCTCCACCAAGAAATGGTTGGTGTAGACGGCTCCGCGGGCCGGGGCGCCGAGGAAGTGCAGGAGGAGGAGGAGGAGGAGGAAGAGGGAGCCCCGAAGCAGCGGCGGCCCCGCCGGCATGGCCCCGCGCTGCGCGCCCGCGGAGGCAGCCCGCCGGGCGGGCGGGCGAGCGGGGAAGCGCCCAAAGGATGGGAGGGGAAGAGGGGGGAAAATAAAATTAAAACAAACGAGAGCGGCGCGCCGAGGACCGGCCGGGTGGCGGTGCGGGTGTGTGCTCGGCGGCGGCCGAGGGGCAGCACCAGCCGAGGTGGGAGGGGGACACGCCGCGCTGCCAATCACGGGCGGGGAGGATCGCCCCAGCCCACGGCTCCCGCAACATTCCGCACGCCTCCCCGGCAGCCCACCCACGCCTCATTGCCGCCGTCCACAGTCCTGCCCCTACAAAGCCGCACCCCCCGATTACACCCACGCAAGCACCAGGCCCCTCATGCTTCCAGCCGAGCTCTTCCCAAAGCCCTCCGGCTCTTCTAGCCGTGGCTCTGGGGGTTAAGCTCGCCCAGGGGAGGCAGACGCCCCGAAGGTGAAGCCAATGCACGGTTGGCTGTAGGGACAGGAGAACCAAAGACTTTGGCAAGATCCTCAGCACCGGGGCCAGCACCCAGCGTCTCTTTTCAGCCCAGCAAACACAAAATGTCTGGGGTTCCCCCCAAACCTCCCTCTCTAGCCAGAACCCTGTACCAGCCGCACACAGGGCCAGCAGCAACCTGTCCCCATCCCTCTTTTTTGCAAAAGCAAAGGGACAGAGAGGTGGTGAAGCAGTCCAGGGGAAAACCTCAGGCCCAGGGCTCCTCACTGTGCATTGACTTCCAGTCTGTGCTGCCAGGATGCTCAGGAACACACAGGTTCCCTGAGCAATCCCTAGACAGTTTGCAGGGGATGACTGGAAGGAAAGTACCTGAGCCTTCCCTGTGCTTCCCCGAGACAGCCGAGGACTGAGAGTGTTCCATGCACTGGTGGGATTGCGGAGGTAGCAGCACCTAAAAAGAATGGGAGCTCAGTTCTGTAAGTAATCTGCCATCTGCAAAATTCCAATTAGAAAGGAACGAGGCAGATTATGCAAGTTTATGGCAGAGTACAGTTTAGCTTGCTCCTATAGATACATCTCTTAATTTGTCATACCAAATGTTAATCCTTTGATGGATCCCTGAATGGTCCCCTGGGAAAGACTTGGGGCACAAAAAGCACAAAAACTTAGTACCACCTTTAAAACAAACAAAACGACAGATTTACTGTAATCTGTCTTGTAAATGGTCAAATGGAGTACAGACATTAAATAAATCAGGGAAAACAAAGGAAAACATCAGGAATCACAAATGAGACTCTTCTTCCATTATCCTAAAATGCTTTAGAAAATGATAGAAAAGCTGACTGCATGATTGTGAATCCAAATGAGCATTGGTTTGTCATGACAAATTATTGATTTCCTTCCTCTGGGTAAAAGAAATCCCTGTTCAAACAGAAAGGAAATGGCAACTTGGAGCCTAATCCAAAGCCCAGTTACATCAACAGAAGTGCTGTAAATGAATGACTGATGTTGAAAAAAAGTCAAACATGAGGGAAAGGAAAAACATGGGAAATGGCACAGTAGAGAAGGAAAACAGCTTTGCAGTCTCATTAAGAGATTATGTTGACAGAATTCAGCTTTTAGATGTTTGTTCTAAGCAGAGACATCTATTAAAAACCACTTTATATATTATTTCTTTAAGACAAGCTGTTTGCTTTCATCAATAGTCAGCAACACCTCTCCTTACAATATCTTTCCCAGTATTAAAGCAGATCCTGATGCATGATCTGTTTCCAGGTAACTTGGGGCCTCTGAACTCCTGGATCAGTAATAGCTGCTGGCTTGAAAGCGAATGGAGGCCGTACTGGTTTCCATCCACAGCTGTTCCTTGGTATCAGAAACAAAAGGAAAATAAAAGCAAGGGAAAGGCATTTTCTCTACTTTAAATTCCTGTGTATAGATCTTTCCTTCCTCAGAGGTCTTCCCTTGGTTGACACACCTCTTTTCATTTTGTTGCCAGTTCATAGAAAGAGGAACATCAATAACAAAGGTGGAGCAGACCTCCTGGCTCCCTCTAACCAGCAAGGCGAGATCCTGCACACATTCAGAAACAAGGATCATAACACAGGTCTGGGTGAGGGATGTGACTAAGTCATTCACTGTGCATATTCTGACAGTCCCAACTGCTGCCTGACAGTACCGCTCTGCAAGCTGGTGCCACCAAAGGGACATTGCCAAGGAAGGAGCACCAACTGTCTCTAGCTTGTAAACCTCACAATGGCAAGCTTTGATGGCTTTGTCTACGGGATGTTAAAAATAATAATAATTATTAAAAGGATTCATTTAGGAAGGGCTGATTTAAAAAGTAAAATCTAAATAACACCAAGAAAACTCCATCAAAGGCAGAAATTTACAGAAAAATAGTCATTATGTTGATGACTATAGAAGTTTAAGACCAGACAGGACCACTGGGATTTCTAACCTAGCACTTTATGTTAACTGTAGGGCTTATCAGCATTAATTCTTGCATCTGCTCTGTAGTCCTTTTTTTCCTTAACATACAAATGTTGAATTAAAACTCCGGATTGATCTATTACAGCCATTGGGGAAATGTTCCAATGATTTCTTACAGTCATTTGTAAAAATTATAACTCTTCCTCTCTTTAAAATGCTGATCAGTCCTACATTGACTTCTAAGGTTGTTTTTATTATGAATTTTTTCATGGAACTGCTGAACTATTATTTTCTCTATATGAGTTTTAAGATTATGATGAAAGACACAGAGTTAACTCTCCCTAGAATATCTTCCTGTAAGGCATGTTTTCTGTCCCTTGAAATGTTCCCGTAAATCTTTTTACTCCTTGAATTGTGAACTGTAGCTGTATCAGATATTTTTTCAGCAGAGGTCAGGCAAGTGTTAAATCACAATTCCATTCTTATTGGGTACCCAGTCTTTCACCAGCTGAGGATTTCACTCAGCCTTCATGCTGCTGAGTCTCTCTGATGTGCAGCAGTGCTCATGACGACTCTCACACCTCTCATCCTCCCTGAGCCCTTTTCAGGCCTGCTGCTCTCTAGGACAGGTTATTGTATCCTGCATGGCCAACAGTCTTTGTACCTAGATATTTATTACTTGGTCAAAATACTCGTAATTTACCTGTATGGAGCTTTCCAAACAATCCAGATGATGCAGCATTCCTCTCTTTTACAGTTTATGGCTTTCTTCTTTAACCTACTGTCTTGGTTTGAAAGACAGGTGGAAGGTGGGAACCCTCCTTAGAATAGAAAATGTGAACCCCCTTCACTCTGAATTGTTATAACTTTGGAATCAAGGGCTTTCAGGCAAAGACATGGGCATAGGAATAACAGTTCATTACTAGTATCTCTAAAGAGGCAAACAAGCAGCAACAACAGTAGCAATAACAAACAAAAGCCAGAAAAACCTGGTGGCAGATGTCCTTGGGCTGCCAGGCACTGTCCCTTTGGTGCAGTCCCAGACACAGCCAGCAGGGGCGCTGTTGGCGCCCGGTTGGGCAGGGCAGGTGCGATGGCTCCCGTACAGCTGCAGGGGGCACTGTGGGGCGAGGGCAGGGCTGTGTCACGTGGGGAATGGCAGACGGGCTGGGCAGGGATGGCGTGAGCAGGATGGGCTGGGCAGGGATGGCGTGAGCAGGACGGGCTGGGCAGGGATGGCGTGAGCAGGACAGGGCTGGGCAGGGATGGCGTGAGCAGGACGGGCTGGGCAGGGATGGCGTGAGCAGGACAGGGCTGGGCAGGGATGGCGTGAGCAGGACGGGCTGGGCAGGGATGGCGTGAGCAGGACAGGGCTGGGCAGGGATGGCGTGAGCAGGACGGGCTGGGCAGGGATGGCGTGAGCAGGACAGGGCTGGGCAGGGATGGCGTGAGCAGGACGGGCTGGGCAGGGATGGCGTGAGCAGGACGGGGCTGGGCAGGGATGGCGTGAGCAGGACAGGCTGGGCAGGGATAGCGTGCAGCAGGATGGGCTGGGCAGAGGGTGGCATGAGCAGGATGGGCTGGGCAGGGAGCTCAGAGCAGGGAGCTGGAGCGGCAGGATGGGCTCACCCGAGCTAGCCAGCAAAAGGTGGCAGGAACTCCGCAGTTGTGGCAGCATGTTCTAGTAGGCAGGGCGCAGGGCAGCAGCAGCGGCGAGCGCCCAGGAAAATGCGCCATCCAGGAGGGAAACAGGGGTTGGAATACCATGCACCTTTCTCAAACAAAAGCTCACCAACCAGGTAGAGAAAGCAGTGCAGAGCTGGGCTTTTCCGCAGTCGCAGCCAAAAGGAGATAGGAGTTCCCCACTGTTGCCTCTCCGAAGTGTGAAGTTCGGGTAGCAAGTAAGCTTACCGATGGCCAGATCTATCCTCCAACCACCACCGCCCTGGCTACATCTTTTGTCTCTTACAAAAGAATAAATTGTCCTTAAATACCCAGTCATTTCTATTGATGTACTGGATTAGCAAGATGTTACAGAGATAATTTCTTGGCCCCAGTCCTTTGGAACCTCTGCAGATTCAAATCAAATTCAGCAATAATTCCCCGTTCGTAATTATACTTAAGAACCTAGAATTTAATAAGTTTTTAGTCTGTGTCATTTTGATTTTTATGTCTTATTTGTTTACTGATATGTCACACAGTGTAAGGGGTCTCCCGGGCACAAGCAATGTCATAGATATAATGGATAAAAAAAAACCTGCAATTTTTTTCAATTTCTTCAGCAAGTCCAGTAAAAGAGACTATGGTTCCCCCATAAATTCTGGCTCATCTAACAGAAGGCAAGCTTTACCAGTGCAAACTACAACAGTGCTTTAAAAAATGTTATAAAATTTGTTTAACAATTTCTGTTCCCAAATGGATTGCTGACTACATTTTAAAACAACCATTAAATTATTTTACAACAAGTAATTGGCATTCACTATAAGGTCAATGAAGTACTAACTTTTACAGGAGGTGTTTCTTTCCCTGGGGACTGCACAGAATGGTACCATGCCAAGAGACCGGCATTTCAGAGGAAGTTGCAAGAACTCATTTCCTTTCTGTGGAAGTAAACAGAGTCCTATGTACAAGATTTACATTACTTTCATCTTTAATCATTCATCCTAGCAGATGCACGAGCAGTAGTGTTCTGAAGAGCAGAATAGAATATTGCAATAATTAAATTTCATGTTATGAGAGAGCAAAACACATAAGAATCCTTTGGCACAACTCTGAGTCTCCCTTAAACCTGTCTTTCTGAAGCTCTGAAGTGAGCATATATGCTTTAACTGGACTCTGGAGCAGGGTCGAAGATAATACCTACATTTAGAGGAACAGAAATGGGATTAAAAAGGCTTGAGGAGGGATTTCCAAAGAAAGGAACTGGGTGCATTGTGAAAAAGGCCACAGTTGAAAGAAAGTTAAACAATATCATTCGACAATTTTATCTAGAAGAACACAGAATGAACAGACCTATTTGAAGAAAAGCAAGAACTAGAGAATATAGAAGAATATAAAGCTTACCTTGTCTGTGTATCAAGAACACAGGAGAACATGTGTAACTGAATGTACAGAATGAAAAGGACAGAGTGAAATGCTGTGAGGAACTGCCACAGAAGCTGAGCTGAAAAATCCCTTGCTGAGTTGGCCCACTACAGCTACAGGTTTAAAGTCACTTCAGGATCCCAGAAGCTCTCTAAAGGTATGTCTGTCTGTTAGCATTGCTGTGGATCATCTTATGACAGTGTATAAAAGCAAGCTTTAAATAAGTTTGTTTTGATAATGAGCAGCACAGGTATGAGCAAAGCAAAGCTGAAACCACAGTAAATAAGTTCAAAGATAGTACAGCTACAATCAGTCCACTTTGGGCTGATTTGGTAATCAGCCATGACTGTCTTAAAGGGGATTTTCATAAAGCACATCTAGACCATTTTAGCACGATGATGAAAAGATGGATGTATGAGTTACCGCAGCAAAGCCAAGCATGATGAAGCCAAGCAAGAGCAGTGTTTCTGTGCAGAGGTTCTAGATTAAAGAGCTTGGGATACATTTGTCTTAGATGACTTCATTTGCCTTATTTAAAAATCCTTCCCTGACCATTTTCATTGCTGTGTATTATCAGAATATTTTATTACTGTTACAAATATATTAACAATGGCAGCATTATTTATAGGCACATGGCTCCTGATCTGTAGCATGTTCTGTTAAATGCTGTTAGTGGAGAGAGAGGGCTACAGCAGGGACTCCTTTTGTATTTAAGATATGTGAGCCCAGGAAGGTTGGTAGCTACCAGGCACAGGATCTATGACCAAGGATAAAATATTTCATGCCATCACTAGGTGAAACTGCATGGATCTTTCAAGGTTAAAAAACATTCGGAAATTGGGAGCATATTCCACATCTTCTAGTTACATAAACTTGAAGTTGCAGGCAGAATCCTTCCAATACACGTTTATCTATATAAGTGTTATACAGCCAAGTGTCAGAGTGAACGTGTACTAATTTAGTGACATGATAATGCAGATAGTAAAGAGCATGGTTTCAGCATCCATTGCCTGCAGGCCAGCAGGGCTGTGCAAAGAGAACAGGAGAAGGAAAGGTGTAATTACCTCTTCAAGCAGTTTGGGTTTTCTTTGATTTATTACTTCCAGACATAAGGAACAGAGGGGCTGTTAAGCAGCATGGTACCTGACCGTGAGAAATGGGTAGTCAGTTGGTAACTCAAGTTAACTATTGAGAGACAGAATATGTGAATTCTAAAACATAGAAAAACAGGATTACCTTTATCTTGTAAAGATAACAGGGACAAAAGTCTGTTTGAGGCCAGCACAGAAACCGCTGAATCACCCACTAAGGACTGCACATGCTCCAGAGAGAAAGGTGAAAAGTGCATTGTGATGAAGACTACCAGATCTTCATCATGAAAAGACCCTCAAAAACCACCAGGACACACAGTGCATGCATGGTACACATGCTAATGATATTAATGACCTCCGAGAAATTATTTGTAAAAGCACTCCTATCCCAGGGAATGTGATGAATAGTCATGAATGTTACCCATAATATTGTGTGTTGGAAGTGCTGGGGTGTGTGTGTTTGGAGGAGTGAATCGCCCACACCCAGTGCGCCGAATAAAGCAAATACCCACTGCTCTGACTTTGTCGCTGAAGTGTTTCTGGGCCTGCTTAGGAAGTGAAATTTTTCACTTCACAGGGAAGTGAAAACTATTGAGATAACCAGCGAACGTAATCTCCTATACTTACTTAATGAGGGTACAATCCAAAATGAAAAAAGAGAAACCACTTAGTAAAATATACAAAGCAGAAAAATAAAGTCTTTGAAAGAAAAGCTTAGGTTAGGCCTGTGCTGAAAGCCTCAAGAGACCATGGCATGTACATGTCTGTTTGCTAAATGGGAATATGATTATCCATGCACAGAAGTTGTTTCCTGAATCTGACGCTTAGCCACTGCTTAATATCCACGTAGACAAATGTTCAACTTAGGCAGCCATGGCAGAGAGGTACTAAAAGTAATGAAAATATGTGGTTCATTTCTATTAAAAGGATATGCTTGCCGCTTTTGCCAGACTCAGTTGTTCTTTATGCTACTGAGTTCTTTGCTGAAGACAGTCTGCCTGGAAAAATAATGTCTGTGCAAATGATCTTAGAGAACTAGAATTGCTCAGCAGAGTCAGTTGGGAGCAGATGGACTCAGTGACATTTTAGAAGATAATGGGCGAGAGAAAGCTTCTAAGCAAGACCTGGAAATAATAGCATTAAAAAAAAAATCCAGAACAAAGTCAAAAGCCAACAACAGACTTAAGGGAAAAGGGTACAAGAAAAGCAAGGGAAAAAATTGCCTGTCAACCATGGGAATCTTTTGGCTGAAGGAAAATGACTGGATATGTGGAGTTAGGGACAGACATCACACATCAGAAAAAAAAAAAAAAAGATTGAAAGTGAAACTCAGACCATCAAAAGATTCAGGAAGTTGATCTCCAAGAAGTCCACCCACACAAGTGATGAAAGTTTCATCAATTACTAACAAATCTAACTATTTGCCTTGGGAAATTCCCAACTGTGTCTCAAAAAGATTACAGAAAGGCTGAGGAATATAATGCAGTAATTGCAGTTTGTTCAACCTTCTGAGTCGTTGTAACTGTTCATCTTTTTGACAGAGAGGAATGAGTGACAACATACAGGTGATGCATAAGTAATTATGAGCTCCTCAGCTTTGGTAGAACACTAATAGTGAATATTTGGCTCAAAGAGCAGAACAAAACAACTGTCCTCACAAATGAAATTTATTGCAATCATAACTCACTTGTGGTGTTGATGGTACCATGACAGTTTTTTTGGGTTTTGGTTCCTAATAAAAAAATGCTGAAAATCTTGCGTTTAGTATTTCTTTTTCATTTTAGATCTCATTCATTCAAACATGTTGTGCTCCCCACAGAGGGTTTGATAATTTTTAGCTTAGCAGTTAACAATCATCTATATGAAACAAAGATATGTTTGTAGAATTTTGTTTTAATTTCCATGCATTAAAATCTCAGGCTTTGCTTCCTACCAAGAATAAGAATTCAGTAGAAAATCCATAATCCTGTTTTTAGCTCTTGAGTTTAAAGAAAAAAACAAGGGGAATGATCACAGGGAAATAATTTATAGAGGCAAGATTGAAAATAAAACAAGAAGTTGGTCCCATCTGAGCTGAAAGCTCTCTAGGAACAGACTTCAGTTTGCTTCCATAAATTAGAGATGTGGCACCACATATCCAGATAAATATAGGTTTCTTTCGAGTTTATCTTTGAGATTTCAAGTTTCTAAAAGACAAACTAAACTCTTCCACTACTAACTTTGTTCTCCTTGTTGATAGGAAAATAAATATATCAAGACTTCTTTGTATAAATATCCTTTTGCTGGAACTTACAAATTTTCTGTATTTTCTATTGTAAATTAAAGTCGTGCAGCCCATAGAAAAGTACAGGCAAAGACAAGTCAATGATCTCCACCATCTCTGCTGGGCTGCTTTGATTACCTTTCTCATAATTCAGCTGCCAAGTACGACAAGAGTTAAGTTGCTTGGTTAATAACGGAGGTGAATTATTCTGTGATCTTCCCAGCACCAATTTCGCACACCTGTGGTTCACCTCCCACCCTGGAAAAGACTGCAGACCAGCAGTTTTTCCCTCATGTCACCAGAAATTAAAAGAAAACGCACAAAATAGCTTAAAGCATCACACCAGAATATCAGTTTTAAGTTAATAGATGTTTACCTCTGTTGTGGTTCATTTCCTTCAGAATCTCGGCATAGCTACCTTTCCAGTTTTGTCATATTTGGCTGCCTCATTCCCAGGCTCTGCATAAAAACCTTTTCCTTGAAACCAGTGGTGTTCTTACACTCCTGGTAGGGAGGCACTGGAGCTGGGATACAGTCACAGCCTAAAAGCTGTGAAGCAAAGCACAGAGGATGCTGCAGACAGACTACTACAGATAGTGGCTTGGGAATCAGGAGAGTCAGAGTGTGCCATGTGCCAGCATGGTAGAATTGAGGTTAGGCTGCCACCAGCTGCCAGCCCAGCCCTCTGTCACCATTTGTGCCACAAAAAGCTGTTTGCTAGAGGCCACAGCTGATGCAGAAGAAGCAGGTTAGCAATGGGAAAGGCATAGGGAGAAATGAAAACTTGGCTTTTCCCCTTCATTTTGCATGCATCTAAACAGGTTAGCAATGGGAAAGGCATAGGGAGAAACGAAAACTTGGCTTTCCCCCTTCATTTTGCATGCATCTGGTGTAATGATTTCTAAGACTCTTTGGACAAAGAAACTTCATTCCACTCAGAGGTTCAGAAGTGCCTGTGCTGTAAACAACAGCAATAAACAACCTTTTGTGAGGAAAAATGAAGGATCGTCTAAAAGGCAGGCCATACAAAGGCCACTGAAATTCAGTGGGAGATGGATAACAAAGCTATCTATTCCTTGAAATTCTCCTCTGGCAGAAATAATTTCGTCTGGATTTTTGGCATGAAAACAAATATGTCTATGCCTCCACCTCCATTTCTGTAGTGCTGTCCTTTTCCAAATCATTAAGAAGTGTATGCATATTGTCACACTAAGCAGCATCATGACTTTCTAAACAATTCACCAAAAAGCCACGACACATTCTGAATTAAAAAAGGCAATTCTGAACAAGAAAAAAAGGAAAAACTGTGAACAAGTAAATCACTAGGAAAAACACATGACTTGGCCCCTAAACTCCCATCATCATTCTATCACAGAGAAATACATTAACTGTTGCTACTTCTGCTGTGAGATAACTATAACGAACACCACAAAAACATGAGCAGGCTGTGCTCAAGAGTTCATTTCTAAACTACTGCAAGTACCTGGTGTTTGCCTACATCTTTATTTCACTTTTAAAAAATAAAGAAGCCACAAGGAGCAGACGAGAATACAAGTCTTCAATAAATATCTTAGTGTGGGAAAACTGAAATTTAGTTTACTGTGGGGTTTGGTTTGGATGTAATTTTGGTTTTGTTTTTACTTTGACACATGACCAGATTTCAAAAAAGAAGAACTTATTTTCCCCCAGAACAACCATGCTGGCTTCAAGGTGGGGGGCCTGTCAAGAGACTTCTCAATAATTTTTAGTTCTTTGCAATCCTTATATCTTGGTGGGAGCAGAGCTGCATCAGTGTCCAAAGGGAAGACTTGCTCTTCAGCAAATTTTCCACTGGAATTTCAGCTCAGAGAAGAAAGCACAACAATACCAAATAAGTAGGAGAGACTGACACTTCATTTGAAACAGTGTCAAATTCAAGGCAAAGGAATTTAGATGGAAAAGGAAATAAAAGGTCCGGTCTTTAAGACAGGTTTGCATACTTTGCCCACTGTATATGATAGGGCACTGGTCTTGCTAGAGCCATGGACCACCATTTTTAAAAAATGAAAGAGAGAGAGAATCTGGCTCCCCAAATGTGCATTGCTGTTTTCCCAAAGGTTTGTTTTGGCAGGTTCTTTTAGACATATCCTGCTGATGTTACTCTCAGGAGCCATTGCTTTGAAACATGGTGATACCTTCCATGAAGAAACCAAGCAGAAGGGTCACCAACATCATAAAGAGCATCATGAGACAAAAATTGTCTCAGTGAGAAATATATTCATTCTGTCTTCTTACGGAAGTGCATAATGTAGAAAAGTCAAATAATTTTTGGTTATTAAATGATCACAGTAATGCATTGTAGATATCAAATACCTGTTTGTATGATCAAAAATAAAATAATGAAATTAAAAAAAAAAAAAAAGGAAACAACTGGAAAAACGAGCACTGATAAAGGAAAAGAAAACCCTGCAATATTCTTTTTCCTATGCAACAATCATGGATCTTACCAAGTCATTGTATCTTTGTATAGACTCTTTTGTGTGATCACTGCCAAAATGTGGGACAAAGTACATCCTTATATTCAGCTGATACAGGATGAACAACACTGTTAAAAGGATTTTTTTTTTTTAATAAGGAACAGATGGTCACCTATTTCAAGCAGCTGTTGGGGGAAAAAATATTCTCTATCAGGCATCAAAGGCTAAAAATGGTCAGATTCAGATGCACACCCTCCTGCTAAGTAGTGGTATCAGCATCCAGCCACTAACTGATACAAGACAGGAGAAGTGAGTCGAGAGGGCTCCTCCTGGTCAGCTCTGACTGATGCTTTCAGTGGGATATGAGCCATTCTTGAAAATCCAAGTTGGTGCTGAGCAAATCCTCTGACTATGCCTCAAGGTGGTTTTTTGCTGTCCAAGTTTAATGTTAGCAAGTGGAATTGCCAAAAAGTAAAGAAATAAACAACATACAGCCTGCAAAAATTAAAATTTATTTATTTCAGGAGATTATATTTTATCACTAGGTGGCATTGCTCTAAATCTTTCAGGGCCTCTCTCCTGAGCTCTTTACTGCATGGGTAATGCTCTAACAGCTGGTGAAATACACATTTCACTGAGGTGGTACCAGACATGCTGCTCAAAATGTGGCAACACATCAGGCAATCTACAAGACATTTGTTCTGACTTTGGTCTCAACTCTTCTGTTTACTGCTGTAGAAATAAACACAGTCAATAACCAGATGTTCAGTTTCTCCAGCTGAAAGCCTCAGCCTACTTGAAAGCTTCTATAAAACAACCCCAGCATCCCCTGATGTTCCTCCCCTTCACAGTCACTTTCAAAAATCTTTCTATCAGGTACAACCCAGTGTGTTATAGCTCATCTTCATGTGTCACACGACAGCTGTAAAGCCAGGGCTTTTTATCAATTCTCTGCACTACTGGGTTGACTCACTGGCCTATGGAATTTGAAAATTTTTTTGTTGTTTTCTCTTTTTTTTTTACATGAACTATTGAATTGTATGTGAAAGCCATTCATGGAAAGTCTAGCGGCATGAGATGAGTAAAAAGCATGAACATTTGCATTATCTCTGAGGATGACTGAAGTTTTCAGGAGCATGGACATTATACAAGCCCTCAAACCTCCATTTTCAAACAACCTTAGCAAAATGTGTCCCTAATTCAATTTTGAAAACTACAGAAATGTTGTTCTTACTCCACCAACCAATTCTTAGGCACTGTGTCTGAGGCTTATGACCCAATGTATAGTGCTACCCTCCCAAGAAGTGTTTAAAGCTTCAAGGAGATAAAGTTTAATCAAGTCCAGAAATGCAATGCTGAAATCCTATAGCCTGTAATCACCTAAAGCATAGACTGGGTGAAAAGACTGTTTATGCTCTTCATATTCAGGAGTCACTGGATAAGAAATAAAGCAGGCTCTTGGAAAAGTGACTAGAGCCTAGAACACCTCGCTCTCAGCTGAAGACCTCAGGCACCAGGTAAATCATGACTCTTCCACTTTTACATTTTCAAGAGGACAAGAGAGGACATTCAGCCTCTCACACAAGAAATTCCTGCGTGCTTTCTATCCTAATCACTACATCTTCAGTTCTGTTCCCAGATTTTCTCTTCCTTTCCAAGACAAACCCTTTAATAAAATGTACTCTGAAGCCTGGATGACACTGTCTGCTTTAGTGATTTAAGAGGCTGGTTTGTATTTGCCTCTGTTTCAACAAATCAACTCCATTAAATCAGCAGCAATGACCCTTCCCATTTTCCTGAGCTACTCCAAGAAGTCAGAACAGCACTGTGACCAGCAATGTTTCTGTTCAACAGATTTTACCCTAGGAATGAAGTGATTTGTAACACTCGACATCACTAAGTTTTAGCAGAAATACATTCCAGCTTCTTTTAAACCATTTCAGGGCAAAGGCAGAGTCCTGTTCAATAGAGGAAAACAAGACAGTCAAACAAAAAGTAGCTATTTTCACTTTCAATACTCCACAGAGCTAATTCCTGAAAGTGAGAGAATTTATATAAAACAGCCTTTATTTCCTTTACATGCCTTATTATGTGCCCTCTCGCTCCAACAAGCATGCACACAAGCATCTCCAGCTCTGAGGAGCAAGACACAGCCTCACAGAAGGGAGTCAGGGAGGCTTTCCCCACTGTCCAAGCTCATACTGCCTGAGCTTCATTCACCAAGTTCTCCAAAAATTGCCTCAAGTCTTTGTAACTGGGCAGGTTGAACTGTTCAATCAGATTGATAACACTCATCCTTCCAATGCACTTGAGCTCTAGGGATAAAAATAGCTTAGCACTAATGGTAACTATTGTCTTTAATCTACAAAGGTCTTGGGATACTGGGGTAAAAAAGGGAATAAAAGTTTCAGCTCTTTAATGGAATCAGTTTAAAAACAGTTTAGATGAAAATCAGCGAACTGTCCTTATTCTGGTGCTCATGAAAATGTATGTAAATCAGTTTCTGAACCCTTTAGAAGGAGGAGAAAGAGCTGTGTGCTGTGCTCTCAGGCCAAGGTGCATGGCACAATGCTGGTGTGCTCCTCGCCTGAGAGGCGCCACTGATGCCTGATACAACAGTCCTCCTCTCCCTTCTTTACTGAAACAAATTCCTTGATAGGTACAGCTGGAAAACAGCCTCTCCTTCATGAAGGGTATAGGATTTTATTTGTTTGGGGGTTTTTTTGTTGTTTTTCACTTCCATCCAATCACGTAAATGAGAGCCACCGATTAATGTCTTATTTCCACTCCTGCTACCTTGCAAGTACCATTTCTTCCTGAAGGTGCCCAGTGGAAACGGACCAGTATCAGCCATTTGTTCGTGCTTTGAAAATCACACATTGAATCACCGTGGTTAAGGGGTGAACTATCACAGCTTGGCACTGCTGTATAGACATAGATTAAGTGTACCCATTATACCACTGGGGGATAATTAAGCAGCCTGTTAATAATCTCAAAACTGAACAGTGATTACTAGTAATATATTAGTCATCTTAATAAAAGTACGCACATATCCATGATGAATGATGGTCCTGACAAAAGGATTTAAAAAAGAAAACCTATGTGGTGATTGCAAGCCCTCAAAGGGGAGTGATAAAACACATGAATTCTGAGACTGAATTCCCTCAATCCCAATGTGACATTCACCTACAAAATGGGGACATTTATATAAATTATGGATATCTAATTTAATCAGGCACCCCGTATTGAAACCCTTGCATTAAAGTTTATGGGGAAACCCAAAATGCCACATTTGTTCTCTCCAGAAACAACAAAGATTCTAATTTTTTAGCAGAGAAACAATTTTTTCCTTCTCAAGAACACAGTATTCTTATTCATCCTTGGCTTCTCCAGCTGCCTGTTTAAGGTCTGGCATTTCTCTTCTCAGCAAGCAATTCCATTCATTTGTGCAGCATTCCTCATGAGAGTCTCAGCAGGGCTGGGCACTCAAAGGAAAGGCCACCAGCAAATCAAAGCAGGAGTGGGCTGCGAGCTGGCACTCACAACAGCAGGAGAGGAATGGCTTTGTGGTTCAGACACATGGGCTTATTGCAGCTTTCTTGACCTCCAAGGATTTGGCTTAGATGTCAGATGTGAATTTCTTTTATTGAATGTAGAAAGGGAAGTCAAACAAATACTAGGAGGGAGAATGATTTCTGGAAAGGAGTCATAAAAACAACATCATACAAACTACTCACACTGGTCTAAATGAAATTATATCTTAGAATCAGTGGTTGTTGCAAGGTTAAAGAGTATCTGAAATTGAAGTATTTATTAGCTATTTTTTCTGAAGATAGTCCTTGGTAATTATTAGTTACCTAATATTTCCGACAAAAGTGTAGTCAAGAATCTAATGAGTTACATTTCGGAGTACTTGGAATGACATAAATAATTCTGGTCACTCAGATTCAAGAAAGATTGAGATTGCTGCAGGTATTAACCCAATGAAGACAGTCATGGGAACCAAGAGTCAGCCCAAATGTTGCAAAGTCCAGCTGGGTTTTTTCCAACCAACCAAAACAGAAGAGAAGGGATAAGGCTGCTCTGAAAAACATGGTCACAGAATCACACATCTGAGGGAAAGCACTGACAAAGAAGGGGCATTTAGGACCAGGTGCATTATTGTTATAAAAACACATCCCCTCTGGCAGGATAACGCCTGTACCTTTTGTCTTTAACTTTACCAGTTCTGACTACATTAAACCAAGGATGACTCAGGGCAAAAATCCAAAAATATATGGCAAGAATATCTTGACCAGACTTCTCTACAAAACAGTACAGGAGACCTTGACCCAAACATGACAGCTCAGGTCCTAGTTGTAACTTGATGGTCTCATGGGGAAAGGATGGAGGTCTCAGAGCCTCCTTAAAGAAGAAACTGAGCTGCAGCTCCTCGTCAGAACTATCTGGGATCAGTCAGGATCCATGTGCTGGTCCTCTCCTTTCTCAGAGCCCAGGGCTGTCCAGAGGACACAATGGTTTTACCGTCTCAGGAAGCTTCAGCCCTGCTCCCATTAGGATGTGGCACGGTTAATTACACCCTGCCAGTTGGCCCCTGCATACTGCCCAGGAAAATGGAGAGATAGAATTAATAAAGAAAAAGTGGCAAAGGTGCCTGAAGAAAGAATGTATGAAAGCGAAGGAAAGGAAAAGCAAGGAGCAATGGCAAATGGAAATGCAGAAGAGGATGAAGGAGGCAAAGAAGTGAAAGATTGATAAACCAATGAAAATTTAGAAAAGAAAATGTTTGGAAAGAGACACATAGAGAAGAGATGGGGCCAAAATATGTGCAAAGCCCATGCTAGAAAGCCACTGTAAGAAACTGCTATGGGAGTTTGAAAAACTGAACAAACGTGTGAACGAGATGCGTATTTCTGTCATGGCAAACAAGAAGCTTCCTGTCTGCCTCCTTTCCAATCAGTTTCCCTGCAACAGTTTCCCTTTCTGGTATAGCTGCCCAGTAGCTTAAATGTTCATCTCCATATGTATTGATTTTAATATTTGACATAGTATCTTGCAAAGCATCTGACACCAGCTCTAGATAATCAGCTAATGCAGTCTCTGCACATCTGTAAGGGCTGGAATGCAGCACCTCTTCAGCACAGCATCATCACAGTACGCCCTTAAGACTCTGAAAACAAATCCAACTGGTGAACAGTTATAAATTTATCATACAGTTCCCTGGAGCCATGGTAAGGTTCAATCCACCTACTAGATTCACCACACAAATTCCTGAGAGATGATGTGAATTACATTTAGTCTTTGCTGGAATATGAAAATGTTGAGGTGTGAGATGCTTCCATCCCTTAAAATAAAACTAAATCACTTCATTCCCGGAAAGGAAAGGTGCTGCTTCAGCTCCATCAGACAGCACGACTTCTGCTGAGGTCAACAGGAATGTCACTGATGCAATGGAGGCAGAACAAACTGCAATTCTGCAGTGTTTTTATTTGGTAGTAACCATCTCAGACACACAGACTGCGCCCCAGAGTGTGCTTGCACACAGCCCTGCTGGTTCTCCAGTGGGACTGCTTATGTGAACAGAATTTCACACTAGCTGTCTTAGGTATAAAGCTGCAAATTTACTACTCATAAGCTTTCTTTTTGTTTATTTGCTACTGATAAGCTTTCTTTTTATTTGCTTCTGACTTCCAGAAGTTGCAAAAAACCAGAAAGAAACTATACTTTATTTCGTGAAATATCTGAAAAGTGGTAGTCCTCCCAGCTGCAGAGTTGTAAAAAGATTATCGCTGTTAGACATTTTTTTTCTGACTGTATTTTTACAGGAGGAAATCAGTGCAAGTATGTACAATTGGAAGTCACTACCTCAAAGATGGTAGTTGAAAGCAAGCTGTTTTTTTCTAAACACACACAAAATCTCAGGAGAACAGAGCTTCTTTTACAAGAGAAGCTGTCCCTAGCTCAAAAAAAACTGCCTAAAAGTCCATTCAGACCAAACCATTCCTGGGGTATCTGCAACCATCCATTTGCACATACTGTGTCCTTCTTCTAGCAGTCATCCCTCTAATGCTATTCCATGGCTAGGGGAACACTACCGAAACTCAGGCGTCTCTTCCTACAAAACCTTTAATCTAGTGCAGCTGTAGTCTCTAATCTGTTAATACTTCGTTAATTTGTTACTCAGGATTACAGGCATCCCCAAGCCCTAACTACCTCCGCGTGATACATGCTCTGCTGCTTGTATTTGAAGGACCACTAGAACATGTTTCAGCTGTCTGAAACAACAAGAGAATTTAGACATATCTGCAGACACGAATGCTACAGTATTCCTTGGCTCTTCCTTGGGGTGAGACAGCCTCAGCAATGCCTTTTTCCAAGGATGTAATTAAAGGAGACTAAAGTATTTTGAAATTTGGCTTGCTATTTTTTCAACAGAACTAACACAATGACAAACAAAATTCATATATGTACCTTATAAAAACAACATGAAATTTCTAACAGCTATAAAAATTGTATAGAAAATTTCTGTCCTTCTCAGTTAATCTCAATCATGAAAAATTTACAAAAAGTACTTTATAGAATTAGATTCCCTAGTGCACGATGGTTCACAAGCAACTTGTCTTTGCAGAGGACCAAGGATATCAGTGCCAGCAAAAACACTCTCTAAGTTCTGAAATAGTTTTGTGAGAATAATTTTAGTTTAGAAACCAGAGCACATACTTCTGCAGAGATGGAATAGATACAGTGGGCGGGCAGTTTTTTTACCTTGAAACACACTATATCCTCATTTGTAAGTGATCTTTCAGTCTTACAGCTCACTTACTTGCCTTTTCCCCTCTGACACTGCAGTGCAAAGAGCAAGTTTTTAAAAACATTATGTGTCCCAATGTTAATAGCAAGAAAAATATGGTGGGGATGGGATAGGATGCTGATGGTAAGTGTTCAAATCTGAGTTTAAGGTCCTGAAACAGATTAAATTTACCACTGACTTTGGCTCCAGAATTCCTTGCGTTGGTCGTTCAAGTGCTATGCTGCACTAAAACATGCAACTAACACTTGGGGCTTTTCAGAAACCTTTCTCAGAAGAGGTGCCATGAGTAAGGAAGGAAGCTAACTCCAGAACTCAAGGCACAGTCAGAAATAATACCTGGGGGAGAGCTGAGACCATTAGTGGCTCCAGCATGTGACCACGCAGTACCATCAGGCATGCCATGCACCCTCCACCATTAAGGCACTGTTTATATAAGAATGGTTAATGGCGTGTGAAATGCTAGAAAAGAAAGTGCAAAACTTTGTGCAAAGGAAAAAAAGGTGAATAATTTCGGTTGCCTTTAATGTTTTATGCCATGGAATTTGAGACTTTGCATACAGCAGGAGGTATTTGACATTTTCCTCTTCAGAGATTAGCACTTGCAGGTATTGATTTAAACTAGGATTTATACCATGACTACCATTTCTATGAAGGTCATAATAAGAGAGATTAGCAAGAAATTGCCAGGCACACCATCCTTAACCAGCTGCAAACTGTTTTCATCCTAAATCTGCAGGTTTGTCAATAAAAGGAAAATGCACATAACTATGTGAGGTAACAGGAAAAGAGCATTCAGCCCAAGAGAATAGAAATAGCCTCTGAAAAAGGGTACCATAGGAGAGCATTTTACCTTTTTTTTTTTAACCTGCAATAGATTTACAATTCATGCTCCTCTTAAGTCTAATTTTTTGGTTTATATTAAAGTTCTTCCTCAAACACCAATTCTCCCCACACCCTTTATAGGACATGGGGTCCATCTGAGTGTGTCAGAAGCCCTTGCTGGACACAGTCTCAAGTAATGTGCATCCCTTTTTTAGCCCACAAATCTTCCTTTGAAAAAAAATTAGGTTTAAAATCACAATATATAAGGAAAAAACCCACCCAGTTCTGTGTGAATGCAACCTGAGGACTGAATACATCATTAAGAAGGATTTTCTTTTGCACAAATAAAAATAAAAGCCTTGCTGGTTTTGATTTTCAGAAAGACTTCAGCACATACTTTGTTTTCAGTGAAATTTTCGCGGGTGTTTTTCAACATGCCTTGCCCATCTAATCAGTTATAAAAATCTGATTTTTGCCTACTTGGCAGTTGGGGAAACATATGCTACAGTCAGGTGTATTTTAATAACAAGGGATAAAAATTGCAGGAAAAATATATTACGTTTTCTCCCTCTCTTCTAGTTATCCAACCTCTAAATTAAAAGCAGGAAAATAGGTACCTCATTCACCACTCAGGTCTGCTTGGAAATTGTTTACCTGTTTAGCCTGTACCATGATATTTAAATTATTATTAATTACAAATCACCAGAGGATCTTGCCACTTAATAAAATGGTTTAATATTTACAAGAGTTATATTTTTCTTGATAAAGTTTAATTGGCAGAGCTGTATATCAATGGTGCTCCAATAGAATAGATCTGTTTCTGTTAAGGTTAGGTTCGGGCAACAAGTAGAGCACATGTTGTTCACTTTCTGCCTGATTGGGTAAAGCGCAGTGCTAGTCCCTATGAGGAATAATTGATGTCCTGAATACTAAAAACTTTTGATATCTCGTCTGCTCTGTACACAACCAACGACAATTTCTCAACTGCCTAGTTAAGGAATAAATATTTTGAAGCAGCTCTCTATTACTCATACTATGTTTTGAGCTCAGGTTATTGATACAAAGATCATTGAAATGTCGTCTGTTACAGAAGCAAAGCAATGGAGTCGAGACAGTGGGGGAGCTGTCCATGGTACCCAGGGATCATCATGAGTGTGGACAGGCTCTTGAATGGACCTGCTGCATGCTGCATTTCTTCAGCATCTGAACAGATCCCAAAGCTGTTCCTCCTGTAAGCAGCCAGCTTTGGAGCTAGATTTCCTTTAATTCTGTGGTGAAAGGTTACAGAGGCCAGGTTATGCTGGGCTCCTTTTGTCACAGAAATTGAAGAGCAAGAGAGAAGAGGAAGGGCTGGAACAGAGACCTGGAGCCTTAGTGGGCTGCTTTCAAGGGAATCACAGAGGTGAGGCACAGTCACACCTGTCTTCTACCCCAAACAACAATTTTGGGATCAGCAGCAACCAGCTTGACTTCTGTCGTGGTTTCACCTCAGCCAGCAGCTAAGCCCCAGGCAGCTGCTCACGCACTATCCCACTAGCAAGATCTCGGAGAGAAGGGGAAAGGTAAAAGTTGGGAAACTCGTGGTTTAAGATAAAGACAGTTGAATAGGGAAAGCAAAAGCTGCACACGCAAGCAAAACAGAACAAAGAAATAACTCATTGTTTCCTATGGGCAGGCAGGTGTTCAGCCATCTCCATCACACATGACAGTTCTTTGGGAAGACAAACAACATCGCTCCAAACATCCTTCTTTCCTCCCCTTTATATACTGAGCATGATGTCATACAGTATGGAAAATCTCTCTTGGCTCTGTATAAGCCCTGCTCAGCAATAACTAAACCATTTCTATATTATCAGCCCCATGATCGCCAAAAATCCAAAACACAGCCCCATGCCAGCCACTGTGAAGAAAGTTAATTCTACCCCAGCCAAATCCAGCACAACTTCCCAGGCCTCTGGCATAAAAGTAAATAGGGGGAACGCTTTGCTCTATGGGGTTTTTAAAATTTTATCTATAATCTATAATTTGAGAAAACTGCACCTGTCCAGTGAAAAGTACTGAAAGGAACAATGTCAAAATGCAACACACCTCCATGGACCACTGGGGCCAATTTATGATGGCTGAGGATTTGACCCAGACTGCCTCTCTCATTTCTCTGCTACTCAATCTGTAATCAAAATGTTATCAGAGGCTTGTTTATGAAATATTAATACTATTCTCATTCAGTGCTAAGACTAGGCTATGGGATGGCAATACAGAAAATCAGCTCAGTAACTCAACTCAGAGTTTCATAGCTCTCTGAAACTATCCTGGTAATAATCAACGTTTTAAAGTGTGCTCATGGCTGATGCATTTAAAACAGTGTCCAGCAAACATGAGACTTACCTCTCTGTACATAATGGGTCTAACAAAATTGCAATGATCCAATCAACCAGTCAGAAAATAATTTCACTTCTTTTATAAATGTCTATTTTTTTAAGCAGGGGTACACAGCCAGCTCAGAAAGAATGCAATAAGTGTTGTTAACATTAAATAAAGCATAACTCAACATAATTATCAAAGTAGAAAATAAGGACTATGTTGTGCCCAAAGAAAACTAAAAGCTTCTGGAAGAGAATGAACAAAAAAAAAAGCCAGCCATGTTTTTTGTTTGTTTAGTTGGGCTGTGCTGTTAGTTAAACCACATTTTAAAATACTAGACTGGATTTTGAAAGCAGGCTAATAAAGCAAACCAGCCAGACCATATACCCTCTAGACACTTAATCTACAGAGGGCTCAAGGTCTCATTTTCTTCATTAAGAGATAGATCAGCTCTAATTCTTATATGAAAATTGTTCACATCCTTCTTTGAAAGAAAATCCCTGCATTACCAAGCCTCTTCCTGAACCATATTTAATATTTTCTTTATCTCTTCCTACTACCAAATAGTTTCTATGGACTGAGACGCAGTGAATTCTATAAAGTTTGCTTATAGAATAAATACAGTAGGTCTTGTGATGGGAAAAAATATAGATCATAGATGTCTTTTTTCCCCAAAATCTCCCATAAATAATATTTTGCAAAGAATTAATGACAGCTTTTTACACCTTCAGCAACTGTCCCTCACCTGTAGGATTGTCTCCTTTTACAGGGCTGCTTTCCTTCATTTTGTTTTCCAAGTAAACAAACTCACCTGACACCTTATTCATCATCCACTAATGGGGTAGAATGTGAATGTGCTTGCACTGCTGATTTCTTACACTTTTTGCCAGACAGTATTACGAGACTGAAGGCAACACTTTTTCAAGGGCCAAACAGTAGCAAAATTGTCAGCCCTCAGTGATTTACAGTACATTAGAAATCATCCTTGCTTTTGCCTTGCCCACTCACATAACAGCTGCCTGGCACCTGTGATCAGCTACACATTTTTACTCTCTTTACAGAAGCATTTATTTAGAATTGAAAATCAAAACCCTCAAGTCAAGAAAACAGATGGAAAACGGAAAATGGAAAAGTTGTACTGTAGTTTTGATTACAGCTGGCCAGAAGAATTTAAAGAAAAAAATTTCTCACAAAATTGAAAGATCAAAGACATTTGCGGTTAGGAGGGGAAAATGTTCCACCTCTATTTAGCTACGTGCTATGAAACAGAAAGGATGACTGGACAGCATACTGAGAAACTACAGAAAACACCCAGAAGGATCCCAAAAAGTACTGCTCTTTGGGTCCTCACTCTCTAATAGTCAGTTATCAGTACTGACACCAATGAATTTTCCACAACCAGAAACCATCCAAACATTTTGATCCTCAAAATTGCCACAAATGTTTTACAGAACTGACAGATTTTTCTCCTGAAATAGGAAGGGCTGGAAGAGCTACTCTACCTTGAACTTCGAGAAAGCATCATCTTTTAAACACACAGCACGGCAGTTACTGGGCCATCCCAAGAGTGAGAATTCACACGTCAACACCTGTCATATCCAGGTGTATATTCACCAAATCATGTCAAATATAGGTGTATATCTCCCTTTACTTGGGAAAAATATAACACCAGTATTTTTCTTGTGCCCTGCTCCAGCCACAGGGAGGGTGCTGAGCAGTACCGTTTCCACGTCGTTCATGCAGCATTCTACTGCCTTTTTCCAATCTCATCTAAAACGTCCTGTCTGAGGTTAGAGACAAGTTTAGGAGAAAGCGCTCTGAGTGAACGCCTTCCCCAAAAGAAAAGGGTTTAGGCACTCCCTTCCCTCCCACGAAAGGAATTCCTTGGATGAAAGTGAAAAAACCCTGTTTATTTAACAAAACAAACAAAGTGCCCTGCAAGGCATGGGGAAAAGGGAAAAAGGATATTGAACCTGTAAAGACAGCTGATGGATTTTAGAGTTCTTTAGCTTGCTCGGCTCTGAAGCCAGGATGCACTGTTCCCGTGGCCTCCCCCACTGGTCACAGCATCCGGCTCTCACTCGATGGTCTTGTTTCTCACACCTGAAGCTAAGCCAAAACAGCTCCAGAAGAAAAGCAGAAAAAATCAAGAATTTCTCCTGAAGTCCCAGGAAAAGCTTCTTGTTAGCTAACAGCCCAGGCTGCAAAGTGAGCAGGAATGCCACTCCCCCACCGCGCTCCAAGGCTGAGAAACCTGGGCAAGCAAGACCTGGACTGAATACGTGCGCCAGAGTTCTCTCAGCTCCTGGACATAGCTTAAGCAACAGGGGCTAAAGTTTACTGGGCATAAACTTAGAGTTTACTGGGCATAAAGTGGATAATAGGGGATACAGGATTATCATAACATCACCCCAAGACATGTCCCTAGGTTAGAGTAAAGCTACTTGAGTTTATCTTCTTACATATATTCCTCCCAGGAGCAGATGACTGTACTTCAGTGTTTACATTTCAATTACTGTTCTCCAACATCAACTCTGCATTCTCTCTGCTGTTTGATGAAAATTCATTTGTTTTCTTGTTGATATGCACAACAAGTTTTAGTTAATATACCCCTAGACCAGAGAAGCCATCAATGAGATATTAATTTGTTGTGCTGCTTGAGTTATAGCTTCTGGCTGGGCAAATTAAAAGATCCTCTGTCACAGAAACTGGTTTATTACACTTGGTTGTGTGTCTTACTCTGAGTCATCAAAACATTTGATGTCTCTGAAGAACATAAAAATATCCAAGTCAAGCAGGAAAGTCTAACAAAAAAATCAAAAAGCTGAATGCTGCCTCACATTGCCCCATATGATTAAAGATAATTAGAGATTGAGCAAAAAAGCCCTAGAGTCAGTGATATTGGTGTTGTGCAGAAAGGTGTATCTAGGGAGATGCTCAAACTGCTTCCACTTGGGACTCATGTGCCTTTCTCACTATGGGAGATGAAGCAACTAACCTAGAGCCTTTGTGCCTTGGCCAGCCCAAGAAAGGAGGGAGAAGATAAGCAGAAAGTTTGTCATACCTAAAGTTTATTACGTCTGAGGTTTGTCAAGGGAGCCAATTCCAGCAGAGCAGGTTTTAAGGCAAAACACAAGGCTGAGAATCAGGACAATGGGATTTTACTCCCATCCTGGTCCACGGAGAAAAAAAAAAAACATTTTACCTTCCTGTTTCCTTACTTATCTCTTTGTCTGCTCTATCAACTTAAACAAAAATTATTTCTGTGCTTGCAAATTGGCACCCTGGTCATGAATTAGATTAAAAAGTGCAGCATGATATAAATAAGCATTATGTTATCAAAATTATATTTGTTTGGGAGTCCGCTTCACACAATGGGTCAGAAAAGCCATTCCTGCCATGCTTCACAATAAAAGCCATTCCACTGGAGGTTACCTTTCTTGCTGTGCTGGGCAGAGCAGACCTGACAGAGAGATCAGGATAGCAAGGGTCAAAGCCCAAACCACAATTTGAATTCTTGCTTTATTTAAACAGAGGACCCAATCACCTATAAAATACCTCATTAAAAGACATTCAATTTAAATGAAAGATTCTATTCCTACACAAGCTATCTAATCCCAGTATCATATGTGGTCTATTCTGAAAAAAGAAGCTCTCTTTAAACAATATCGAGAAATTTCTAAAGGAGAAGGGCTGGGTATACCTCCAAATAGGTTTTCTACTTCCAAATTTCTTCCCCATGTAAGGACTACACGAGAACAAAATCCTGCTTAAACTAGCATTTTTCATTTCTTCTTCAATATAGGCGGAAATTATTCAATAAAGAAGGAATGAAGCGAAGCAAAGGAGTAGCCCCTTACGCTGTCTGTTGAGGAGGGTTCAGTGCAGCCAGGCAGCAATCTGTACCGAGAGCAAAACATATTTAGAAACACTTTGACTCTCTCCTGCAGTCTCTCAAGAGGAAAAAGAGTTCAGAAAACCCCTTTATTTAATAAAAACACTTCTCCAGGAAATAGTACAGTGACGAAGCCCAAACATAACATTATCTCCTAGTACTGACAAGCTAAGATGAGCACTTTGCTTAGTTTGCCTTATGTAGCCATTAGAAATCTCTTAGAATTTGATAAATCATTAAGAAAGTCCAGTAAAGATGCATATTAGGTTATTGCATGCATCTGTATCAATGTCGGTTTAAAAATATGCAGCACTGTTAATTCTTACCAGTTTTTTCAGAATGCCAATGCAAAGAGAAAGTTTAATATGTTAATCATAGGATGGTGTCTGAGTTACACCATGAAAGAAACAGTACTTTTTACACACACCTCTTCTTTTAGATCTGGCTCATTGCTTGACATACCACAAAATGGTAAGTCAATACATTTTAGATTAAATTTAGTTCCCACATTAGTATAGTAAATTAATCTATCAAGAAAAATAAGACCTACTAAAAAATATGGGTTGAAAAATATGCAAAAGTATATTAAACAATTTATCCAGCTCATTAACAATCTTGCAAGATTGTTAGTAGGAAACTGACTTACAGACTCAAAATACACTCTCTCTCATCTCTAAGCCTGGATATATCACCGGAGCAAAACATATTGAATTTAAAGCTAACCTGATCTAGGCTTTGCTGTTCCTCTCTAAGGCCAAAGAATTCTATGACATTTGGAAACGGCAGAGAGTTACACACCATGCATTTCTCAGTAGCATCTGTGTCAAATTGGTATCATTACATGAATGATACTCATTACTTGTGGAGAGATTTGCCTGGTCTGGTTTGATATTTTTTCTCTTTACAAATGATTGTATAGCATAAAGCTCTGACTAGCATACATTTATGAACCCGAGTGTCAGTGTGCTGCTATTTTCACAGGAAAACTGCCATTACCAAAAAAACCCCAGAACATGTCATGTCACTTACCTTCACAAGACAATTGGCTCCATGGAGCAAACATCAGCAGCTACATTATCAAATAATGTGGAGAGTATACTGGATAAATAATAAAAACCTGATCTGTTTGTGAGATGAAAGAGATAGAAAGAAATTAATTTTTGGATCTCCTATTCAGAACATCAAATCTGACTAATGAAAGATCTTATAGCTGCACATACACACGCAATTATTTTATGAGACAATAAATGCACCCAAAAGCACTAGAAGAGTGAGTATACCATGTAGTTTTGAGCATTTCGTACTTAGGCTAAAAGTCTTTTAAAATGCTACCTTTTTTTATTCATACCTTTGTTTTATTCAAACATAAATAGTATAATCTGCAGAGAGAAAAAGAAAATTAATTACTCTAAATGCACTAAAACCCAATAAAAATGAAGTATTACCTAATCTATACATATTTCATAGGTAACACAAACTGTCTTTTCAATGCATGCTGTAGAAAAACGTTTCACTTCCTTGCCCTTACTATGAGTGTTCAGCCTCAATTGCTGCCCTCTTTAAAAGCTGTCACCTTTAAAAAGCAGAATACTTCAGAACATAAATAACTAGTTATCTTGACATATCCTGAGATAATCAAGATATTTTACAATGGCCCTTCTCCTTTGCTCATTGTGAACTCATCTGTTATGCCAAGGATTTATTTTAGTCTATCGATAACTTGTTAGCCAACAATCCTGCTTAACTATTTCTAGCTAAAAACAACCAAAACATTCATTTGACACTGAACAAATCCATCTAACAAAGCTTGTATGAAATTGAATTTATTTATGCATTTGCACACTGAACCATGAGTCATGCTTTCTCTGACCATGTAAGATTTTAGTTATTCTAAAATAGTTATTTATTATTCTATTTTATTATTCTAAGAAAATGAAATCAAAATAGAAGCAGCCATTAAAAGATAATGCTATCGTATAATTCTTGCTTCCAGTTCTTTCCACATATATGAGTGTCAATTGTGTAGATTCTTCATGATACTCCAATCAAGCTGAATTAAAATGCTTTTCAAGTTTAATTTTGTTCTATTTAAGCTTGTCTCATTAAAAATTGAGAAGGGGGAAAAACAACCTTGTGACTATGAACTAAAATAGAGCTGATACTGCTTTTTGAGAACCCGGCAGACTGTTTGTATTCCTACACTGCTTATTTTCACAAGTGAAAGAAAATGGTAGTCAGAATTCAATGCACATATCTAGAACCTCCAAACCAGAACTTACAAGAAATAATTAGGCATCAAGCTGGACTGACAGAAGTCTCTCATGCCCCAAACATAGCAGCACTGAACGCAGTTGAAGGTGTCAAAATGGCAGGATCCTTCTATACAATAGCTGCTTGAAACTATTTTGATAACAGAAAAAAAAGAATTAAAATAATTATAATCTCCAGGAAGATGTCTCTTACAGATCTCCCACTTAACCTCAACCTGATTATGAGGATGTACAGTGGGTTTGCAAACCTTGGTTATCACTGCTCTGTACAAAGAGCTTTTTCATTTCCTAGCCAAGACAGCCTAGTAGTTGTTCTGGGGCTCCTTTTCATTCCTTTGTTGGCATTGTGAGATTACTAAAATTCTGTGGAAGTATCCAGCATGTGAGTTTTCACATTGCTACAGCAAGTCCCATGTCTATTCAAATAGAGCAAGTTCCTCAAAGCTATGTGTGGTCCATACCAGGAAGGGTTTTGGGTGCAGGATTCCTGAGAGAGATTACCCAGCGACTGTGGAGGAAAAGCATAACCCACTCTGGCAGGCAGGATTGTCCTGAAAAGACAATCAGGAATGATACGGATTTTCACAAAACAGCTATGGTGTGAGAGAATGAACCACAGAAGTCTTTTTGTGTCTGAGAGTAAGCAGAGCTTCCCCGATCCTCATGACCACAGCAGACAAACTGCATACATGCTCTGTAGGGGAAATTTGCTGGTTCAGTCATGTTTATATCAAGAAGGAAAAGAGGCAGAGCATGTGGCAGGCCAGTAAACCAGGGCTCTGAGCAAGCAGGAGCACTTGATCCTCTCTTCTTTTAGTTGGCTCACATACGAGAGTAACACAACATACTGACTTTTTTCAGTCCTCTTGGTAGCATATCTGAAGCGGTCACACCATGCTGCCATTCTGTCCCAGGATTTTCCAGTTCTCTATTTTAAATGTCACAGCTGAGTCAAGAACCAGAACCTGGAAAATGAATATGCAGTCACCTGTAGAAAAGATTGCAGTAAGAGATCCTCTGTGTCTGTTCTCTGATCAAAACCACTTCCCATCTCACCATCTAGCCCTCAGGGATAACATGACGCAGAAAACCATCAGTTTCATAACAAAATATTTTTAGTAATATTCTCTTTTCAGATTCAACAATCTCCATCAACCCATGATGTAATGGTGACAGAGCTGGCGGGTGAGCAACATCCAGTTTGTTGAGGAATTTTTAAAGCACTAATTTTTATCCATAACTTAACTGGCTGCTCTTAAGACAGTTTCAGGTTTTCTTACCTTTTTCAAAATCTGTGTTTGTATAGAAAACTGTAGTGAAGGAAATGTCTCAACAGAAACTATGTCAGATGAAAAGTTGCAGCTTATATGGCAACAATATTCACTTTTGTTTGTTAAGCAGGACAACAGTGTCTCAGTTTAGAGACAAGTTTGGGAGAAAACACTCCGGGATGAGTGTTTCCTCTAAAGAAAAGGGTTTCAACAATCCCTTCCCACTGATATGAAAGGAATATTGGTAGTGGTGAAAGTGGAAAAAAAGCTGTTTATTGACAAACAAAGTGCCTGCATGGCACAGGAAAAATCAATAACTGTTAGATATTGAACCTTCAGAACCTTACCCCACACACACATACCCACCCACAGCAGAACAAAAACAAAACAAAACAAAACAAAATGCTAGGGAAAGAAAAAGAAACTCGGCCGACCACGTGGCAGAAAAGAACAAAATGGCACACAGCTCTGTCTCAGGGAAGGAAGAAAAGTCCACGCAGCAGCTCAGGGAAGAAAAAGCAGATGGGAACCTAGTGAACCTCCGATGTTGGTCTCCCCCTCACAGCAGATGAAGCTGATGCATCCAGAGTAATTTCTTTTGTTGGTTCAGCTTTTCTCAGGGTCTGGGGCCAGGCAGAGTGGCTCCAGCAGCTCCCCGCAGGTCATGCTGACTGTCTCCCAGGGATTGTCTGATCTCTGACCAAAATCAGGCCGAACAGTCCAAAGAAAAACAACAGGAGCCATTGAAGGATTGTTACTGCAGTCCAGAGAAAAGGGGAAAAAAGAAACTTCTTGCCTGAGCTAACAAAAATAACCAAGCTAGCCAAGCAAAAAGTAACACCTGTCTGCACCACAAAACGAGCACTCAGGAGTGAGGCTTTGAACAAAACCTGTGCAAGAGCCCCTAGGCTCCCACCCCTTCGGTGGACCCACTTGAAAGTTCCAGGACCTATTTCTGGGCATAAAGCAAAGGATCAGGAGCAGATTATCACCATAAAATCACTCCATGACAGACAGACATTGTGAGGAATTGGAGCCAAAGGGCTGAGAGATCTGTCAATACCAAGTTGATTACCAAATAAAATATACTAATACACTGATGGCTCCAAGCCAGTCTGCCCTTTCCTCTTCTTCTCCCAATTTCTCTGGTATGGGCAAAGAGGGACATATTAGATCTCTGGATTTTGGAGAAAAATAATTGAAGAGAAATGCCATTGTTTTAGTTCAACTAGAGAGAGAAGGGTGGAACACCAAACTGAAAAGAGGCATTTGAGGCACTCTCCTCCTTCTACATCAATGGTTGCTGGTTTATCTGTGCATATACATCTTAGTTATGGTCTCCAAACAACTTCTTAAATATTCTCCTCTGAGAACAATAGAGACTAGTGCAGAACTTCAGAAAAATGCCTGAAATCGAATAGCAATGAGCGGGGCTTCACACTCTTTGGGCTCTCAACCCTTACAGACTGACCTCAAGCAGTAGTGCATGTCACTGCCACATTTGGTTGTTACTTCTCTGTCTGCAGAGGCAGTTGCAAGAAGGATGTAATGGCATGATAAGGAGGAGATCCCACTCCATCAGCACAGAGCTGACCACCTGCACCTCAGTGAGCCATCAGAACACAGTATCTGAGTTTGCTCCACACCGTAGCAGGATGCCAGGCTTTTAAGCCCAGTGTTTAATTGAGCAGGACTTAAAAATCTCACTTGGTATCAGATACACGAAGTCACTAGAAGGCAGAAAAGCAGCATATGAAAGGGAAGTTACTCATCTCCATGCTGAACTGTCGGTAGGTTGAGTACATTTTGTGGAGCAGCAGTGCCAAAGGTCTGGCCCAATTTTTGTGATTGTTCTTTGGTCTCAATATAATTTGCCAGAGCTACACTGGACTGGTGATGTCCAAGGGCGTGTGTCTCTCAGATGTGCTGTTAGGGACATCAGGCCACACTGATGACAATGTCACCTGTGATAACAGCATGATTCAACAGGTGCAGAGAGGAGAGTTTTCCAGCAAACTGCCTCCTCTCATGAAAACAAGTAGCTCTTGGATGTGGCTGCACCAGAGGTCCCAGTTGGAGAAGAGATTTATTGGACATAATTCCAGAGGGTAACGAGCATGTTTGTGAGAACATCTTCTAACTTTCCATGGAGGAAAACCAAGTGAACAAGGCTTTTTATTCAAGTGAACATGAAAAAATTACACTGAAATTACTGTGAGTGCCAAAGTGCTCAGGATTTAACATAGGGAAATTGACTGTCAAAAAAAGAAAATAATTCAAATTAAAGTTCATACTGAACAAAGCTGAAAACTCCAGGGCTTGGCAAAGAGAACGAGCCTCTCTGGAAGGGATCAGGAAATAGCTACTTCAAACACTTCTGAGGTAACAGAAGTCATGAAAATGAGAAAAAGCATAAGATCACAATTTCTGGTGTGTTAGTCCTTACATGGAATCCATGGGCACAATTCATGAAACCAGCAGGATTTTTCTATCACCATGAAAAGAGATCATTGCCAATCTGTTCTTTAGTCCTGTTACTGTTATTCTTATAAGGAAACATACCCAATTGAGCATGTAGGTTACTGCAACTACAGTTCACCAATATTTCCCATTATAAGATGCTGTTTTCAGTTACTTGGTCAAACCATCAAAACTGCAAAAGAAATGGCATTTCAAAGTTTACACTTCCAACTTAGAAAAATGCAGTTATTAAGGCTCTAAGACAAGGCTGAGTTTGGGTTTATCAGAGAACAGAGGCACAGAATGTAAATCAGCAAATTGAAGATGCAAGGGCAAAGGCTAAGTTTCTAGTCCATTCAAGGTTTAATTCCCAAATTATAGCAGGATTTCTGGGCAATTCTGTGTGGGGGAGAGGTCTAGGCTTGCGTGCGTTCCCAAAGGGAAACGGGGCAACAATGATTCTTCTCTACCAACCTTGTGTCTTGTCTGTATCTAAATTAAGTGTTTTGGGCTTTTTCTTTTGTGAAAGTGTGAACCCCCAACATGGATGAAATAGGCTGTGGTTTGAGAAACGTCATGTCAGCTAGAGATGGATTTCCACAGGGAACACTGAGGTCCTGCTCAAGACAGCAAAATTGACTGTCCCATGTTGAACAGCTCATCTTACTGTGAAACAAATGAAAAAGAAGTTGTGATTTATAGTCTTGACAATGCTGGAACCAGCAAGAAAGTCACACGAGCTCACTGAAATCTGTTAGTGGGAAGGTCGCAAACTACCAAAACCAGTTCGAGTGCCAGAACTAAATGTTGTTACAACCCCAAATTCTGAGAGACATAAAATGGCACATCTCTGACAGGTAACAAACAGCAGAGAGACACCCGGAACATACACACATTTCTGCTGCTTTGGCACTAACAAGACACACTGTCTATTTTGAAATACAGAGTTGCATGACTTTCCTAAATAATCACCAGCATGACTGTTTTCAAACACACCGCTCTACTCCTATGCTTAACAGTACTTTAATCATACTGAGACCTGCCCGCCTCTCTTGACATAAAATAAGTTGAGGAACAGAGTGCTCTGAATAAATTCTTGCTTAGCAAATACAATCTTGATTGAAAAAACATCTGTAGCGAAGGGCATAAAGATTGAAAATATCTTCATCTGTGTGGACTAACTGTATTAAGACCACAATTCAGGTAAGTAAGTAAACACATCTTTATAGAAAATAACATGTAGTTCTTACTAGAACATTCTGACCATAAAGGTATCTAAAAACAGCAGAACTGAGTCATCCCAAGTTGCTGGGAAGTTTTTTGAGTTTCTTTTTTTCCCTTTCCTCTTCTTTTTTTTTTAATTAGTAGTATACTTTCTCCTTTTTTATAGAATCATTTGAGGTTTAGGAAAAAAATCTGCAATTATCAAGTAAATTGTCAAGCAAAATTAAACTGCATTGTGCCTATCCATCCTCTGCTGCTGTTAGTAAATTTCAGTCGTGCTTTCTTTTGGTTTTAATATCGCTTCTGCTCCTTCAAAGAACAAAGCAAACATCTCTTGCCACCAAGGAAAAAAAACCAGTAAATGCAGTATCCTGTAGCCTAACTAAATTCTGATATAAGTTCACCCCAAGAGTATACAAAGCCCATTATCACTGTTCCTGGTGGACTGTTAATTGGACTATCTTATTATGCTTAATTACAGGAACGTCTGTAATCAAATGGCTGTACACATCCATGACCCACTGCATGCAATTTTTTCTGAGACATGACACTTTTCCACCATCGACCACTATTCCCTAGAGATAACCACACAGAAGCTGTATGATCTATCAGAGAGCACCCAAAGGAGAGACCTGACTTATTCCACACACACACACACACCCCACTCCATTTTTATTTAAACCACAGCAGATATTTCTGAAGAAGGATAGAAAAACTGGCAGAGGAAAAGATGATGGAAAACAGTGATGCTTGCATAATGGACGATGTGACTTGTTAGAAATCCTTAATTGCTTTTTACCATTTGGTACAAGTATTTTCAGATACATGAGTAACCTTCTATAGATTTCCCACAGAAATTCCTAAACAGAGCACAGGTTCCAAAAACAGTGTACTCTCCTTTACAAGAGCACATTTACAATGTGAAAGCTAATTAGCAACAGTAATTGCAATATTTAAAACATGGATGCAGGGCCTAAGTTTAGATATCACCTGTTACTAGAGGTACGGAACCACCACTAATCTTGAGTCCTTGATAACCATATGCAAAACTTCAGCAATAGAAAAGTGGCAGGTTCAGGCTGAGAGTGAAATATTTTGAGAGTTTTGAGAGGCTTATATTTCTTGTGTTTGTACTCAAAATAAGTTGGCAGCTTGCTGAAAACAAACAAGCGAGATCCTTTTCTCCCCTATGTAATGCTTAGTTTAATTTTGAAGCTCTCCACAATGAAATGTTGTGGAAGCCAAATTACAAATAGTTTGAAGAAAAAAATTAGACTCATTCATCTTTGGTGGATATTAATCAGGATAAGCAGTGTGGAAAACAATACTCAGCAGATTACCAAGAACTAAAAAGAAATACATGTGGAAAGATATTCTAGGCACACATTTTTTCCATACTGTTTTCCTGAGTTTTTCCCAAGTAGCTACTGATTGAGAGCATTTACGAGGCTGGATCAACTTCTGGACTGATCTGAAATAGCAAACATACTGCCCCTACCATAGAAAAAGGCCCACAGACTTAAAATAATTCCAGTTCTGTTTGTTTTCCAAAGTTTGAATAGAATGTGAACTGGAATTCAATGAAACTACTTACTATTGTTGCAGTTGCACTGAAAATATCTAGACATTTTAAGAGAATCACAACAAAAATGGTCGTTTAAATTATCACATCCCTCATAACAGTGTTTCCTGATCTAACGAAAACCAAAATTAAATATGAAGTCAGATGGGTTTCGTAAAGAAATATATCTTTATGCAGTCATATGCAGCACAGAAATGCTGCAAGATTTGCACTGAAGCAGCGAAACCTACAGTTTCACTAGAAAATGGGTTCGTTTCTTTCCATTCACCTCCCAGTGCCATTATCCACTTGTCTTTTGAGATTTGCCTTTTACCAGCTGCCTTGGATAGGGTTTTACTTTGCCATCCCTGGAAATGTTCAAGGCCAGTTTGGATGGGGACCTGAGAAATGGTGACCTGATGGCTAGTGGGTAGCATCCCTGCGCATGGCAGGGGTTTGGAATTTGGCCATCTTTAGCATCCCTTCCAACCCTAACCATTCCAGGATCTTGATTGCAGTTAAGGAGCTATAGTTGTAGGAACAATCTTTCCTTATAACATTGCACTTCTGAAAGTGTCATCAAATGGCAAAGGAGAAAAAAATATCAAACTGCTTTTTAATTAGTCTCTGTATTGGTGCATCACTTATCTCCACCATAAAACATGTGGGGGTTTAACATATCTTTCAACTCTGTTTCAATACCAAACACTGACAAAACCCCTAGTCTTTATCCTCAGGTCACGTAAAAATGTTGTCTCCATTGTCACGCACTCAGTTTTGTCAGTCCAGGATCTGACCCACAGCTGTGAACGGGAGCTTGGCTTGGATCCCTATCCTAGGAAACAACTGAAGCAGGCATAGCTGGAAGGACTTACCAACTGTACAGGGCAGCAGCTGTTAACAGTTCACACTATAAAATACAGGCCCATGCCCTTACTTTTCACCTCGGTAGACTACACAAAACTTCAAACTTTTCTTGAAATATCAAGTGTCCTGTCTATTCACCTATAGACAGGGCCTCACATTGGGAGAAACCAATGCCCACAGCAATTTTACATGGTAAATACTTCCTTTATGTCCCCTAAAAGCAAAGCTTTTGACATAAAGAGTGACAACTATCCATTTTTAAATAACTCACTTTGACTTTCTCAGCAGTTGATTTCAGGAAACTGAAATTTGTCTGAAAAGTCAAGAGAATTTTTTTTCAAGGCTCACTTTCCTTTGATACTCTATTTTTCCTAGTAAACACGACCTGTTTCTTCTGCAGCTGTGCATAGAGCACAGATCTTTACACTCAGGCAGGGTTTTCCAACTCAGCAAATAAGATACACACACAGGAGAATAAAAGCAAGAGCACGGATTTCCGAAAAACATTACTAAAAAAAAGTGCCTGGGCATAAATCAAGAAGATCAGAGAAGACAAATAATATAAAAACAGTAATGCAAGTAATCATATTCAAGGCAAACATTAGGTGGGTTTAATGCAATGAAGATGTGCACCAGGGAGGAGGGCAATGACCACCCCTTGGAGCTCAAGCCTTTCTGCAACAGCTCTTGACATAGCAAGAAATAAGAAAAACTTCTTGACAATAATTCTGCTAAACAAAATGCAGCTAATGAAGTAGCAGGAGGACAATAATATTTAAAATGTGAAATTAGGGGGATACAAAAAAAAGTGTTAAACAAATTGAACACCAATGAGGAGGGAAGAAAAACAAAAAACTTGCAGGGAATAGGTCATAATGAAAGTCACAGCAGAAAGTTCATAAGAAACATAATTTACTCCTATAGTGAGTATTGTCACACTCCTCAAGAGATGAAACAGGCAGTAGTGAATTAAACAAACCCATACAGATAGGGATGGTGATTGTTTGATTCACAAACTTTGTATCATATAGGTGAGCAATAAAAAAGTGTTACAGCACACATATTGTAGATAAGATCCTTTAATATTATCTGATTTAGACTTTCCTTGGTTTGGAAACTTAGATTCACAAATTTATTTGGTTTTTTATTTGGAAGGAAGTGAACACACGTGCAGCTCCCTGAAGAGTACTTTTTCTAGGTTTTATGTAATGTATTTACAGCTCTAATGTTTATGCCCAATATATTTGGGCACTTTTGCTTGAAATCACAGGTAAAATTAAGACAAAGCCCAAGCATTTCTTCATATTGCATTAAGCAGTCCAAAACAAGACAGAAATACTCTTACCACAGTCACACATCTTGTGCACGATAGAGCATTTAGCTTGTGTAAAATGAGCACCTTAATAATTCACTTTGAACATTTATTCACCTAATTTTTTGTGCTCATAAGTATCTTTATGAGATTCCTCACCGTTTAGCTTAAGCTAACTATTGTGGCCATCAAATATACTAAGCCACTGTAGCACTTAGTGAGAGGTATTGCTGTTTGCATGTTATTGTTTTTCCTCTACCCTACCCTTCTATTTTTTACCGGCTTGGATCAGAGTTCTTTGATGCCATGAGGAAACATCATATTTAGGAGCTGTCTGGTCTTCCCACCTTCTAATGTACTCCTCTCCTTCTCAAGAGGAGTCTTGCTCAAGTGCATGAAGCAGCAAATTGATACAAATCATTTGAAGTGCTAACAAATAATAGCTTTGCAAATCTTTCAATGAGAAACACCAAACCTCAGCGAGGGTAGGCTTTGACTCAGTGATGTCTCGAAAGAGGCACACTCTCCTCGTCATGCCTCCTAACCTCTCCACCATTTCACCTAAAATTTGGGCTATTAAGAGATATGATGATATGAAAAAATGCTCACCCTGCCCACAGACACTTACTAGGGTGACGAGTTTCCAGCTACCTCCAAACAGCTTCGATCTCAAATCAACACTACCCTCCAGCACTGGAGGCTACACATTAACAGTCTGTGTCATATTCAAAATAATGAGTAATTATTGCCTGGAGCTGAAATTTATAACAAAGTTTAATCATTAGTCATCAATTTAATACTGATCAGTACCTTAATGGAATCCTACAATTTTTCAATATCCCTTTAGAAAATGTTCCTTAAATGTTATCTTTGCATATTGTGAAAACATTCAAAGATGACCGGTGAGCTCAAGTAGATGTGCAAATCTCAAACGTCAAAATGAACTGAGTGTCCAAAGTTTGGACCTTTGGAGAAAGGACTGAAAGCTTCCCAAGCCTTATCTTTTCTGCTTCTTGAAAATTTTTGTGACTTAAGTCTTCTAGCATCTTTGCCCTGGTCCAAGTAAACACCAAAAATTCTGGGAGAAAAAGAGAAAATACTCTATTTGGCATCATATTAATAGTTTAAGTCTTGGAAGAGCTACATCCTGCTCTCGTCAAAAGAGTTCTGTAGATCATAAGTAGTAAAAGAATGATGTACAATGTGGTACTCCTGCTTAAAAATAAAAGTAAACTCTGAAAAATTTGCTGACAGTCGACTGTGTTACAAAAGCAGAAAAAGACAATTACTCCTCTGCTCAGAACATTTGTCCCAGCAGAGTGCTTCAAACACTCTGTACTTGTGCTTGAAACAGTAGCTGAATTTAAAGAGAACTGTAAACAGCACAAAACCCCTTATTGCTCCCCATTCCTTAGCGATTAGAATCCTGCTGGGAGGTAGTATTCCCTGTCCTGAAGGTATGCCACACCTACTAAAATAACTAATCCAAAGATAAGGGCTAGATTTTTTGTGCTTATTTTCTGAATTCGCATTCTATTTTGAAGGAGAAAAATCACTGGCAACTTTTAAAATAGCTGGAGCCATTTCCAAAATAATAAAAGAACAAAGCAAGGGCAACCAAACTACTTGAATGAAACTGATAAGTACAGAGAAAATGGAAAGCAAGATATAAAACCTCAAACTATTATGATGGGAAGAAGGGAATGAATCCAAGTCAGTTGTCTGCCCCACCTTGAGTTCTGGGTTAAATTAGGTATCCCTTCGCAAAAACCATATACAACGTCCAAAGACCATAATGAAAATAATTATAATCTCACAAAAAATTTACAAAGTAGTGTGAAAGAAAGAAGTGGGTTTACCTCTGGACTGGGAAATATACACCGTATATAGCATAAATATTTCAAAGAATCAAGTCGGAACTCTGAAGGAAGAAGGAAAAAGTATCAAAAACATACATTCCTTAAGTAAAAAGTCATTGTTGAACAGTTAAGACAACTCATTTAGAGTTGCTACAACTACAGATATATTTATATAAAACTTGATGATACTTCATTTTGCAAGTCACTATGAAATTACTAAAAAAATTATTTAATTCAGCGGAGGACCAGGAATTACCATGAACAAGAAGATTAACATTTACAGCTTCTGGAATAAAAAAGACTAAGCCTGAGGTTTAAAATATACATATGAACATGCAATTTTGCATCAAATTACATGTGAAACATCTAAGAGACGCCAGAGGCAGGACAGCAAAGCTCAACAAGTTAGCATTCATCCCTGCATAGAGATTGATTCTAGCATGGTGACAATAAATGACATTGAATTCAGATTAAAGGTGACTAAGGGATAATTTCTAAGATCATCTTTCTCTGTATTAAGGCTTTGCATAAGTAATATTAGTGGATGTCTCCAGAGTGTGTACATCTTCTCCAAAGAGAGAAAGATCTGCAAGTCAGGCATTTATGAGCAAAGATGAAGGAAGCAGTGAAGAACATTCTAACTCTTTCAAGAAATTGACATTATAAGTTCCTAAAAAGTGAAGCAATACAGGGGAAAAGATTATAAACACTAGATAAGTAGGCATGACCTCTGTTCCTGAATCAAGATCAAGAAGAAACAAAAATACTGGAAGCTGTTTTCCCTTTCTGCAGGAAAGACACCAACATGTTCCTTGTAGATGTCAAGCTCCTCAACTATTTCCATCAAACGAAGCTGAGGTTGATTCAAAAATTATGAGGGAAAAGGACGAATTTCAACATTCACAAGCACTTATAGTCACTGTGTGACTACAAATGCCAGGCACCTTGGGAAGCCAGAAGAGACTTCAGAAAGTTGTTTAAAATGCACCATCTGAACTAAGATACATGACAAGAGCAGAGCAAAGGGAGTCATGAAGGAGGGAGACTTTAACGATCAAAGCTGATTATCAAGAAAAGCTAAGTGCATTTATGCAAAGCAAGGAAAGACAGTGAAACTTGTCCTAACTCAAAGCTAGGTGGGTGTTCAAGCACGGACAAAGCAACCAAAAAGCCTAAACAACTGTGCCCAGAGAGGCGAATCTACCAGGGGAGGAGAAAGATGAGAGGTGCAGGAATACAGTCATCTACATTGAAGTGTCTTTGTTCCGAAAATCCTGTACATTATGGACAGGCAAAATACTCCAGCTGAGATGGACTGAGGCCTGACGTGTGGAGCACTTGATCGTGAGAACAGAAATCAGACAAAACCAAAGTGAGAGTTAATGTTTTATCAAAATGACCTGCATTCCTATCCCTGACACCTAACACTTTCAAGGATTCACCTGGGCAGCAATCTTAGCCCCAAAGATCCAACCTGAAGGTGAATGAAAACCACAGCTAAGAAGGAGTAGCCATTACAGCAAACTCATTGCAGTAAAGCGAGTAATATATTTGAACTCTCAGAGCATAGCAATACAACTGTAGCAGTTAACAGACACAAAAATTTCCATGGGAACTATGAAATACAATTATGTGGGTGAAGTGGGAGGCTGTATAAAAATCTTTAGCTCAGGAGAAATCTTGAAAATCTATCCAAGGCATCACAAGTAATGCATATACAGCTTTTCGTCACTTAAAAAATCATCAATGGAAAGAAAAAAAAAAAGTGAGAAATGGTTTTGAAATGACAGAAAATTTGAGCAATCTAACAACTGGGAAGACAGGGAGGTAAAGAGAAGAATCAGATAAAAATGCTGAAATTTAGTCAGTTGTGAAACAAGCATTGGAAAAATATGTTTGATTTTATAAAGATCAGAATTAGACACTAAGGAGTTAAATTAATAATAGAGGAGCTTATTCTGAAGACTGAAAATATGATACCTACTTGTCTGGTTTGGTTTTGATTTCTAAACTCTCTCTTCTTACCATGAAATTAAATATTTGCATAAGATTGGTAGACTACACAGTACTTAGTAAACAGCCTACTGATAGCTACAGTAAAGAAAATTCTAAGAAAATGTCAGGATAAAGAAGCAGTTGTATCATTTCAAATGCCCCCTGTGGAAGTACAGACAGCCAAATACTGAGGATGATTTTCTGTTCCAACTTCTGTTTCAAAATAACAAAGCCAAAAATCATAACATCCATGCTTAGATCATGTAAGCATTCTAGCTAAGAATAAGATGCTGTGTTTGAGGAAATTGGTCATTGTATGTCATTGTATGTCATTGTATGTTGTCTTGGGCTGGATGCCAAAAGGAAATTAAAAATCCATTGGCCGACTCAGCTGATATGCAGTAACAACATCTGAAAAACAGTTCTTGTCAGGGTAACATCTCTGCAAATGAAAGCTAATAAGACTTGAATTGAAAGGAGTTCTGATAGAGTTTCTAATGTCTGGGACAGACTCTCAGCTGCTGGGACAGTTTAAGAGCCAGCATAGAGTCCTTGCTGAGGACCATTGTTACCAAGAGGTAAGGATTTGTAAAGGAAAAGGCCTTGTGACATGGCTGTGGTCTGTTACTGAGGCTAAGCAGAAGGGAACTGTGGGAGAATGGTTCAGCCAGAATAGAGGGACGTGAGACCCTGAGAGACTGCCGCGTGACATTCGCGTGTTCACTTCGTGCTGTTTGGTGGTTGTTTGACTTGGGCTTGTTGTGCCGCAAAACTATGTAAACTAATAACCAACCAACGACTTTAAAACACCAGTTCTTTGCAATAAACGGCTCTCCTTTGCACCTGCCTGGGGTCTCTGCATCACTCATTAGCATCACAGCCTGCGAATGAACGCAACAGACTAGGACCCAAAAAATTGCATTTTCCTGGCCACTGATTTCAGTTGGGCAAGGGGAGAAAGGGGGTGGAAAAAGAAGCAACATTTGGGGGTTTTGTTTGGTTTTGGTTTTCCATAAATGTAGTCCTTCTTTAAAAGAAAGGTAACATGTGACTGGACAACCTGCACACAGCTCTAAACAAAAATATAGCCTTAAATCATCACAGGCAGCAAACCACAAAAAGTTTTCAGCCACTTAGAACAAGGACACTTGGCTCCAACTTATTTCACTTCATTACATTCCTCTCAGAGGCAAAGTTTTCTCAGTCACACAGATATTGAAGGAGATATTGGTCCTTGGGGATTCCAAATCCTGAACAACACTCAGTGTTGATGAATGGGAGTGACTCATTCACATCTCATATAGTCTCAATGACGAAGACAGAGCACACCACTCTATCCAGAGCTGAACCCATTTTTGTCTATTATCTACCTCCCTCCATCCTTCCCACTACTGCACCATTGGGGGCACGTACTTTTTGTGTTGCTTCTCAATACTCCTGCAAAGAGCAGTAGAGCTCCTCTGGAGAAAGGGGAAGAAGTTCCACACATGTATTTAAGCTCCCTTGGACTCAGCAAGACTTACATTCCTTTGAATCTTGCAGTCATTTGAATATCACCTTCAAATATCTATTTGATCAGTGTCTACAATCAAGTGTGACTTTCAGCAATAGCCCTAATTGCTTGTAGCATATCTAAAAGATACTTCAAGGTTCTAATTCATTATGACACAGAAGTCTAACAAGTACTTAATGGAACTGTGGAAATTCAAGAGGAGTAGTACATCTAAATATTGAGAGATATAGATATTGATATGTATATACAGTCAATCATTCTCTCACTTTGAGATTCACAGATGCTGCTTTGTTTCCCACAACAACATATATAAAAATGTGAAGAGAATGTGGTTTTTTATAGATTACCTTCTCTTATAGCCACCATATTAAATCCGTTGCTTTGCACTGTCATATAGAGGCACTTGTGTGGGGGAAGACACCCACGTTATTGATAGCAGCGTGGGGAAGCATGAGCTCTTCTTTTTACATGCAAGAAGAGCACTCCTTCCAAATTTGCATGGATGGACTGGAATTTGTCACTAAAAAAATCCTTTTGCTTAGTCCAAAAGAAAAGGTCATTTTCAGCATAAGTTCATAAGTTTCAGCATAAGACTACTGCAGGTTTTTTTCGCGGCTCACTGACGATAGCCTCAGTAACAATGAGAACAGGTCACAGATGCAGAGGGAGATGTATAAATATTCTCCATGGTTACAAATTTCAAATATAATCATCTGAAGAACAAGTGTCTTTGTCCCCACTTAGCTCAATCAGAATGGAAGCATCTTCAAAAGCAAGTCATAGGCTCTCTTTATTTCACAGCCAAAAATCCTGTTTATGCTATCTGTAAAAGCATACCCTTCCCAGAAGACACAGCGCATTAATGAGACCAGATAAAGATATAAATGGGACATAAAGAAGGTACATAGACAGCATGGGTGAAGGTTGGGCTGATGTAATGTGATCAGTATCGTAAGTATGCTTTAGGAAAGCCACAGATCGATTGGGAAGTGGTCAGAAAGCTAGAGGACAAGAACTGTAAGAGAATGCAATGATTGTTCTGCTTAAAGAGGAATCAACTGAAAAAGATTGAGATGGAAAGTATTCAAAAGCAAAAACAAAACAAAAAACAAACAACCCCCCGCAAAAATAAAACAACAAAAAAAAAAATTGTCACGATGAGAGGTAGAATCAAATGGAAATCTTAGTAACTCTTTCTCAGGCCTCTGGCTGTGATTGTTGCTGGAGGCAGACTGCAGCATTAGACAACGAGAGCAGTTCTTGCAATTCTACATGTTCTCCACACCCACAGTGAGCAGAAGACAGGATGGTGAGGCTTAAATCTACACAAATGAAAAATCAGGTTACCTCTGAAGAATTGCAGAACCAAAGGTCTCCCTATCAAAAAGGACAAGGCAGGATTTCCTTCAAAGGAAGTTTTTTCAAAAGAAACTCTTGTCAGGGGGTGGCACAAATGCTGCCTTTGGAGAGAAGAATGGACTGGATGACTATCAGGTCTTCTCTCATGATACGAGGATTTAATCTTGAAACGTTATCTCCCCACCACCCTCCCTGCATTAAAGGTCTCTAGATTGGTTTAAGAGATCTGAGATAACTAGACAACATCTGGTTGGAGCACACCTATCATGCTAAGTGTTATTTTCTTAAGGCAATAACTAAAATAAAAGAGGTAAGGACAAGCCTATCTACTCAAGGCTACTACTGGGACAGTTACTTGGCACTAATAAATATATATCTGCCAGCACATGCTATGAACCTTTGCACATTGAAAATACCTTTGCAAACAGGTTGCTAGGTGCTCTAGACCTTGACATTTACATGCTTAAGCAAAAGCATGCTGTTTAGCAAAATGTCTTAAAAAATGTCATTTTTAAGCATTGTCTGCTGCAGTTCTGATTAGCTTGTAAGTAAAGCATGAAAATCCTTCTAGAACTCAGAGAGAAGTCCTATTTTGCAATAGCCTAATACAGGTTGTCTGAAAATTGTGGAGGCTGTTGCAGCCACTTGAAAGCAAATTTTAAAAATTAATTTTAAAAATACATATTTTACTGACAGCAATATCTGTATTTAAAATCTCAACAAAAATAAATGGCTTTGCAGGAATATTCCTGCTAAGTCATTACCTCTCAATGATGCAAGCTAGAAAGAATATGAACAGGTTCATGCAATCCATTACTAGACATTAGCCTGACTTCAAAAAAATAACACATCTATGTTTGACCTCCAATTCTAGCAGATGCACAGCATGTGGATTAGTATTTTTTTCTCCATGTGTTGATTTTTTAGGTGTTAGAGGAGAAAAGGGCTACTTCTGTCTACTTTAGTTGTTACAGGGAGTGTTTCTTGCCTTTGAAAATGTTGGGGGGGAGCACTGTGTCAGCACAGGAGCAAGTGGGTAAGCAACAGCTAGGAGGTGGCTTTCAGATACGTAATCTTATGGGTTTGCTGGACCAATAAAAAGTTTTCCTCAACAGCTCTTTAGATCAGCTTTGAATGGATAAAGTCATCATTTGCTGTGTACGCCAGGGACTTGCTGCCCTCAAGGCTAGCTGCAACTCAGACACTGTGTGAAGAGCATTCCCTACAGCACCACTCCAGGGAGGACCTGGATGGAGAGCAGGTAGCCCACATCCTATCAAGTCCTGCTGAGCCACAAGAAGGTGTGAGAAAGGCAAATTGAAAAGCCAGTCCTAGTTTCATCCCTGCTGCTATTATACAAATCAATCAATAAAGAGCAGAGTCTTTCAATTTCTAAGCCAAGTCAAAGTGACAGGGATCAAAAGCCTTTACTGGCTTGGCTGCTAAGTGATGAGGTACAAGGGGAAGGGTTTGAGCAGTACATCTCCCAGGGACTGTATATCACCCTCACAAAACAGCCTCCTAGTGACGCCAAAAGAATGACTAGCAATAGTATGTTACAGGAGTTTTGGGCGCCACTCACACATCCACGGCTCCTGCTGTAGGACTGTGAGAAGAGCACATTTCTGAGCAGGACAGGGCTTGCAACCTTCAGCCATTACTTCAGGCAGAGAATAAGAGAGAGGTAAAGGTCTTAGATGATCAGTCTCCTGAGACAGTGAAGTGACTCTAGGCCATCCATCACAGACTGATGAACTACCAAAATCTGTTAAATAATGCACTCTGTTCCAGCTTGGCTTAACTTCAATAGCCAAATATCTTCTGTACCACTGGATGTATGAAACTACCCATTAGCTGATCAAATCTGAATTCAACAATATTGAAGAAACACAGCACAAGGGCCAGATTTGTCATGGTACGTTGGTTAAGGAAGCTGGAAAACCCTATGTATGCACATAGATGTATGAATCTACATCTAGCCCCAATATTGCATAGCGTGTAAGCACAGACATCTGGCTTCATGTAAAATCTGATCTTGTGTTAAAAGGGAAGGAGGAAAATATCTATTATGTCAGAGATTATGGGAGATAGAGGTGGTTACAGTCAACATAAAGCTGATCTAAATATGAAAGCACTTATAAAAAGCTGTTCACTTGCCACTGCAGGTTCCGGGGGGTTCACTGCGGGCATCTTGCAATACTTGCTGCTCAATTTCAAGCTCAAACTTCTTGAGACAGGAGACAGTGTAAGAATTTCAAAGAGTTAAAACACGGGCAAACACCAAGTGGAATGTGTGGGCCCAAACAAAAAGAATCCCCTGTGACCTGAAGGATGTTGTCTTGGTTTGAAAGGACAGGTGTCTTGCTAAGGAAGGTGAGAGCCTCCCTTAGAATGGATAATATGACCCCTTCCCCTCCGAATTATTATAACTTTGGAATCAATGGCTTTCAGACAAAAATATGGGAGAAGGAGTAACAGTTTTTACACTAGAATTTAGAGCAAGGCAATAGTACAGAAACAACAGTTCAGATAAATAAAGTTAGAATACAACCTGTCACCCTGTTAGGGTGGTGCTGGCAGCCCAGTTAAAGATGGTGGCTGCAGTCCTGTTGGAGTGATGGACGTAGTCTTGTTGAAGTGGTGATCCTGTAGAAAATTCTTGTCAGTCTCTGGAGGTCCAGCAGTGGCTCTTGAGCTCTTCCTCTCTGGGAATCCAGTGGAAAAAGTAGCCCAATGCTCCAGAGTCTCTCTCTCCCCTTTGGGTGGGGCATCTCACAATGGGCTGATGAGTCACTCCTGGAGACCTTGATGGCCCATTAGCAGAGATAGCCCCCGATGGTGTTATCAGGGCTGGGTCACTTCCACAGACCTTGAGAGCCCATTAGCAGAGATACCTCCCCCCCATGGTGTTATCAGGGCTGGGTCATGTTGAACACAAAGAGCACTGCCCCACCTGTTTTAACAACTTATGGAGATGGTAATAGAATACATACTCTTGGTTGCACCTTCCATGTAACCTAGGACAGATGTGCAAAAGGAGCCATAACAATCGCTGTGGTTACAGAGAGCCGGCGCTGGGATCAGAGATGATGCAGACTCTGTTGCTCCTGATACAATGGTTCAGTCTTAGAACATTCTCCAGAAGCAGAGTCACTGTCACTAGTATAATGCAGGGAAGCCAGCTCTGCTTGGCCACCAGTGCTAAGCTCCAGGAAGGGAGACTCAAGCATCTTGCACATATTCTTTAGATACCACGCATGGACTCCATCCACACACTTACCGACCTGCCAGGGTGGGTTCTCTCTGAAGTCTTTCGAAATATGTACTTCTTCAAGAGTCAAAAGAAATGACAAAGACCATGGCTCTGAATGTTCTGTGGATTGCATTGGCAAAAAAGGTACTGAATTTGATGAAGGATTCCCCGGCATCTTGAGACAAACTCCTTTCTGGTGTTTGTAACGTGACACACCATCAGCTTAAAAGCAATGTATTAGCCCTGAAATCTTATGGCTCAGGCTATAAACTAAGAAACTCAGTTAACAGTCTAAGAAATTAGCAGTCCTAGTAATGAAAACTTCCACATCTGTCATAGTATCAACATTTTTCCTTTTTCATCTGCTATGAGAAACAGGTTTATCAATAAACATCTGACAATATACATTTATAAGCAAGAGAGGTAATATGAGCAGGCATTCAAATTCCTTGTGTAAATTTGTGTTAACTAGAGCTAAAAACACAGCAGGTGAGGTCTCTTTCACAGCATCTGGTATTTATCCATGTTTGGCGGGCTGTTTAAAAAAAGCTGAAGTCAGAGTAAGGTTATTTCATAAACATTTCAGTGTGCTGTTTCTCACAACGCCCAAGTGATTAGGGCTGAAAGTTGAACTAAACATACAAAATGTAAGTTAAACTTCTACAAGTTATTCAAGACCATGTACTTAATAACTGAGTCTATGAGGAATGGAAAAAAGAGATTTAGGGTATAACCTTGTGCTATATTTTCTTCCTGCAGCTTTCAAAATTAACGATTGTAATTTAGTCGATTGTATAATTGAAGATTGATAGTTTTGTCTATACAGTAATAGAATAAGAATCTAGTTCATGTTATATTAAGGAATGTGCATTGTGTTTGGAAGGAGGAGAGCCCTGTGTAAATTTTTACTGGAAGTGATCTAAAAAAATTCATTATTTACCGGGAAAGGATACTAGGTAGTATGAGATACACAACACCCTAAAAATTAACACTCAAGCTTTAGAGAAATAAATTAAGTTCTAAATTGTGCAATAACCTTCCATGAATCAAGGCATGGATCAAGAGCCATTTTAAGCACTCCTCGGAGTTAATGGTAACCCTATAAATCAACATGTTTTAATTCACTGTAAAGACGATTACAATAAACCTTTCAGAGTCATGTCAAAACCCACTATTCAGATGAAGCCCTTGAGAAACTGAGCTTCATAAGGGTAGTAAACATTTGGGTTGTTACCAGATGATAAATTGTCTACACCTGGTGAGTTAACACAATGCTTGTTCTACCAAAACAACCGGTCTATGGAACTGCACAGCGCTCATTGTGTAAGAAGGAGAACTGGAAGTTCACCAGCCCCAGTGCCCTGCCAGCTCAAGTATGTCAACTGTGACACTGGGGTCTTTGACCTCTAGGAACCACCAGAGAGACCCCCAGGACAGAAGAATTCATGCATAAAGGGGAGGGAAAGTATGTTATTGATTTGGGGAAAATGATTATCATATTATGGAACAAAATACAGTATATAAACTGTACAGGAAACTTTCCTGTACTCAGCATGCATGGATTTGGGAGGAGCTATTCCCCTGTGCACCAGGCCAAATAAAGAATGCCTGCTTCTTAATGCTACATTGGTGTTAAGGAGTTGTTTTATTTTACCGAATTTTTGGTAATAGGATCACATGAAAAAAAAGCCTCACAAAAAATGCATCACCCCGATGCATTTTTCAATGCAGCCCCCTGAAAATTAGCTCCATCATTTGCAATGAGAGATGTATCTTTTAGAAAGCTCAACCCTCTGGAGTGCTGATCCAGCTACCATAACATCAAATCATGATGCTTATAATATTCCTCCAGCACAAAATCCCATGGAAGGTGGACAAAACCTTCATTCCACCCATTGTGGCAGAAATTGAATAGTTTAACTCATGCTGATGCTCCACGTTCCTGGACTATACTGCAGACCAGAAAGTTTTTTAAAACTGGGGAAATGTTTCTCAAGTTTTGGTTCATATTTTAAGCAAAAAGCCCTTCATTTATTCTGAGGGTTATTTATTACACATGCTGGCAAATTCCACTTTTGCACTTGCTAATAAAAGAGACTTGGCATCTTTTATTCTGTGTGCAAACAGAATAAAATGTGTGCTTGATCTCTTCAAGCATAACATTCCTCAGAAATGCAACTCCCTGACATGCATAAAGATTGTAAAGAAATTTATGACATGAAAATATTTTTGCTACATACTTTGAAAAAAATGCCCACACTGCAATTGGAAGACCTTTCATATGAACAGGAAATTAAAAGTGAATGAAAATAAAGGGTCTCAAGGCTTTTAACATAAAAATGTTACTTTTAAAAATATTTTAGATGAGCTTGCCTATCTTGAATAAACAGATATTGGTGTAATATTTATTGTTTTAAATAAACATTTCACAAAATGTCAGAAAAATATTTTCTAATTTTGTGTCCTGCCTAAGAAATTTATTTCTCTAGTTGACTAAATTGAAGAATAGGTTAAATTACCAAAACCTAATTTGTAGCACTGAGATCACAGTGAGCCATCTCACTTAATGAAGCTGTAATCAATGTCTGAGCAACTCCATTTTTAGTGCCATTACATTATATATTTATGCATGATGAACTCTTCACCATGAACAGTCTTTAAAGGCAAAATTTTCATACGTTGATATATAGCTCCAGAGTCTTCCAGATTTCGGTTTAAATAATTTTTTAACCTTTTAACAACAAAAGCAGGAAAAATTGATAGAAGATGTTTTGTCAGTTGTTAGAGATGTGATAGGAGATTGTGCTTGCTAGTGGTAATTAGAGCAGCCTTCTTCAGGGGCAGTTCTGCCTGTACCATTTCATGGTGACCATGAGACCGTACGATACCACCTATTCTTTTACAAAAGATTCCACTTGTGAGCTCCACTGAAAGCAACAGAAGAAATTTCAGTGTGAGCAGTTCAAACATAGACAAATAATATAATAAAAATACTGAACAACTGAGGTCTCCACTGCCACCCCTGGAAGTAGATCTTCTGTTTTCACAGGCCTTCTATGGCACATCAGCAATAACTTTAAATCACTTAGCCACTGGAGAAACTTCGCAGATCTTACATAAGTTGTGATACCTCAGTGCACCAAGAAAATTCGTAACTGACTTTTTTTCCTAGTACAGGAAGGCAGCAGTTCTGTCCTCACTGTTTATCAAGAATCTATCACACTTCTTTCACCCAGTGGCACTTGCAAGGACTTGGGACAAGGACTCCAAGAATGCCTGAATTACCAAGACCTCCCCAGCACTAGCAACAAAACACAAAGGCAAAGGATGTAGAAGTTCCTTTGTCCCAAAGGCACCTCTTCTAAAGCTTGTAGATCCTTAAGAGTCCCCCCTTACCACTTCAGAATGAAATTAATTGGTTTTTAAATATATTAAGCTGAATGATTTTATTGAAATGAAAAAAACCCAAGCAACCAACCAACCAGAACCAAAAATCAACCAAACAAACAATCAAAAAACCCCAAACAAACCAACCAAAAAAAGCTCCAGTTGCTGTCATCAGTTTTGCTATCAAAATATTCAATAACCTGGTCAAGGTCGAAAAAAAGGCACAGCAGTCCCCTAGATCTATGACAAACTAATTAAATGTCTTCTTCCATTAGCCTCAGGCACAAAAGGTAGTGCTTATTTCATGAGATTCAGTTTTAACTGGTCATAGATGTACAAAGCAATGCTTCATAATCTCAAAAAAAGATAAAAATATTTCAGTAGCAGAAGCTATATCCCATCTAGTCATACAAAAATTAAATTATGTCCTAGAGATATGCACTTCTTAATATCAGTGGTCTATCTGTAGATGAATATTAAACAAAGGCTAACAAGGTATAGAAAGCTGTTAAATAGCCTGATCCCACCCATACACCACTGGAATAAATTAGCTGATTACAGCTGAAGGATGCCACACAGACATATGCAAGAAACAAATACACAGACTTAATTTCACTTACAAAATGCATGAGAAAAATTAGCTTTGTCGAGGTTTGACCCTGGCTAAATGCCAGGCACCTACAGCGTCTACTCTCTATGCTCTCTCCTGCTGCAGCTATGCAGAGGAGAGAAAAAACTAACACAAACACATAGGACTCATGAGCTGAGATAAGCCAATGGTGGCAGAATGCACAGACACAATGTAAAGGCAGGAAAAGTTAAAGTTGCAAAGTGATTTATTAACCTAACAGTCGGAAGATAAATCAGAGGTAAAAAGAAGCTCTTAAGACACCATTTCTTCACTCATCCCCCTTCCTTATTAAGACACCATTTCTCAGCTTACCACCTCCCTCCTTCCAACCAACAGCTCTGGGGCAGGGGCAGGGTATGGGGTTTTTTCTCTTAGTCAGTCCATCACCACAATTCTGCTACAATCACTGTTTGTCTACTCACCCCTCTCTCTATTAAGACATCATTTGTCAGCTCACCCCCTCCCTCCCTCCCNTTTCCGTTAGTCAGGGTCAGTCCATCAGGGAGAAGAGTCCTCTACTTAGCCATGGAATCCCTCCCACGAGAGACAGTCCTCTGTGAACTTCTTTGGCATGGGTCCAACCTCATGAGCAGGAAACCTGCCCGAACTCTGCTGCAACACAAGTTTTTTTGTCCATAGTGTGCAGATTTCCAAGCCGAGGCCNTCCCGGGAGCAAGGCCTTTCTCCCTCCTGCAAGGCCTTTGCAACTCTCAGTCTCTGGGACTCCCACTGGATCACAGCTTCCTGCAGGCATCCACCTGCTCCTCTGGTGTGGGCACCTCCCCACAGGCTGTGGGGGGTTCTCTGCATCCCCCTGGACTCCATGGGCTGCAGGGGGACCACCTGCTTCCCCCATGGTCTTCACCACAGCTGACAGAGGGTTTTCAGCTCCGGCGCCTGGAGCATCTCCTCCCCCACCTTCTCCACTGACCTTGGTGCCTCCATGTTGTTCTCCCTCACATATTTTTATATCCTCCTCCTCCTCCTCTGGCTAAAAAGAACTGTGTGCTCACATTGTTTTGATTTCGTCTTAAATATGTTTTCACAGAGGCGTAACTAACATCTCTAATTGGCCCAGATTTGGCCAGCAGCATGCCCATCATCTTCAGAGCCATCAGAGATTGGCTCTGCTGGATATGGTGCAAAACTTCCAGAATCTTTACACAGGATATGCAGGAGCCATCTTTGTACCCCACCCTACTCACTAGCAAAAACTGGGCCAAGCAAAACCACCAGAAGCTTTCATTGCTGCCTAGAATTAACTTGAAGTAACTGCCTGTACTTGTACAAGTTGTATAATCACAAAGCTTTATGAGATTATACACATTCTGCATGTTTTGAAATGATAAATGAGTGATGCCTTCATAACTTCACAATATGAAGCTTGGATGTCTACAACCATAAAATCCCATGTTGCTGCAGAATACAACATGTGAAGTGATTATAGTTATTCAGTCTGTGGCCTATACAAAATCTTCAGGTTCATGCACAAGCCACGGAGACATGTTCTGACTCCTTCAGACTCACAAGAAAGGCATCAATCATATACAGAAAATTAAAGTTTTAGAAATTAAGCAAAATTCTGCGACCAGAGCTGACCTCTTCAATACAAATTCAATGGTTTAGCTATCTCCAATTAACAAATCTTTCAAGTCCGCATAAAAATGCCAAATCTAAAAGGATGGTAGGGCAAGGGGGAGGGGAAATCAACTCTCCTTTATTCCCAAATACACAACACATAAGTAAATATGTGAACATTTGTGTGTTACAAAACTTGCATATATATTTACATTGAAGTCTCTGCTAGTGGCATGTGACAAAATACAATTAGGATGATGCCAAGTTTGTACCAACCACTTTTATTTCCAGTGTTCTATGTGGAAAAGAACAGACTGTGACACCAAGTTCTAGGTCTGGACTAATGGAGATCTTTAGCCAAATCCTATTTTATTTGAGAAAAAACATTGATTGTTACATCCTTACACATGCCACAATGATTGCAAATAAGTAGAACTTCTAACTGGAAAGAACCTTTCCAAGAAAATAGAACATAATTTCTCAATGCTTGCCTTAGAAAGAAAATAGACATTTTAAAGTCCAGTTTTGTTACCAGAGCTGTTCTTTATCCTTCAGAGTCTTCTCCTGCACCCCTGCTTACATGGTAGTTTACTCAAAGGATAACAACTTCCGTGGATGAAGCATCAAAGTTTATTACAGCTGATGACTGTCACAGAAAAGGCAGAGCCAAGGAAAACCTCAAATCAAATCAGAATCTTTCTGTGTAACGAAAAGCTGTTTCTTTTAAGAGGTGGGGATCTGCTTTGCAGTTGCTGCTATGGATGGAAGTGGCACTGTTGTAAACTGACACAACTGTTGTATAAACGAAGCCTAACTAATGCAATATTGCTATGTACTTGTATCTATTGATGTCAGTAACCATAACTAGCCCAAATATGTTGCAGTTAGATGTTAATCTAGGACAGAGGAAGATTATTTTAAAATCACATTATTGTAGCAGATTATGTTAAAAGCAGTGGTGAATAAGTGCCCTCTTAAGGATGTTGGGTATGAATAACATTCCTTCAATGCACTTGCGTAATTTTGAAGTTCAATTCTGAACATTTCCTCATACGAAAATGGTAGCTTCTAACATTTTCCCCCTCACAATATTCTAAAAGTGCTGTGAAATACTTTGAAATATTAGAGTCCCAGTCATTCCTACTTCTAAAGAAAATTATCAGTTACTAGATGTACTGAAGTGACAAAAAGTTGCATAAAAATATTCATTCCAGTGTATGAGATACCTATCCGTTTCACTCCTCTAACCGAAATTAATACCAGGATGTTTTCACATATGGGGTAGGAGGGAAGAAGTAGAGGAAGAATAAATGCATAGGTTTAGTCTTTGCTTCCTAATTATTCATATTTCAGACGTTGTTTTCCTAATCACCCCAGCTTGTAAGAAAAAAATTCAAAGTGCCATTTTGTGGTACTGATCACTGCCAAAGAAACACATCAGACATGAAATTGCCTTCGGAAACCATAGCCAGAGAGCTATAGGTAAAGACCAACATAGCGTTCCAAAAAAGGCTTGGCCTTGCCACATGAGGTCATTTGAGAGAATTCCCACGAGTTTAGGTTGCTGTGACAGGAAGACAGAACAGCATCCTCACTTTTCCCCCGACACATGGTTACTGCAGAAGTGACTGCAGAAAGCAGGTTTAGGGGAAGTCTTTGCAACTTCAGAGCTCTCCCATGATCACAGAGTGGCACTTTCAGTCACCAAATGCAATGTGGAGGAGAAGAAGAATCTCCTTTCATGTGGAAGGATATCCTAATGGTCATTTTCACACCTTAAGTCAGTGAAGGGAGCATTTCAACATACTGTTTTTGCTTACAACAGTGCTGCAAGGAACAGGTAACCAGGATACAGGCAGATTTTATTGTCATATACATTGGGCTTTAAAACTAAGTCAAAAGAAAGAGCTTCAGAGAATTTTCTTTCTATCAGACCCCAAAATCCAGGTCAGCTCTATTCTTCACATCTTTCATCAAGTCAGCTAACATTACATGGGCATCAAGGATTTTCTTAGGCACTGTTCTCAAATAGCTTAGAGGGTCAAAAACAGTAGATAAAAACATGGCTGTCTGTTAGGAGATACCTATAAACTGCTGAAATATTTACTTTGGACATTTATAGACAAAAGCTTGGTTTTGGAGTGTTCTTTCCAAGAACATGCAGCATCAGACAGCAGAACAAGAAGCAGTTTTAGGAAAAAATTACAACCTGTTATGGCCAAAACAGAAGTGAACCTTTCCTAGCCTGCCTTTGAAAGTAAGTATTTTTAAATCTTCTTTGCTTTCACACAAAACACTAGAGAAATGGGAGACAGAAGAAGCAACTGAAAGGAGCCTGTCTTAAGGTTGACAGTAGTGTTCCACAAGGGAAGATTGCACCACTTGCTATGTCTGCATAGTATTACACTTTTAAATTAACACTTCTCGCTCTCCATTATTTCATAGGGCATAAGGGCCAGGCATGAGAATAACTGAAATATTGTTTCTCATTTTTCACCTCAGGTATCCTTTCAAGTGAAACCTGGCAGCAAATGAAAGCTGGTATGAGAGCACAAAATTCCCAAACCACAGGCTGAGTCACATACTACAGCACCTCTACACACCACCTTCCATTGTTACCTGCCTGCAATTCCCTTACCCAGACTCTGCAGACTGGGTAAGACATTGCCAAGTGTGTTACATAATTTTTTAAAACTTTTTCGATTACTTCTTTTTCTTAGGTGCATACATCTTTTAGGAATCCATGGGCATCACATAAGTAATCAACAATGACACCACATTGATGGAAATCAATGTTTTACAGATTTAAAACTATTAAGCTATAGAAGCACTGTGGAAATGTTAAAGGTTATCCTCCCATGGCTGTTGCCACTTTTAAGAACAATTGTTACTGAATATAGCCTTTGAACAATTGTCCTAATTTAGCACATTCAATTGTCACAGGACATCTTCTCAATGCAGTATGTAACCAACTTGCCCTCTGATATGCTACTGCCATTGTTAGTGACAGCCCACAAGTGCTGTACTGAGTTTGTAGGACTGAGAGTGATGCCTTATTGGCTGGTAAAAATATGAAGCAGACACAACAGTAAAGGAAAAAGGGAATTTACCTCTGTTTAATAGGATCCTAGGTGCTCATCTCGTCAAAGGTGGAAACGTGCTGAGAAGCACAAGAGTGCCTGTACAACACGTACCTAATTTTTAAGGACCTCACAAAATTAGCATATCTACCTAAAATCCCTCAATAAGAAACATATGAAATGAAGTAATTGTCCCCTCCCCCAAATGAGACTACAGCCTAGTTTACAAAAATGTGTTCCAGAGAGAAGGCTCCGTCCAAGGTTGGAGCCTCTAGTTCTGAGATAGTATGAATGTTTGGTCTTCTTTACTTTGCAAGACCCCAAATGAAGCTAAATCAGACTACAAGAGTTATAAACATGCGGGGCTAAAGTACAAGGAGTGTTTGTGAAGGATACAAGGAGTGTGTATAGAGGGTACCAGGGAAGGGAAAGGGTATAAAAATGTATAAAAAGGGTATAAAAAAGACAAAAATCACCAGCATCAAGAGTCACCAGCCTTCCTTTATCTGAACTTGTTGTGACCTGCCTGCAACTTGATTTTAGCTTTATTTATTTTTCTGGAAAAAGATTTTTTTTTCCTGTTTCACCATTTTACTTCTGTGTATGGTACTGCCATGGTTCCATGACTAACAAAATGTGGTACAAAGAGAAACAGCCTGATATGACAGAGGCCTGGGGAAGCAGAGTTACAGGATGCAGCACAGAAAAATAGGTATGGTATAAGAGATGGGGCACAGGCTTGGCTCTAGGAAGTCCACAGCTATGAACATGTCAGCAGTGGTCAGTTAAAGAAATACAGAATGGACATGGAAAAATCTTTGCTTATAAGTAACAAAGAAAAACTAACCAACATAAGGAAGATCGCCATGAAAAGCAGATTTGAATGTAATATGGAGCTGCAGAACACTGAAGAAAAAGCAAAGGTGGACAACTGTGTTGCAGAGAGATAAAAAAATGAACCAAGTATATCCTAGGGTAATAAGTATAACTTTAGGTTAAGGATGAAACCTAGGGTAAGTCATCAACAGAAAAACTCTGTTCTTTCTGGAGAAGGACTCCAGATGCTAACAGCTCACCTGAACGGCCCTCACCAACACCAGCATGAAACCATAGGTCACAGGGCTTCAGGGAACAGTATAGATGTGACAGTGTAGTTGGCAGTAGGTGGCAGGGAGTAGACTGTTTTTTGTACTTGACATGTCATTACTGTCATGTAAATATACCAGGACTAAACTATGCCATAGACTAAGGGGATTCCTAAAGAAACATAGCATTGCACTGAGCAGCACATATCCAAGCTGAGTTCAGCTGAATACTTTATCTAATTCCACATCGCACTGACCTGAGATTTTACATAATAAAGCCGGAAACTCCTTTAATGGACCATAACTGAAAACTAACCAGAAGTAAGGGTCCATCTGATGTTATTGTGTCAGATACATATCTTGATGAATACCCAAAAGGCAAGCTGCTTTGCAGCAAAAGTCATACATGAGTTTTACTAAACATTTTCTCTTTAGACTTGCATGTAGTTATTCCTACTTACATGCAAGGCTTTCTTTCTGGTCAGATTAGATACTCACATACATGTGGGATTTATCTTACGCAGCTCTTGGGATAGCCAGGGAGGTAATACAGAGAGGTGGCGAGGAGGGGGCTATGACAGGAAGGGAGTTTTCTCCATCGTATGGTTGCTATCATAGAAATTGGGAAGTGCTAGCAGCAGAGGGGGCGCTGATAGCTTTGCACTCTTTCTACCAGGAGTCTGTGACAAGTCTCTAAAGTTATACTGACACAAAAATTGGCACCCTGAGTCTCTTAGACTGAAAAATCCAAGATCTTTACAAGTCTGCTCCAGTTGTTCTAACATAAAACATATTGCATAATGTAAAAACAGTATTAATTGGTTTATCTAGAACTGTATACCCAATTTCTCCCCAGGAAGAGCTAGAACTGTAAATGTCTACAAGATGATAAAAATCCTCTTTATGGAGAACTAAGTAGAGGAATTTTTGAGAGTTAAAGTGTGCAGCTTATTCCTTCACAAGGTAAACCATCACAGTTTTGTTAAGTATCTCTTAATAACAATGGATTCATCACCATTACAATCGAACATATTTATGTCCATTTCTCAGAGAGAAAGATACACATTTATTGTTTCAATTCTAATTAAGTCTTGTATTTCTCAACAAGGCATTGCCAACAGCCCACGTTTAGCCTTTTTACAATTACATACATTAATAAAATATAGGAAATGCAAGTGAATAGATGAAAAGCAGCTGAAAAAACAATAAGGATCAGTGACTAATGGACAAGTCTTCTCTGAATATATTGACTTCTATTCCTGCTCAAACTTGTTCTATGAGATGACATATTCTCTCACCCCGCCACACCGGATTTGCATTTCACACACACAAGTCTGACTAACTGAGAAGAGAAATACTATTATAAACAGTAAATGTGCAAACCTGACCTTTTCTCCAATTGGATAATGTCTCCTAAGGTATTCAGAGGAACTTCTCGGACCCTGACGTCTTTGAAGAGAGCAACTCCTGATTTAAATCAGGACATAAGATGCCGTCGGTTAGTCACTTCTCTGAGGAGACACATCTGTATTCTAGCACACGCTAGCCAAAGAGATGGTCGACACCCTCGCCCACCATCTCGGACAAGAAAATCCGTGAGGATCGACCGGGCTGACCACCTTCCCAGCACAATTTACTCTGACCCTACGGATGAGCTCTGCACCTGAAGCGAGAATTGTAAGTTGAAATTGGGGATTTTCTGTGCATTTTTATGTTTTTGGTTCCATTTTGCTGGTTTTTTCCTCTTTTTTCTGCTGGGAAGGGAGTGGGACCACTAAAGATTGGACATAAGCTAGGAAAATCTAGTCTTAACCCAATCTGAGAGAGGCCTTTTTCCCAGTATTCTAAAAACCCCTCTCGCTAGTAATTTTAAGTTTTCTAAAGGTAATCTTTCTAAGAGGAAACTGAAGTTCTTTATTATTTGCACTTCTAAGCATTTTTCAGATAAAAACGGAGACTCTATCCTTCCTAACTCCTTTTGGGATCTCATCAGAAAAAAATCTACTCTCTCTCCCCCCGTCCTCTGCCAATTTGAGCCTTTCCCTCGTCCTCCTTCTTACCCGCAAAGCCTCAGCCAGCCCGACTGCCGTGCTTACAAGATGGTGCTGGCCATGTTACACATGCCTTTCAGTACTTTCCCAGTTCTTGCGTGCTCCTGTGCCCCTAAAAAGGCAGAACTAGCAGGTTAAACTCCTGAAACAAATTCTGTAAAGTCCCACATAATCAGCAGAGCTGCAGTTGGAAGGGTCTGACCCTGAAGCCAATGATAACAGCTGCTGCCTTGTGCCCCTGCGCCAGGAGCCTTCCTTGTTTCCTCTCTACCCTTGGGCTGGATTTAGAAAAAAGAAAAAAAAGGGGAAAGTAACTAAAATGCCTAATTCACAGACTGCAACTCTTGTAACTCTTGTAGAACCTTTTAAAAGCAGTCTTACTCCCTCTGCTAAGCAGCCATCAGAGGTAGCCCCACTGAACACTTGTGGGAAACAAAAACTGCAACTCCATCTAAGAAATTAACTTATTACTGAGGCATATATTGCCGGAGAAGCTTCTTTATTTTCTTTTCTAGGAATGTTAACTGCTGAAATTAGATAAAAGGAAACCTATTCTTCAATCATCTTGGGCTGAAAGACACAAATTAGCCCAGCTGTGGAATGCCCAGCTCCACAAGCCACACCCGTGGGTCTTTCACGTAAGAAGCATCTGAGGAGTGTCATATTCCATCAGTGACTCCCCAAAAACACTTGGCCTTGCACCACACAACTGCACGTGAGGCAAGCAGAGCTTGCTGGAAGGAAGCTGGAGGAACATGCCTGGGCATTGTCACCTAGCCTACGTATGTATTAACCCATGGGATCCTGTGCTTTTCGGGAGAGCCATCACCACCAAAAGACCAGTGTCACTTGGAGGAAGCATCACCGCAAGATACCAACCACGTGAAATTGTGCCTCCTTCAAGTAGTTTCCCAAACCCAAAAACCTTATCTGTTACCTAACAACCCCATTGCATGTGTGTTACAAGAAAAAGGGGAGGACTGTGCACTGGGCAAGCTTTCTGTACTAGCACAAAACAAAACAAAATCCAAATTCTGTATTAGAGAAACTCAATTGGCCCACCAAAAGAGAAAGATACAGCAATTAGACCCAAATTGTTATAGCCAAATTATTAATTGGTCATTGTTTAACAGAAGCCACATTAAGTGCTGGCTCGGAAAGCACGCTAACTTGACCTTGAATGCCTAAAGAACTGTGTTGTGTCAATCTGTCATCTCAGCCAAAGCATCGACAAGAAGAACTCAAGACGAAAGACTTTTTGAACTATGGGGACTCCAAGGGTGGGCATTTTCTTTAGTTAGAGGTGCTTTGTGGATCTTCTTGTAATTCTTATTGTATTGCTCATGTTCTCATGTTCTTTACGCTGCTTTAAAAAGCTGTTGAGGAAATGTTCTTAGTAAAAAAAGAAGAGGAAAGTTGTGGAGAGCTGTGGGCTGTTGACTCAGCCCTCTGCACTGCCTTGGCCTGAAGACAAAAGGACTCCGAGATAAACCCACTTATCGGTTTCTTCTGAGATCAGAAAAATTGTATTCCCAGTTTTTTTGCCTTCTGGTGATCTGTAGCCCAAAAGCCCACACATCCTTTTGCTTAGAAATGAGACTCTTTTCTCTGTGGCACATTGTCAGTAGGATCCAAGGTGAAGCAGCCTCCTTGATTAAGCTACTGGGCAAGATCCAAACAGACATTGACTGTGACAATTGATTTGTCCAGTCCCAGAATCACCAGCACGATGACCAGCACTTGAACTATGGCTTTGTCTTACAGGTGGCACAGCACACTCCAATACCGCTGTGTAATGAAACCTATTCATGAGAATGTGCATTCTTCAGGCCAGCTTTTAGTGACTGGACCATAAAAGCAGTAGAAAATTAAAGACTTCTGTAAGCTGATGGCAATTAGCCTTCTAGGTATCTGTACTGCTTAAACATGAAAGTTTATCTTTATAATCACCACCTAAAGAAATTAAATGAGCATGATATTTTCAAACAAATATCTCACAGTTTTCTTTTGGGAGGAGGCTGCCTTCTGGCTACAAATCAATGGTCCACTAATAAGTGGGTTGAGAACAGCATGTAAGAATGTGGAAACACTCTCTTGCCAGAACTCAGAAGTTGTCATCATCTCAATTTTAACCTAGAAAAAAAGAAAGAAGTGGTTCTGAAAGTGTCCCAAGTAATTTAAAGAAATCCACCAAAAGAGCATTTTGAATCAAGTGTACAATAAAATCTGATATATAGGGAACCAGTGCTCCCAGTTAGATACAGGAAAAGTTGCTATAGTCCCTTTTGGTGAGGAGAAATGAAACACTTTGCGGGAGCAGACATAAACCACTGAAAAATGCAGCATGGCTAAAATCCTGGTCGACAAGTTTGAAGAAGATTAAATATCAAAGCATTTTAGGTCATTGGCAAGTGAAGATGGATTTAATCAAAAGAATATTTACATATGAATAACATAGCTCATACACATTTATAGCCATCCATGAAAAATTAAATTAATTTGCAATGCAAACCAACTGGGGCAGCTAATAAATGCCAATGAATGATGAATACCACTAGTGACAGAACCATATTTTATTGGTTTTAAAAAAGCTTACTTATTTTTTCAGTGAGTGTTTATTGTACATCATAAAGATTTTCTAAAGTCACTGTGTTACTGGTAAAATTTCCAGTGCACGAATCCATCAGAGCAGGTTATGATCTTTACATTTCCTCATATACACAAGGATTAGCTTAACCATTAAAGAAAATAAACTTGGAAAATGTGGTTAAAAATATATAGAATTGGGGAAAACACACTACAGTCTGTTGTGTCTTGTTTGTTCCTACAGGGTATGAAGGCATTGACAGCACCGCCTCTAGAAGTACTCAGTGACTGCGTTCCCAAGCTCCAGTGGCACAGAAGAGTCAATCAATGACTGAACCTCTGAGCAGTTTCCAAGCCCATTTGAGGCCAGCACTCAGTTCAGAAGGTCAGGATAAATCTAGTCCCACAGAAACCTGACAGGAAGCACTCAATGGAGATGTAAAGGCCTCATCAGCAAGTGTTTTCCTCCCCTGTTTGGTTTGCTGCTGGTGCACTGAATTACTAGTACTCATAGATACAGCCTGAAAGCAAGAGGCAAAGAAAATAAATCCTCAAGCTGCTTCTTGCAGGTTGAAATTATACACAAAACTCTTTGAAACAGGTTATTGAGACCAGTGCTAGTAAGGACTCACTAACTGCTAAAGCCCATGTAGAGACCAAAAGTTATACAGTTCATGAAACAATATTTACCTTTACAAAGGTAAATATCTTCAGATACATTTGTTCAGAATAGTAATTTTTTTTTAATTAAACCATATCTCAAGATGGCCTCACTTGCTCTCCAAATCCCAAAACACACTTGAGTATTTTCAGCACACCTAGAACACTTCAACTGCAAACTGTGTTCCAAGCAATGTGCATTGAAGCTGCTGTCCTTGTTTAAGACAATTTGAGGGGGTGGACATTCTAAAATGAATGTACCTCCCCTTAGTTTTAACCAATCCCTCTTCACCAATAAGGAGAAAACAAATATGAGCAAAGTGGAAAAAGGAAGTTTATTAACAGGCAAAAACTAGCAGTAAATAATCACCAGATGCAAAATTGTTGTCTCAAGATCATTCTTTCACTAACATTTATTCTAAGACTAATATAATAAAAATAAATATACTTATCAAATATGAAGCTATAGTTTACATTTTTCATATCATAAAAGGGGCAACTGCCCAAGACCTATGGTAGTCAACAATTAATTAATGGATTTGGCTTTCCAAGTCAAAGCATTCAGATTAAAACAACATTTCAGATGAAATCTATCTTGAGGAATGTTCCCAAAAAAATACAAGAAAGTTAAAGACACGCCTCAATATGGAGTGTTATTATGATGCAGCAAGTTTTGACCATGTTTTACTTCATATTTGATGATGACATGCTTTCTAGACATTTTTACAGGAAGGAACTGGTACGTTCAAGGCAATAAAAACTAAGACTTGAGGGACAACTAAGGAAAAGGACTCACCACACCAAGCTCTTGAATGAGACAAATGTGCATAATCTTCTGCTCTATCTGTCCAGAAAATATTTCATAATGCATCTTGAGTAAACACATCCAGCTAGTTAAATATCACTCAAAAATTTAGAAACACCTTGTCCCTCTACGTAGTTAAAGTTTTCATTTATCTGTGACATGCAGTGGTTAGGATTCACAAGAGCAAATCATGAAGCTGTCTTTTCTACATTCTGCCATCTGGAAGCTTGTAATATCATACACCTCCACTCCTTTTGGTTAGGAGGCCCAGTGATGCTTTACTGCCATCTGTTATTTTGGGACTCCTCATGACTCTTTCATGATCCTGTCAGAGTGCCACTTTGCTGTTATTGTTTATGATGGGGGACGGACAGCAAGCTCTGGCACTGCTATGTGTGGAGCTGCACGTCCAAGACAGTTCCTCCTTCCAGAGGGTCTTCTCAGAGGAATGCAGGAGCTTATAAATAGGATGTGTGACAACAAAGTGAAATATAATCCTTTGCGGTAAATTACATGTGATCTTGATTATACCAGTTGCATTCATCCATGTCTATTAAAAGTTGCAAGAGAGTTGCTCTGAAGCCCTCTTTGTCCAACTTTAGAATATTAAAGAAGACATACAACACTGCTGTTGTAGTACAGTATAAGTATTGTTATTTAATTCAGGTTGTATTAAAAAAACCCAGTACTGAACAGCACATATGATGATTTTGTCACAGCCCCCTTTGAGCAAGTGCAGTACTGCTCAAAATTATTATTACATTTGTCCCCTAAAAAAAGACCAAAAATCAAAAAGCTCAAACATAATTGTTAAAGTAGCTTGACTGAGCCAAAACAGGTAAAAGTGCAAGGAGGGTTTAGTAGTTCATTTGAATCTATTGATAGAAACTCTGTTGTTATAACAACAGTACATCAGAAGAATGGAGACAAAGGGCCAGAAATATGCAACTATAATAACTAAAATTATCTAATTTCAGATCTTCTTTATTACATGCTAGAGTACATTACCACAGTTATGTAAGCACAGACTGCACGCAATAAATTTCAAACCAGAAAATAACTATTTTCCTTTGCTGCTCCTCACCTTTCGTCTCCAAATACTTTAGAAAATGTTAGTCATTATAGTACCCTTGTGAGGCAAGGGGCTTTATCACTGCTGTTTGGCATTAGGGTAAGTCAGAGAACACTAATTAAACTGCCTCAAATCATATTAGAAGCCTCTCACAGAATCACAACTATATTCCAGACTGACATACCAATGTCATACCTTACCTTCTGGATCTGTCTTCTCACCAGTGCTTAGCAGATGCTCAGCCCCTTCCCCACCTTTCGGAAAAAGGTCAGACATGGATATTTTGGTAAGAGAGAAAGCTCTGTGCAGAATAACTAGTGTAGTGAGCATTAGGGATTCCTCCGGTGTTTGTTCCAATTACAAAACAGGTTCCCCAGGTTCCTCTTAAAAACAGAGCTTCCCTCATTTGCACAAGCTGTACTTATGGAGAAGACAATGCCTGGAATGGGATCTCTCTTTAAAGGACAAATTGTCTCCAGAACAATTTGCGAAATAAATTTATCATCTGCATGACACTGTCTGGAAGAATTACCCCTCAGGACAAAGGCTGTCAAGCTACTAGCTAATGTAGTTTTCTTCCTCTCCCTGTCTTTAGAGTATTCCTCTAGGGGCTGAGTTACCATAGTTGTTTATTTCCCTAAAGTTCCTAAATGCTATTCTTATTCCTTGGGCACATCTGACTGAGAGCCCCATAACTTGCTTCCTAACAGGTTTCAGCTTCGCCTGTCTGGCATTGGACAAATTCTTATAAAGTCTCTATAATTGACTTTAAAAGTTTTACATGTTGCATGGAAGTCTGATGTTTAGCTTTGACCCATTGTACTTCATCAGTCTTCTTCCCTCAAATATATTTAGGATGCCACAAGGATTTTAGCAAGCTGTTCACTAGATTTCTGTTGAATATTGTTTATGACTATAGAAGTTTTATTTTCTGTACATCTGTCTGGTGGTCATGAAACTAGCTCCCAAAGAGTGTTTAAGTCAACTCCATCATGCATTTCTGTTGCTAACACAGACGGGGAATAGGACCCCGGAAAGTAGCAAAATCTGGGATTAATAGTGCCTTTTACCTATAACTATTATGTTACTTCTTTATGAATGTTATTAGAGAGAAGTATTAATGAATGCCACGGCTCACATTCCCTCTTCCCATCACAGCCATAAGTAGCAGAGTTAAATTTCTGCTCCTCCTCAGGAGGTTTGACCCCATGTCTCCCATCTCTTTGCAAATGTGCCACTCTACAAGGGCAGAGAGGGAGACCACAGGACCTTTGCTAGGAGGATTTATGTTGTGGTCCCTCACTCCAAAAAATACTCTGTGTGATGACCTTTCCTCCCCTAGAATATCAACTCAGGTCTCTCAATCACAAATGGCCAGACCTACCATTTGACTAGTAGACAATCAGTACAGCAGCGCCAAAATTGCGTCACGCAGGTTCATTTACGGGAAGAGATCATTCGGTGAGTCTTTCTCTCTGCACCACAGGCAAGGGAAATGCCACAGAACACCATGGCCCTTCACAGTATTCAGCTCACCCTGAGCAAAAGCCTTCAGAAAATAGCCTTGAGTTCAATAATAGGAACAAATACTTTGTTCCTCAAGGAAACAAATAAAGAAAAAAATACCAAAATAAAAAAACATTTTCCCGACTTTAAAGACATTCTACCAAAGAGAAAACAATTGCTGAATACTTTCTTCTGTAAATGGCAGCAAGTCATTAACTTCTTAATTTCCCATGTCATTTACTAGGTAAATCACTCTCCATTATGCTCTAGCTTTATTTTGTTAGTTACATTTCCTCAAAATAGAAGAGTGCTAAATCCCCTTCTTCCCTTGGTGAGAGATCACTGAGAATCTCTAAGGGGAGGTATAACCATACAACTTCTTTTAAAATCTGGATGATCCAGCTGCCTTTGCAAGGCTTTTGTGCTCACTGAGACCCACTCAAGGTCACAGGACATTGTGACAGCATGGCTTCTTTTCTCTAGACTCCTTCTCCAAAGACTTTAGTCACAGTTTCAATATTTTGCTTTGTCACTTCTAATAGTACACTATTTTTGGCCTTCTGTTTTTCCTCCACCTAAAATTTATACAAGTGTAGTTTTCTTAGCTATTGCTACTGCACTTGAAATTACATAACTTTCATTCCTATTTTTTCATAGTGATGATAAATACTACCAATGGCCCATGGTAGGACAGGTGTAATGCTAGAGCCTAAATGGGTTTTTTTGTCTAGATTTCCAAATCTTCTCTTAATTGGAATTTATTGAGAACTAAGGTGTTTCCTCCACAGTCTGGGATTCTTTGGAAATTGCCATATATGTATTTGCCAGTGTGCTAAACTAAACAAGTTGCACTTGGAAGATGGACATTTGTGCAATTAAAAGGTCTCTTTTAAATCCTTTTCAGCAGGAACCCAAGCCCAAGGACAGAAAATTGTTTATCCCTTATTCCTGTTTCTTATGCAACATTATCCTGGAAGAACACTCATATATTGGCCAGTAACATCGTCCCTGGATCTCAGGCACAGCATGTTCCCACTGCAGAGAACACCCTTCTCCTGACCCTGATGAATGATTACAGAGCAGCTCTGATTCAGTGCTGGCTTTCCTACACTGCATCATTAAGCTGAAACACAATAAAATGCTCTCTGCTATTGTCCACAGCTCTCAGCATTCTCCACCCTGATAAAAAACAGTTTTGTGCTTAAAACTGTCCCTGCAGTTCACAAAGGCAGCACACTGGGTGCTTTATTCTCTTTGGCAGAGTCACTTTTACATAGCAACCGTATCTATCCCCAGACAAGGAAACTCTTGGTGTTAAATAGACCATCTTGCAAGCTTTACGCTTTTCCAGAACAATTATGTACCTTTGTTTCATGCAGCAATGACTGAAGCTCCCAACAGAACCCCATCATACTCCAGAACAATTAAGTCACACATGCTAATTATGGTTTTGTACCTTCATTACCATGAAACCATCTAAAATACTGACTTTCTGAAAAATATTCTACAACGATGTAATATACAGTGCATAAGGGAAGTTTAACATCCTTTATTATACAGAAATAGTGAGCAATTACAAATCTCTTCCGGAGTATTCCCAAAGGCAGCCCATCAATAATATGATTCCAAATAAAGGAATACAATAGGTCTTAACTTCTGCACATGAACTCTCAGAGTTTACCTCCACAGCCCCACTTTTTTAACATGAATCCAACTAGAAGATTTCATGTAGATCACAGAAAGGTGCCAACAGACTAAATTATCTCACAGTAGTCATGCCTCCCTAATTTACACCTACTCTGAGCTGGGAGAACTTCAAGATTTATGCACTAGGGTTTATTGTAAATGTCAGTCACAAAACTGCTCAGCTTTGTTCCAAGAGCAATGCAAGTCTTTAAAAATGTTTTCCCTGTATCTTCAAATGTAATAAACTAACTGCAACAGGCAATAAGGAAGCACACGAGGTCACAGGAAACTAAAAGGATGGTTCCAAACAACTGCTGGATCGTTAGCAACATTTGAAAGCAGCATTAGCATGAAGAAATCTGTAATTAGAAACTACCTTTCCTTATCCTGCCAAGAGGCTGACTGCCTTCAATGTGATGAAAGCAAGCAGGATATCTTCATTTCATAAACAAAGGGAGCAGAGACCAAGAAACACAAGCCAAATGGAGTGATTATTTTTAAGAATTCCGAAGATTTGTAGATCTGACACCAAGAACAAAAGTTTCTCCTGGAATTCTAGCTCGTGGAGTCCAATTCTTCACTCAGAATCCCAGCTTTCATTTTCTCTATAGAATAAAAGTCTTTAAAACAGGGAACACAAAGCTAAATAAATGTAGAAAATAAAGCATACACACAATATTTAATCATATTTTCAGCCTAATTTCTTTTAAATTGCATCAAGGAGGTATGTAACACAACAGCAGAAAACTACAAGTACTATTCCAGCTTTGTAAACAGGAATATCTATTTGGTCTCTTTGACATTTTATTTAACATAAGAAGACAGAACGGGCTTAAATCTCAACAAGAAAAAGTCATCAGTTATTTATAAAGATCCACCAGCAGAGTCAGGAAAACAAAATAAAAACATACTATATAATACTGTGTAGGTCAAACTAACAAACTCCAGAAACACTGAGAGATTTTTCAAGTACATTTACATGCCTGAACCAAAGAGACACCAGTTTATAAATACAGATCAGCTTTCAGCACCTACAGCACATACAAAATTAATAAAACAGGAGCCAAAAATCTGACCAAAGAGTGATAGTCTGTCTCTTCCTTGTCCCTCCGAGGACAGGTTCTCTCTGCCCAACTCTCTGCCACACTGATTTGCTCTGTTGAAAGGCCCAAATATCTTCAAGAGGGATGTTTGTGACTGGCAATCCACCCAGAGACTTCCAGTGTCTTCTTACACAAACACACCCTGTGTCCTATGTCCCAGAAAAGGAACAAAAAAAAATTGCATAGAATGGGTGGGAATTTTAAGATTTCTTTGACAAATAAGCTAACAACTGAATCATGACAGGAAATCCTGCCCTGCCAACCCTCCACTGACTGCAGGGACAGAGAAGGAGGTGCCTCTTCTTCAGTATATGTAACAACTTCAAGTGTTGTGCCCATTCTGTCATTAATGTAGAGAGTTTTTATGGAGGATTTCTTATCATAGGTGTTGGTGACACAATCTTTTTTACTTGTACAAAAACTCCCAAAATATCCATGCTATTTTACAGCTGGATAAATGAAAAACTGGCACAAAAGGGAGCTCAAATCCAGAGCTGAGAGCAAGATCCAGATTCCCTGTCCCACACAGCTTGGTCAGGCTCTCTTCCTCAGCAGGGACCAGACCAAGCTGGACAAGGTATCATTCTTGTTCCCTCCCACAACCAACATGAAGAGCCAAGGCAGACATTAATTAGCCTACCCAACAGTGGAGATCAATCAGCCTTATTTAGGCACAGCCTAGGGACCTCTGAGGCACTTCTGTGTCACAGATTTGATGTATGAGCTTGACTTCACAAGAGGTAAGTGTCCAACATACCTCTGCACACACAGAGGATAGGCGGTGGTTTCCATGGCAATGCTCATCTTAAAAGAGCTCTCAGTTCATTCACCCTGCTCCTCTCTGCCCTGTATCCCAGAAATGCATCTCTCCCCGAGCTCATCAGCATGCTCACAGAAGGAATATTTCAACATGCAGGGCCTTCTGCCTTCCTTCTGCTTGCAGGATTCCCGTGGGTCCCTGCGAGGGCAGAGAAGCCCTTGGGTACGTGCCTGAATTTTTCACACACAATGAGCAATTAGATGATGAAAGCCCCAATGGGCTTGAGAGGATGGGTATATTTTAACTATGAGCAGTTCCAACTTCAAATTCCTTATTAGGATACACTGACATAATAGTTTTAGTATCCAGGCTAAGGTCCTACTGACACAGCAAACTACAATCAAAGCAAGATACAATCAGTGCAACCTAAAGGCAGATCTCCACATGCCATTTCTTCATTCATACTAGTGTCCATGCTCTCATTCCTCTTTTCCTGCATTGGCAGGCAGTTCTAGCCACCTGAAAGGTAAATAGAAAAACACTCCAGTGCTTGGTTAACTGAAGCTGTCGTACATAGCGTGTGTTTCTACCTGCAGATCTGTGCAGACAGGCAGAAGAAGACAGAATCCTGCTCTAGGGTCCAACATGCACAGTGCAGCTTCTGTCATCACACCTTTTGCAAGTTACTGATATGCTACCATGACTATTCACAAAAATCAGATGTGTGGGGATGGAAAGTGTTGGTATATCCCTCCTCTGCAAAGCACGTGGAAACCTACAGAAGAAAATCCTGCTATGTGTTATAAAGCTGACGTATTTCACATATAGGCAACCTGAAGTATTTGTTCACTTTCACATAAGGAACATGCAAATCCTAAATAGTAATCAATATCTTATTCAAGGTATCAAAACCTGTCACATTCTACTGAAGCTGCAGTATATTTCTTAACTTGTCCTTTTTTTTGCTGCTAATTATTTGCAGGACTGTGAGGTTTGTGTCAGAGCCCCCTTTCCTCCTGCAGCTCTCCTTGTTTAATCCCTCACCTTCCTTCTATTAGGAATATCTCATGGTCTGTTCCCTCCCAGCTCTCAGCTCTCTTGCCTTTTATTTCTAGTTATGTGAAGAATAACTGAGACCTTTCTATAGCACATGTATTTTTAAAGGAAGCACATTGCTTGGATGTGCAAATGCCAGACTGCAGACCAAAAATGCAGTAATACTGAAAAAAATACACTGTCTCAGTGACTGATTGCACATCACAAGGCAATATCTCACAGCGTCCAGGCACGAGTTTAGTCAGCAGCACCATACAGAGGCACCTGACACTGCCAACAAGGTGGTAAAACCTGGCAAGGTTCACTCATCATGCAGGAACACCCGTGGAAAGGCCATGTTCATTGAATTCACTTTCAGCTCTGAATTTCCACCCTTGCAGCGTCGAGCTCTAAATACCAATGCTGTGGTGTGTGAGGAAGGAAAGGACTGTCCAATGCATGGTAATAAATATTTTCTTGAGGCAGAAAACCAGTAATCTAAGAAAACAAACAGCAGTAAGTCACAGCTGGAAGCAAATATTAATACATTAGTTAAGATAGCAAATCAGTTAGCTGTTTTCTTTTTTGTTCAATGCAGAGAAAATGAATAGAAATAAAAAGAAAACACTTTCCCCATAGCACACTTACTGTAGTTAATGTTGAAACCTCTGTAAAGGTTACTGAAGAACTCCTTTATCTCAAGAACTTGCCTCCCAAAATAAGAGCAATGTATTTTGCAAGCACAAGTTGTACCTGAGCTAGTATAAATCTAGGGTGTCAGATTTTGGTATATAATAATCTATACTGAGAGATAATACTGAGTCATTTCACAATTAGCTACAAAGGTGGTGTTTGGGACTGGAGAAACAGGTATCTCCCATAACAGCCCATAAGATGTCAGTTTCTATAAATCATTAAAACCCCACAATGTAAAATCTCTCCAATTTTACTTCTTCCTACTCATCTTATGGCACTGCTGCTCCCATCCAGATTTGAGCTTTCAGACAGCATAACTGCAGCTATTCTGGAAAATGTCAAAAACATTTCATATCTCCTCAACTTTAGTGAGGATAATACAGTATTTGCATTCTGGGCCATAATGACCTGAGCTTAAAACTTGCAGAAGAACAAGCATAAATGGCAATTTGAATGCTATAAAGATGAACCTTGTCTATAATCTACTTTCAAGGAAAAGGAATATTTGTTCCATTAATAAGTTTTAGAAGGCTCAGTTAAGGACTAGAGGAACAAAATGTGTGATCTATATCCACATTGAAATAGAAAAGTAAAAAAAGCAGAAGCAGACTTTTGTTGAAGAGTGTTAATATTTTTTGGACACCTGAGATCTACATTTTGCTTTTCAAAAAATGAAACCGAAATGAAAAATGGACAAGAAAATAGCTTTCATCTATAATGCTATCTACCTTTATTACTAAATTTTGAGATTTAAAGCTTCTCTGAAGATATCAAAGAAATATCAGAGAAATCAAATATTTTTATTTAACAGGAAGAAGTTTTTCTAGGCAATACATGTGCCGCAACAAAATCTATACTACCTTCAACTCTCTCCCACTCAAAAACAAGTTTCCCAGCCAAAAAAAAAAAAAAAAAGCCTGTATATCACAGGCTCTCATGCACAGGCAAACTTTGAGCAGCTTGTAGAAAAAGGCCTGACTCTTGGCACTGCAGAACACACTCCATCAAGGAGCAACAACTGAACAGCACAAAAATGGACAGAGATGATGCCCCTCATTGCAAAACTTATCCTGGCACAGCACCAAGTATGCAGGGAAGACAGAAAAAATTGTAAATGCTATGTTCAGGGAAGACTCAAAGATTAGTCTGCCCTCAATTTTTTCTCTGTAGCATAAAAGAGAGCCACTTACATGCAGTTTCATCACAAAGAGCTTTATGCAAGACAAAAGCTCCACATAAGGTGGGATATGAATTACAGGGGAGAAATAACAGCAAGAACAGCAATAATAATCTGCGTAGGCTCGATAAGAGTACATTGTGTAATCCTATTAATTTTATACTTGAGAACTGTTTTACCAATGCCCAATACAAACCTTTCCAGAGCTGAATGTACCCTCACTAGTCAACATTCAGTCCAAGAACTTGCATTTTCAGAAAATAACTTTATTTCTTGCAATAGCTTGAATAATAAATTTACTGTGTCCTCAGTCAGCTGAACATTACAAATTTGCATTGCATTTTGGTAAACTAAATTTGATGACTCTGGCACAAGAGCTCCTAATGTCATAATAACAGAAACTTTTTATATTATGCCAAATTCTTCTGTGGTAAAAATTTGACACTGTTCACAGAGAAGGTCAGGACAGGAGGTGAATTGATTTTATTAGTAATGGATCAAGGTCTAGCATTTTTCATGTCAAAACTGAAAGTAATTTTGGGTGCTGAACAAAATCTGTTGCCTCTAGTTTTCTCTTATTCTTCCTTACTAGCTTAGGTCTGAGGTAGTACTTTTTTCAGAGAGGTGGGGAGAACTGCACTCCTTTCAGATAAATTTGTCTTTCACCTCTTTCAGAAATTGCCATAATTGCTAATTATGATTGTGTGCACATCAGCATGTTTTCTTAAGAGGGTTTTTTATGTAAAGAGACAGCTAGATCCCTACCTTATGCACTTGCCTACACTCCAGTTCCATTATGAAAGCAAACACACATTTTTCAAAGCAGCTGACAAAAAATTCTTGGGTCCCATTCCCTGGCAGCGAACACTTGATAAATCACCAAATAATCTAAGCTTTGCACAGTTTGTTTGTTTTACCAAAAATAGTTTATTTTTATATTAGAGAAGAAAAAAAATTTTAAATTCTTATTAAAATAAATAAAATCTAGAACTTGTTTGTTGGCTCAGGGCAGAGAAAAAAAGTGCATTATATTTCTGTATTTAGAAGAGATACATAATTGTTCATAACATTTTGACTGCTAACATTGAATTTCATGTTGGGTTACAGGGAAAAGAGGACTTTGGTACAGAAAACAAATATCCTCTTAAAAGAGCTATTCTCTGCATCTATTCCCTATCTATTCCCTACCAGAACTGTTAAAATCCTCATTATGGCAATGTCTTCTAGATCTAAGCAAGGAAACAAGAGAACTTAATATAAGGCTAAAAATTATAAAAGTAAATAACTGTGGTTGAGGGGATGGGTAGAAAACACCACAAAAGATGATAAGAAAAGAAAACCTCTAGAGAACAAATGCTGAGGGGAAAAATTCAGAAAACTCCAGTAATTTGAAAGACTCTAGTGTGCGATACTAAAGGTATGTGCAACCACTTTTAACCCAAACTTTGCTTTTCACACCAATTCTGCACTTGCACAAAAGGATATAAATATATAAGCTATCATTGGAAGGGGCACTTACAAATACAATCTTATGAGCAGAAGTATATAGCTAAGGATTTGAAGTACAAGACTTTGTAGGTCAAATCCGAGGCAGGAAGGTGTATTTCCTTCTATCTCAATGAGAAAGAGCTCACTGAAGTCCAAGGAAACCCACCAATCTCATCGGGCTTCAGGCTAATTATGACAACCATGGTAGTAAAACATCTATCACCACTGACATGCGTTTTTTACTTCTAGAATTAAATGCATCTTCCACTTGTGAAATGATGCCAACATGATCTGCTGAAGTCAGCAGAAAAAAAATTAGCTAAACCAAAATCGGGGTCAAGTTTTGACCTCCACTTGAGAGTGCTTGCTCCTCTAGAAGTATCTGAGCTCTCCCTGGCTTTGCAGACTCTATTGTTATTTGCAGCCTTCAAGACAGCACCTAGGGGACTGATGCACAAGTTGCCTGGGCCACTTACACCTTCCCTCAACCCTGCAAATGAGACTGCATTCTTCACGAGGCCTCTCCTTCATGTCTTTTCCTCAGAAACAACAAGAATGTTTTGGCTGTGACATTCAGCTTTGAAATGCTGTCATTCACTGGGGCTCTGTCAACAAAAGGTCATGCCTCAGAAACTCTCATTTTATCTACTTCATTTGCTTTTAATAGTAAAGACAGACACAAGCTAGTATTTGCCATGATGCCCCCTTTTCTGGAATTACCTACTCCCTCAAACTGCTTCTAAAGAGGCCCATCTGACTAGATTCCTAGGGAAGGTGCTAAAACTAGGGGTTCACACCTTGGAAAGCATAAACAACAGGTCAGACTTCTAATAAGAAAAGCTAAGGATATATTTTGTGTTGGAAGCTTACACGAATCACAGCAGTGATAAAGAAATGCTTTTCGACTTGACCTTAGTAACTTTCAAATAAAATTGTGAAACAAAAATTTAAGGCATTGCAGCCTACAAACAAGAATGAATTCAGCTGCCCATAAAACACTTGGATGACACACATATATAAACCACGTATTTTACTCTGACTCCTAAGTGCACTACTCAAGTTTCCAACAATTTTAAGATGTGAAACTTGGCAGACAATGCTGTTTTCCAAATCCTCAAAATGCAACATTATGCTGGTTTAATAGAGAAATCCATTTATTTTGCTCCTTCAAAGGAGATTGAATTGTAGTGGTTTTTATTTTATAAAGCACCCACCACTGCAGAAGTGGTGCACCTCTGTTCCACATAAGCTTCAAGAAGATGAGAAATAAATAGATAGACCAAAAAGCACCTTGACTTTCAAGCTGCTTAAAAAATTCTTCTTCACTGAGTGTTTTTAGAGCACAGAAAAGCCTGTGCTTTTTTCCACTGGCTCATCTCGCCATGGTGGAGCAAGGTGGTATGGACAGAATGCTGATTAACTACCTTTTTTCAATTTCCAATGATCCATCAAAATATTGTGCAAGAAAACACTTTTGAGTCCTCATTCTCATCTCTTCTCAGTGTTATAAATAATGTTACTTGACTGAAGTAGGCTGAGAATAAGAAGGTGATTATGAGCAATAGGAAAAGAGCAGGTGATGGCAGAAAGTGGAGAATATGGAAGGTGGAGCAGGTGGAGATTGACAGTAGAAAACCCATGGACAAGAGCATGGAAAGCTGCACTGAGCGCTGGCCTGGCTTCAAACACTGCCTAGGGCTGTGCAGCAGAGAGCTGGCAGAGGGAGAAACTCCCACTGCCCGAGATACTGCAGCAGTTCTGAAACTTCCACCAGGCCACGAATCAAGAAGCCAGCCTCATTTCCAGACATGTGAGCAGAGAATGACAGCTGGCACCACTTAGCTCCTCAGGCCTTGAAGGCAGCAGCCCAAGGTGTATGTGTCTAGGGAATTAACCTGGCAACCTGGGCGGAAAAACAGCAGGTAGAGAAGTGAGAGAAATCCAATCCCTGATATTTCAATAGCTAGAGGCTGGCACAATATTCTGTACTTCTCTGCTTCCTTTTTGGAAGAAAAGCCATCTGTCAGTTTGTTTGATAGCTTAATTCTCCCCTAATTTAATCCTGTTAAATTCTGACTTAAAATTCTACTGAAGGTATTTTTGGTGTTGCAGCTGGGAGAGAAAGGGATGGTTTTGCAGGGAAAGAGAGGATGGGTCTGTTTAGTCATGGGAGGAAATGGCATACAACTTCTTTTTAAGCTACCATCACCATAACATTAGTAGATAAGTATATTTTGTGCCTTATCCTGACCTGATCTACAGTTTTCCTAGTAAGTTACTCAGATTTCTTAGTTCCTCTCTTCTGAGATAGTAAAAATGCAACCCTCTGGTCTGTTATAACTCACAAAGATTTTGGAAGTCACCAAAGACACTTTCTACCTATGGCCTCCCTCACTGTTACTAGCTGATCTTCACTCTCTCCATTGTTGGAGTAATTGCCACAGGATTTGCCCAAGGGATATAGGATCTCTCCTGCACAGAATGACTCAGAAGAGGCTCCAGCCATCCACTGGGAATATTTGGGGTCAGGGCTGGGAAGGTCAAGCACTAGAAGGTAAGCTGGCTCATCCCAGCAGCTGCTCTGCAAAGGTCGTATATCACTCTTCAGCTGGGGGCACGTTAAACATCTCAGAACAAACTGCTCTTTCTCTAAAAACCGAACCAAAAATGGGAAAAAAAAAAAAAAGAAACACAAACAAACAAACAAAACTACCCACATGAACATCCCCTGGTGCAAAGGCATGCAGACACAAGGCGCTGTGGATGACATTGGAGATGCCAAGGACACAAACAACTCAACAACAGGCAGATATTAAAAAATTTTTTAAAAGCCAAGAACTGGGCAAAAACAGGTATTGTCTGGTTTAGGGGTAATGAACAAAGAACAGTTATCCAACAAATTAAATACTCACCACATATATAGTTAATTTAGACGTAATGCGAAATGCAAGACAGACAAGAAAAAGCAAGGTATGAACACTTGTCAGAAAAAAAAAAATTAAAAATACTCTGTGTTCTTCCCAGTGATGATGATTTGAGAGAGTCACAACCCACTGTAAAACCTACACCCCTGCCTGAACCAACCTTGTGATCCAGAGAAACTAGAGGAGAGCAAGCATCACACCAGAGAAAGGGTAGGCACTGGGAAGCCTCAGTGAAATGTTCCTAGCAGTCATTAAATCACAGCTCCACCAGCTTCAATACTGTTTTGAGAAGAAGCAATACAGCAACTACCTATATGTTATGGATTTAAAAGTTTCATTCCTCAACCCACATGCAGCAGAGCTGAGAAAAATACATTTGGGAAAAACTTTAGAAACCAGAGGGAAAAAATCTGAAAGGAAGCTTTGGGAATAACTTTTGCTGCATGAAAACAGTACCAAAAATTAAATGTGATGAGTGAAAGGACAAAAGGTCAAGTGTTAAAGAAAACCTGCAGCTATTTCTCTCAACCCAGCCATCTAAGAGTCCACAAGAGAAGAAATCAGCTTAGACTATAACAAACTGTAAAGTTTAAGGTTTTTTCATCCTTTTAAAAAAGATTTTAAAAGAAAACTAAGAAAAAGGGCATACCCATTTTTGGCTATTAGTTTATAAATTGACCATTGCTAGAGCATGAACATCTTAGCATCTTCTTTCTAGAAAATGGCTTAATATCTGGAAGCAAAAACTTCAAGTCAAATTCAAATATAAAAGCCTCATGTAAGTGTCATGGTGTCCTCTCAACTTTACTAATTCCTCAGTGTATTTCTAACAGTTTTATGTTGTGACTTGGTTATTTGATGGAAACATCTCCAAATAGCTTTTTTTCCTCAGAACTAAAACAGTAATTGCTTTCATTTACTGCAGTACCTCTCTCACCATTTACTCACAACTCTCTTGAAAAAGACAAAGTGGCTGAAAAATAGTCACAAAACTTTTGTTTGTAAACATGATGAAGTGAGCAATGGGAAGACTGCCTTTCTAGAATGGGACATGTTAAAAAAGCTGCTACTACATCAACAATCAGGCACTAATAAAAATAAGGCTTACCTTAGCTCATTTGAACAACAGAAACAGGTTCTGTATGCCCCTCCTTTATAGCTTAATACCTAGTGTGAATCCACTAGATATCACTGTACTTCAACAAATCTTGGGAACCGAGGGACATTCTAGCTCATACTTCTCAAAAGAGGAGTGATTTAGGAAAGTTGGATAACAAAAATGAGGATATCTTCCCGGACATACTTGTGTTTTTCTCTAAATACAGTATTCTTCCACTCACAGAAGCATCTGTGATTCAGCCTAATCTTAGGAAATTGATAAATTGCCTGCACAAAATGAAATGGCAATGCTTCTCCCTCAATTAGATCCCATTTGCCTGAGCGCACCGATCAGAACAAATGGCCAGATGTTTACACGAGCCCCATCTGCTTTGGATTCGCTATCCAAAGAGAAGTAATGCAGGTAGAATAGTATTTCCTTTCATTAACTATAAAGAGCATTATTCACCAAAATATCTGCCTAATATTCTTCTCAATGTATTCTGTTCATTTTGCTAAAACCACCTTATATTAGCTTGACATCACACAGCTTGACATCACCACAGTTTTTACCATAGCAACTCGTTATCCTACATCATCACACGAACTGAAGCTGAGCGTGGCACTGTCCCTGTGCATAGAAAGTTATAATTTAGGTGGGTACTCAGAGCTACCAGCTAACAAAGTGCAGCCACAGGCTGCCTCTTGCATCTAGAGCGCAAGGAGATGGGCACAGTATGTACCAAGGCAATGTATGTAAGGGACATGTTTTTGCGATGCCAGAGGGATGGAGAAACACTAATTATACCTCTCAATTTAAACTCTCAATTACTTTTTCTTAACTATTGCAATCATGCTGCCATTTGTAATAGAAGGATGTGGATGAGCCTCATAGGGATGCCAAGGACTTCCATGTATGCACAACTGAAAGAGCACAGATCCTTCTCTAGGCGCCTAAACAAAAGACCAAATGCAAGCCCTTAAATTATACTCCTGAAAACCTAGATGTCTTTTTCTACTGCTCAAGGGAAGCAGATGATTTTTAGCCTAAAGATCCAACTAAACTTGTGTTTTGCACTGTAAAAATTAATCTCAGTAATATAAAACTATCCCAGGAACCAGAAATCCAAATCCTGCAAACACTACGGAATTGTTTTGTTGTCTGGCACTTCTGTAAGATGACTTCAGCTGTCACATATTTTCAAGACAGATGTAACAGGAGCTGTGGGACAATATGAGCTCAGCACCTGCGACTAACTGCAGAATTGAGAAGGCATTTTCTTGAATTCAGTTTTTCCAGTTGCCCACTGCTAGTTTCTAGCTAGTTTATTGCACCATTGAAGAAGGACTCAGGAAGGACTCAAAGGACAGCCATAAACCAGTGAACCCTTAGCCATGAAAGAGGGTAAAAGTGAAACATCCTAAAAATAACTGAATTGCTTATAAGGATTTGGAAATCAAAATTATCACATAGAAACAAAGTTATATACAACTTACATATTTTCTTCTGATTTTCAGCATGAAAAATAAAATGTATTCTCACCATTTCTGAGGGTTGCTTGAAGATTCAAAATCTGAAGTCTAAATCCCTAGAGAGCATTTATTTGGGCCTTCCCTTTCTCATCATACCCAGGGTTAGCAAAATCTTGTACTTATTTTTCCTGTATTCTCAAGAGAAAAGAAGACCATTGATTCTGAGGTTTGGGCAAACTCTCAAAAAGCAGTCTCACTCTAAAAAACTATCAATCACTGTTGCTAAAGAAACCCATGGGCTTTTTTATGTTGCTGTTTTGTTTTTAAGCTTCATTTCCTTACCAATTTCTCTTTCTTGATACTTCTAATCACAGTACAATCTACAATTAACAAAGTGGTGAAGATGAGTGCTCTCTGTTTACAGAAATAAACTCCAGCTCCTAAAACCTTCACTGTGATTTCCAATCCCCTGTAGCCCTGCCTCCCTACCCAGAGCACTCGGGGTGTCAAGCGAGGTTTGGTTGAACTGCAGACACACCAGAGAAGCAAAACCAGTAATATTCAGCTCAGAGCATTTGCACTGGGTAAGAGAATATGTAAAAGCTGGGACACTAGAAAAGGATTTTACAGGTCACAGTATCTGAATTCTAAATTGACTTACACAGTGTATGGGAGAAATGTCTTCATCTACTTCAATCTACTAAAAATTAATCTAAATGAAGAAAAGCTGCCATGAAACATCCTGCTATTTCTTCCTTCCTATATTGACCCACATGTCTTCATAGTCCTCCAGAGAACTACAGTTAATGCAGTTTGACACACAATTTTCTACTGAACCTCCTCTTCTTTTCCTGTCCCGGAACCCTTTTACAGGTGGCCAAGTGTAGAAACACCCACGGGGTTAATTTTTTGTTTTGGTCTCAGCGATCTTTGATACTGATTTGATACTTAACCAAATTCTTGCTCATCATTTCTCCTTATGTAGTTTGCACCTGAGATCTCAATTTGAGTAATTTCTACTATTGTTAAAATATCAAACTGGTTGCCAAGAAAACTAAAATATGCTCCTTAAAAGTTGTTTGTACCCTCCTCAGAGCCTGCTGCTTTTGGCTGGAAGCCAGAAACTGCTGGTACTGAAACTTAAGATCAGACTTTCTAGTCCAAAGCACTAAATGTCATGATAACTTTCTAAAAGTGTCCCTGTAATGATGACTAAATTATATTGTTATTTCTGTAGTTTACCACTGTGCACACAATATTCTGCATCTGGGGAAAAAGTCCACTCTTCTGGTTAGCCATTTTTACAGAAATTAATGTTCCAGGGGAATTTTTTCAGAATGACAGCTCAAAATTCAACTAAAAAGCCGGCTTAGCTTTTACCAAGGATGGCATGTCTCAAAGTAGTAAAGACAAGACCTTCCAGCTCTTATTAAAAGCTCACAGGTTGCCACAAATTTAATAAGGCAAGATCAAAGCTCTCTCAATAAACCTTTGAATTTCAGTTTTCCTTGAAGCTTGTGAGAGCAAAGCTATATCTATAGAATTGCCGCATTATGAATTTTAACTCCTCTCCACCAAACAATAATATAATAATTTTTGATAATATCCAAAAGATGTTTTTGCCTTGTGCCCACTTGCCTCAATGATGTCAGAGTGAAAAAGAAAAGAACAAGATAAAATCTTCAAGGAGGAGACAGCTTTTGTGAATGTGAGAATATTGTCATGGTTTGACCCTTGCTAAATGCCAGGCACCTACCACATCTGCTCTCTCTACTCTCTCCTGCTGCAGCTGTGCAGAGGACAAGGAAAAAGCTAACACAAACACACTGGAGTCATGAGTGGAGATAAGGAGTTGATGGGCAGATGCATAGAAGAAAAGGGCAAGCAGGTTCCAGACTTAAAGTTGCAAAGTGATTTATTAACCTAACAGAGTTGGAGGATAAATCAGAGGTAAAAATAAGCTCTTATGACACTGTTTCTTTACTCACCCCCCTTCCTTCTTGAGGCACCATTTCTCAGCTCACCCCTTCCCTCCCTCCTTCCAACCAACAGCTCCAGGGTGGGGGCAGGGTATGGGGGTTTCCTTTGGTCAGGGTCACTCCACCAGGAGAAAGAGTCCTCTACTTAGCCATGGGGTCCCTCCCATGAGAGACAGTCCTCTGCAAACTTCTTTGGTGTGGGTCCAATCTCATGAGCAGCAAACCTGCCCGAAAATCTGCTGCAACACAAGTTCTTGTCATAGGGTGCAGACTCCCGAGCTGAGGCCAGGCTGTTTCCATCCCAGGAGCAAGGTCTTCCTCTCTCCTGCAAGGCCTTTGCAACTCTCAGTCTCTGGGATTCCCGCTGGATCACAGCTTCCTGCAGGCATCCACCTGCTCCTCTGGCGTGGGCACCTCCCCACAGGCTGTGGGGGGTTCTCTGCATCCCCTGGACTCCATGGGCTGCAGGGGGACCACCGGCTCCCCCACCGTCTTCACCACGGCTGGCAGAGGGTTTTCAGCTCCGGCGCCTGGAGCACCTCCTCCCCCACCTTCTCCACTGACCTTGGTGCCTCCATGTTGTTTTCCCTCACATATTTTTACCTCCTCCTCCTCTTTCTCTGGCTAAAAAGAAGAGCGTGCTCACATTGTTTTGATTTCTTCTTAAATATGTTTTCACAGAGGCGTAACTAACATCTCTAATTGGCCCAGCTTTGGCCAGCAGCATGTCCATCATCTTCAGAGCCATCAGAGATTGGCTCTGCTTGACATGGTGAAAAGCTTCCAGAACCTTCACACAGGACATATAGAATCCATCTTTTTACCCCACCCTACTCACTAGCAAAGACTGGGCCAAGCAAAACCAGCACAAGTATAATCAGTGAAAGAAACTTAAAGCAGTGAAAGAAGCCTAAATCAGCAACACTGAATTGGTTTCTCCCTTGGCCACAGCTATACATTTTTAATGGCTTCAAAAATTCAAAATAAGACTAAATCTGTAAATACAGTACATTATCTTCCTGGCTCTTGAGAAACATTACCAGTTTACTTTGGCATTCACACTCCCCAGTAACATCAATCCAATTCTTTGTCTGACCCGGGCAAATTCAGAGTGCTAAATAAAGCATCACTATGGCCTTTTGGCTGAAATAAATGGATGGGTTTCTCTTGGAGTTCCTAACTTAAGCAGATAGCATAATGATGTTTTAGCAAGGAAGACACTGTTGGTTTTAAATTTACAAGAAACACAGGCTACTACATTGATATTTTTAACAGTCCTTCAAATCTTAACAATGCTGAAAAACTGCTCTTCAAATATACCAAAACTCCCATATAAGAAATATCTTTACAGCTTTTGAGGATAATTAGTTTTGTACTTCTGTAAAAGGCATCATGACTGTACATCAGAGAAATGCCCAGCAGGTCCTTGGTCTTTAAGAAGAAATAATATTATTTCACCTCATCTATTCTCAAAAGGCACAATATTGGCAATTCATAATGCTTTACCTTTACAGAAAGCAGACAATGAAAATTTCTTCTATGTAGTAGTTATGTTTCAGAGTTTCCACACCTTTGTTTAGTCTGAGATCTGCCAAGGTACCACCCAAAACCTTATGGAAAATTAGGATTCATACTTCAAATTCATGGTAAGACATGGCATGATAGAAAATCTCCACAAGACCACAAAAAGCACAACAACTGTCCATGTTCTTGTATGAAGGCAAATAGAAGAGTAAGCGAAGTTCTTTGAAAATATTCACTCTCCAGTTTCTTGTCCCTTCTGTTTTGTTCACAAGGCACTTTTGCTTCACAATGCATCAAAACACTCATCTCAAATCACAGAATCAGCTAGGCTGGGAAAAACCTTTGAGACCATCAAGTCCAACCTATGACCATTGTCAACTAAACCATGGCACTGTGTGCCACATCCAGTCTTTTCTTAAACGCCTTCCGGGGACGGTGACTCCATCACCTTCCTGGGCAGCCCATTCCAGTGTCCAACCACTCTTTCTGTGAAGAACTTCCTCCTAATGACTTAAACCTCCTGGGCACAACTTCAGACTGTGTCCTCTTGTCCTGTCACTGGTTGCGTGGGAGAAGAGACTGACCCCCACCTGGTTGCAACCTCCTGTTAGGCAGTTCTAGTGAGTGATAAGGTCTCCCCTGAACCTCTTTTTCTCCAGGCTAAACAACCCCAGCTCTCTCAGCTGCTCCTCATAGGGCTTGTGTTCCAGACCCTTCATCAGCCTTCTTGCCCTTCTCTAGACACTCTCCAGCATCTCAACATCCTTCCCAAACTGGGGGCCCAAAACCAGACACAGTACTCAAAGTGAAGCCTAACCAGTGCCAAGTAGAGGGGAAGAATGACTTCCCTAGTCCTGCTGGCCATGCTATTCCTGATGCAGGGCAGGATGCCATTGGCTTTCTTGGCCACACAAGCATGCTTCTAGCTAATATTCATTCTGCCATCAGTCAGTAGCCCCAGGTTCCTTCTCCCTGGTTGTTGTCCAGCCACTCTGTCCCCAACCTGTAGCGCTGCAGGGGTTGTTGTGGCCAAAGTGCAGAACCTGGCGCTTGATCATATTGTTGGATTCAGCCCATCTATCCAGCCTGTCCAGGTCCCTCTGTAGAGCCCTCCTATCCTCCAACAGATCGACACTGCCACCCAACCTGGTGTCATCTACAGACTTGGCCATGGTGGTCTCAATCCCCTCATCCAGGTCATCAATAAAGAGATTAAACAGGACTGGGCCCAATACAGATCCCCTGGGAGACACCAGATGCAGCACCCTTAGCCACCACGCTCTGGGCCAAGCTGTCCAGCCAGTTCTTAACCAAGTGAAGTGTACATCTCTCCAAGCCGTGGGCTGCCAGCTTTTCCAGGAGGATGCTCAAAGTGTGTCAAAGGCTTTGCTGAAGTCCAGGAAGAAAACATTCACAGCCTTCCCCTCATCTACCAGGCAGGCCCTAAGAGGAGATCAAGCTGGTCAGGAAAAGCCTGCCCCTCCTAAATCCATGCTGCCTGGATTTGATCCCCTGGCCATCATGTAGGTGCCACGTGACCGCAGTCAGTATGATCTACTCCATAACTTTATTGGGCACCAAAAAGGAGATCAGGCTGACAGGCCTGGAGTTTCCTGGATCCTATTCTTGGCTATTCTTAGGGATGGGGTCACATTGGCATGTCCAGTCATCTGAGACCTCCCCAGGTATCCAGGAGCGATGGTAAATGATGGAGAGCAGCTTGGCAAGCTCTTCCGCCAGCTCCCTCATTACCCTAGGACAGATCCCCTCTGGTCCCGTAGACATGTGAGCATCTAAGGGGCTCAGCAGGTCACAAACTGCTTCCTCCTGGATGACACAGGGTTATTCAACTCTCCATCCCTGTTGTCCTGAGAACAGCCTGAAAACTGTGTTAGAAACATTTGTCCTCAGTGTCCAGTCTTTCAGCCTAATTTCCTCAGTGTGAGGCCAAAACAGGGGATGATGAAAGGCAAGAACTTCTATAGTTTCCTGACATCCAAAGCCCTTAAGAGCTGCTTTAGTCCCAGCTCAAGGTTAAAGACTGCCTCTGTTAGTCTACATTTAACCAACGCCCTTGATTTTTTTCTTTCCTACTTGGAAAGACTTCACTCTTTTGAAGATGCTGGGGATAGTGAGCACCTAAAAGATCTCTGTATCTGAAGGAAAATTTTCAGTGTGAGTTGTTTTGTTTGTCAGGTTTCTTTGCATTTTGGGGTGTGTGGGTTTTTTTGGGGAGGGGGTGTGAGCGTGGAGAAGGTTGCATGTGTGCATGGGTGTGTATGTGGGGGGTTTTTTGGGGAGTTTGTATCGTGTAGGTCTTGATTTTCTTTTTTTTTTTTAATTGCAGCCTTATAGTTACCAAGGACATCAGTTACACAAAGTGTTTTGTCAGCAGAGGAGCTTCTGTGAATTTTCACTAACATCAGCTGATGGCTTTTTTCCCAGCATTGTCCTCATGTCCTACCATTAGCAGACCTGCCATCAGAAATATATAGTAATTTTTAAATTACATAAACATGAAGAGATATCTGGATTTTTTCTGTGAACATATATGGCATATACCTACAAAAAACAAATTAATACTGTCCAAGTAGCTTTTCTTTGGAATGGGGGGGGAACATTTACTTAGCTTGATTTTGATAGTTATTAAGCCTGATAATTTCATAAATTGTGTCCCAGGAAAGGTTCATATTTGTATAATTGTAATTAAAAAAATAACAACCTTTGGGAGGACAGAAAGAGTGATCAGCATTACTCAGATCTGTTGTAGATGGAACAATCTTATTTAAACAAAACGTTTTGCCCAGTTTCAGAGCATCTGCTCATTTCATAAACACACTTCATCACACACTTGCACATATGTTGTTGAGAAAATATAAGTTATTACCGCAGCAAGACACTGATGACAGCACTGTCATACATTTTCCATACTCAAAATATTGGCCAATAGATACCATATAATATGAAAAATTAAAATTATACTTTGGCTATTTGGTTGTCCCCAGGGTTATGCCTGGATCTGGAGACCTGAATTACACATAGGCACACAACATGCCCATTCACCAATCTTCTAATAACATGGTTAAAATCACAAACAAATATAAAACCTGGATTTTCTGTGGATTCAATTGTTTACAACCCCTTAACAATGTTCTGTCAAAGTCAAGAACTCTGCGATGAGATTAGGCAGCTTTACACAAGACAAATCTATGTTATCAGGAATGTCTGGTGTAGTACTACGTGTAATGAGAGATGAAATAATTTTCTCTTTCCCCAGTTTGTGGTAACCAATTCACACACATGCCAGTGTTACAAATGGGGACAGGAGCTTAGCTAAATTTCTGCTTTTGCCTAGTCCTTTGGCAGCAGGCAGTAGCTCTTATTGGGGTGGCCAGCACCCCAAGACCTGGTCTCATTCGCAAGTTCTTTAATAATGGCCGATTAGGTCTAACATGACATAAATTATCGTTTATTAGACACAGTAAATAACAGACATAAGACTTGGGACGAAACTACATACTACACAGAACAACTACAAAACTACGAATAGCTAAAAATGCAGCATGTGAAAAGGCACCTATTTGGCAAAACTATGAAAAGCTAAAATGCTGTGTGCAAAAAGCACCTATTTTGCAAAACAACAAATAGCTAAGTGTGCAGTGCGCAAAAAGGAACCTAATATTACTGCTAGAAAAGGAAATACAATTTAAGAAACCAATGTATCTTACCAAACTCCAGTTTGGTGACATTAGAATCCTCACTCAATCCTCAAGGAAGTTACCACAGAGCTGCATCCAGACTCTGGGGAGAAGCTTTTTCACGCTTCAGTGTCCATGTAGAAAAGCTTCTACCACTGTGATATTTCATGTGTCTTTTGTAGTGTAAAAGTGTGTCTTTTGGTCACGTACTCATTTCTTTCCTCTCTCTCCACATCCTCTCTCCATACCAAGATGTGGATTCAAGGTTGGAGCTCTCAGACTTTCGGGCACCGAGAGACAACTTCTTGATGGGCTTTAGACTCAATCTGAGTTATCGATGCATCAGCCATGGAGAGAGAGGTGGGGGGACGTCCTGCCACAGCCAGGTACAAGTCTTAGCTGAACACACAGTTGTCTTGGTTTGAGAAAATTTAAGGAGAACACTCTGGAAGGAGTTGTCTCTCTTTAAGGATTCCAGCAATCCCTTTTCACCAGTTGTTGATGATTGAAGCATGGACTTCACTGGGAGCAAGCAAAGCCATTTTTATTGTACAAGGCACATCTTTATATACTGTCACAAACCAGGAGTTAAACAGTTACAAACGCACAAACACAGCCTTATCCTACTCTTTTGTCTGGGCTCCTGCTAGAGGCGACTTGTTTGTTGCTCCCAAGGTTTGACACTAACCAAAGCTAAAAGATCACTACAGCTATCAGGATCACTACAGCTATCAGATTCAGTGGCAACACTTTGAACCCCCACAACCAATAAGGAACGATTACTAATAGGTAAGAGTGAAAAAACAACAGTTTATTTACAAACAGAACACAGACGGGCAAGGGAGAAAAAAAGTAAATAACCGCTAGATATCAAACTGCTTAAACTTCACAATGCCACTGGAACAATGAGAGACCCAAAGTGCCAGGCATTACCGTTCCTGATATGGGGCCTGGCAGCAATGGCCCAGGCCCCAGGATGAAAGGGACAAGACGGCGCCCAATCCCACTTGGGAAGACAGGGACTTCACAGAGCAGTTCCAGCAGCCGATGAAGGCCTAAGGACTCATCAAGCTTTGACCTCCTCCCCACGGCACAGCAGAGCAGAGCGGGTATGGCAGGTGTGATAAATACATAATATAGTGTTGGCTTTTCGCAAATATTTATTGTGTGTGTGGTTTTTTCCTCTTTATATAGAAGTAGCCTTGTTATAAAGATAGAGGTATATAACCAATGTTTTAATTTCTGTTGTTAACTAGATTTTGATATAGTAGTGAAATAACTAATAGAGGTAGTTTAAAAGGCTTATACTTTCACTAACTGCACTGCCTGCTTGATTGGATAACACCCAAAGAACAGCACAGAGAAGACCTGCCACTGATACCTGACTATCAGCCATAACCAGATGCAAGGACCACGAAGAAAAGCCCAAACTGGAGATAGAAACCAAGACTGGAAGAAACCACAGTCTCAAACGCGCATGCTCTAAAAAAGTGGGACCAAGGAGGAGCCATGCAAAACAGTTCTTGGAACATGCAAAATAGTTTTGAGAAAAGTTAGAATATGCATGAATGCTTATGAATAGGCATGAAGCTAATGCAATACAAAGAGTATTTAAGATGACTCCCTCAATGGCAGGTGTGCTTCTTGGCTTAGGGCCAAGCACCCAGCACCGTTTCTTTGCTTTATTGTTTTTGTCCCCTATTGTCCTTTATTAAACTTTCAAATTTCAACAGGAAAGTGAACTTCGTTTTTCACAGCAGGCAAACGAGCTGGGCTGGAGCCACTCAGTGTTTGCCGTCCCCAGCCTGGCGCAGTCAATGTTGACTTGGGCTGAGGGCTGCTCCACTCCGCTGCTGTCTGTCAGTGCAATGACCCCAGCTTCGGACAGGCAGCTGCAGAATTCATCCTTAAGGCAGCTCGAAGATGACTACTATGAGCTGAAGAGGAAAAGAAAACAAAAATGAAAGAAAAGCCTTTGCCTGAAAAAAAGAACAAATAGCCAGTGAAGCAAATACCATGGCAAGAGAAGCAACAAAGCCGTGGATGGGGAAATTTTAAAAACACCCACACGCAGCAAACCACCCAGACCCCCTCCCGTCCACCCCCAGCCCACACACACAAGCTCTCCAGCTGCAGGGTCTTGAAGATACAATAATGATTTTGGGACACAGTTTGATGTGCATCATTATTAATCACCCGAGACAACAGTGCAGAGCCCTGAAAACACATTTATTTGCAAGTTTCTGGTCACACCTTTGTCAATCAAGTTACATACTGAAACTGTCCGTAGGCCAGCCTACAGTTGTTCGCTTGGATTAACAGACGATTTTTGCTTTGATTAACAGACAACTTTGTATTCCATCAGAATGACAATGCATTCAACAATTTCTCCATTTAGGAGTTAGATATTTGCCTGGAACTTTATTTAAAAGAATCATCCTGGGTACAGGACAGTCTGAGCAGGATTTGCCCTTTTTGGGTACCATTTGCTTTGCCACTTGTACTAGAAACAACGAGTTTTCTGTGTTGTTGCAGAAATAAGTACACCGAACTTCTGCCATCTCCCAAATAACAAAATGCTACCTTCTTACAAAATACCACTTCAAGGCAGTCTGCAAAGATAGTTACAGAAAGAGCTCTGGAAGAAAACAATTTTGTGCTTCATTTGTAAATGCCACAGGAAAGCACCCCTCATGATGCTGTGTTACCAACTGCAGAACAGGTGTTTTCTGTCCTAGACTGGTGGTAGGGAAATGAAGCAGAGGTCTGCTCCCAAATGAAGGAAATTTCTCATTGAAAATCTGCATAGACCTGTCAATAGTAACTCAAAAAGGAAGGGATAGCATCATCCCTCCTTTCCACTCTCAGTGAGAGTAGGGTGCAGGCAAATATGGCAGAACTAACCTCCACAGTCTTAAGAGCTTGATCTCCCAGCAATGAGTCTGGCCAAGTGTCATAAATCCTAGAAGAGACCTGACTGTATTTAATTTTGCTCTGGAAACTACTCTGCTTTCAAGAGAGTATGGGCAATCTCATGAAAACCGTTTGGACTTCACAGATCTTATTGGATCAAGCTACGGTTGCAAACAGCATTAAATAAATTGGGATCAGGAATTTGCAGCATCAACTACAATAAAGTGACAGGAAAAACCCTGCTAAATAGCTTAGCCAGCAGCAACCACAAGTCAAAGCAGGACACCTAGGCTAGACTCTATAGATTTAAGGCCAAATCATTTATATATCTTTCCACAGAGATTTGCACTGAACTTTTTTCTTTCCGGTGGTAAGGACTAGTAGTGTAATTTCGATTACTCAGAAGACATACAGTGTCCTTTTGGCTGTGAATGAAACACCAGTACTGAAGCTAGGCTCATCTTAGATCCTGCTGCAAGAATAATTCCCCCACCTTCTCATCAATAAAAGTATTAACACGATCAGTGTACCCTCTAGACTTAACGTTTCTATTTAAAAAATAAAGTAAGGCTGCCATAAGATAGTTTTCTCCTCTGTTTCTATTGACTGGATTTTAACTGATGGCAAGCATAATATTGATCCTTAGCCTCTCTTTCCCTCTCTATTTACAATAGCCAACTTCCACTCATGCTGCCATTTAGAAGAGCGCTCACTCACATCTTCACTACCAGGTTTAGTTCTGAGATACATGGATATCCTGGAGTGAGGCCAGCAGATAGCTACAAACGAGAGGGGCTTGGAGCATCTGACATGTAAGGAAAGAATAGGAAAAGCTGGAGAAAAGGAGGCTCAGCAGTATCGGTGTGGATATAAAAGCAGAGCAGAAGGACAGAGCACTGTCAGTAAGGAGGGATCCAGGCAGTTCTCAGTGGTGCCCAGTGACTGGACAAGATGGCCATAAACTGAAGTCCAGTGAATTCTGTATTAAACAAAAATTGGTAAAAAAGCTCCAGGGTGACAGAAGCCTAGAAGAGTTTGCCCGGTGGGGCTGTGGATTCTCCATCCTTGGAGAGAGACAATACCCAACTGGACACAGCCATGAAAAACCTCTAATTAGCCTTGCTTGGAGAGAGGGCGGTGGACCAAATGGTCTCCAGAGCTGCCTTCCGGCCTCACCTGTTCTGTGATTCCTGTTGTAATCAGTAAGGAATTAAGACTCCCATGTTTTATCGCCTTCACCTTTAACATCAGGAACCTTAGCTCCCCCGGGGGAATGATTATGCCCTTTTCCATCAGTGTGTAATAACAAAAAGCAAAGCACTTTGTTTACATTCTCTATTCCCACCTTACACAATCAGATTTTCCTAATTAATGTTGCTGGTCTATAATTTTTGGCTTTCCCCCCNTTCCCCCCCCCCCCCAGAAGAATAACATTCTTTGTAGCAACTTGTCTCAAAGAAACAGAGCAGCACAACAGTACAGCATGGTCTCACAAGCAGATTGAAAATATATTTCTATAAACTACAGAGTTTCTTAATGGTCCACATGTTAAAAAAAATGAAGCAAGTAATCTGCATCATTGCAAGCACCTTGCCCACAACAGGAACTTTCAGCTTTTTATCCAGCAACAATCCAGAGATTGCTTAAAGTGTCTGTAAAACTGCTGGGTGGGAAGAACCAGCTCTTCTAGAGCTGCAAAAATATAAGTTATACTTAACTACATTTTTCTTTCTGCTGTCTTTTTCACATGCCCTAATTTCAATTTATCTGCTTTCATTCCACTTCTGGAAAGAGGTAATAGAAAACCTACTTTGTTTTCAGATATTATACAACTTATGAAGATTAATTACTGACCATTTTTAAGCCCTAAATACAAACCCAAGCTAGTAGTCTCACCTGGGCTGCCAAAAAAAACCCAGCAAAAATATAAACAACAGCAACAACAACAAAAACAACAAACCAATGACAAAGGGAGGTGTAATAGAAGAGATTTCTGGAATAGGACCTTGTTCACCTAAGCTAAAAATAAGTCATTACATTGCCATCTCCTCAGGGAAAACCTCCTTCCCTGTCTCCTAATTCCAGGGAGACCTTGCTTCCCCCAGAAAGGCCCCTCCCTCCAGCTGATTCCTGCTCACTTGCTATTAACATCTGCTGGCGATTTGAAACTACATCTGTTCATTCTAGTTCACTGGAAAAAGTCTATTTTTCCCACATGAAGCAATGCAAGGCAGAGTTATTGTATCTTGAATTAAAGCTTTGATGCACTTATCTATGTACATAAACTGCACATACATAAACTGCAGAGAGAACAGAAATAATATATTCTATGACATCTGCTAGCTGCCCTCATCAGCCAACTCATGATAAGCAGTCATCACAAACACATTTACTTCCCTCCTGCAAACGCTTACCCATTCTGTGTTTGTGCTCTATTGCTTTCTGATGGAAAACCATCACCTCTAAGCAAATTGTTTCTCATCAGCTTGCAAGGATATACCTGGAAATCTTTAAATTGTTTACATTCCAATGTTGCATAACCTCCACATGTGCCAAGGCTGAAACTTTGCTTGGGTTTTAGAGACATTAGCTTCACAAATGAGTAGGTTTTTGAAGAGCTGTTCATTACCGCATACTAAGTCATGAGACATTTTGTGCTATTTAAAATATTCTACCAAAGAAAACTTTAAGAAAATACTTAGAAAGGTCAATTACATCATTGCTCTTTGGCCATGCTGAAAAGAAAGGTGAGCTCACCCTCTCAAAAAACTCTGACTTTAGACATCCAGACACAGTCCACCACACCTATAAGCCATGACTATATCCAGGTACTTAGAGCAATATGTTTCAGTGAAAATGTTGTTCTTAGGAAGAAAGCAACAAGAGTTTAAGCTTTTCCACCTTCCACAGTAAATGACTTTGAAACATACCATTCCTCACCCCTTCAAAGCTTTGTGCCAATATGCAGTTGCCAGTTTCCTTCCTCAGCCTTTAAAATATTTATGTATTAGCCATCTCGGGATTTGACTAATTTGGCTGTAGGTTAGGGCTTTTTAAAAGCAAGCCACTCACAGTTCATGTGGAACTTGCTTGTGGTCTCCAATTCAGTGGTGCTTCTCCCTGATGTCCCAAGATTTATATTCCAGTCAACCAAGTGCACAACCAGTTCACACACAGATTTTGTTCCAAAGAGGGTACCACAGCACAAAAACTGAAAGAATAAAATCATGCCGTTGAAAAAGACCTACAGGATCTCTGAATTCTAATACTTCTTATTATATTTACAGAAAAAGCTATCCTTTCCTTGCTGACAGCAGTTGAGCCATTTCCCCTCACCTCCGCAGTCACTCAAATTCATGTGCCATCTCCACATGCTATTGCAGAGCCTAGGACAGACAATCTCCTCCATTCCCATAAGTTGAACTGGTTGTTATTTCTGTTTACTAGAGAGCCAGCTTTATCACTGTTTCATTAAAAATGTTTTTGCTCTTCTTTACCTATGGCCAGTCTTGAAAAAATTACAATATTTGCCCCAAGGGGGAGCTTCTACTATATATTGCCAAATTCTTGGCCCTGGACTAGGCAGAGATTTGTACTCAAGGCTTCAGAGCAATCCAAGACCCCTTCCATGACTTTTCCATACTTCTCTGCAATGACGTCTTTTTGGTTTAACTTTGTCACTAACAGATTTAATTTTTACAGTCTGTCTTCTTGCAGTATTCCTCCTACAGAAATACATTTCTCAAAACAATCAGTAGTAAATAATTATGAATTGTTTTCTCTTTCCTTTTTCTTTGTCATCACTTCCTGCCCCTTGCAAAGACTTGTAATAAATTTTTATATTTCTTTTCTCATGTGACACCATACAAATCTAAGTGACATCCAGACAAATGGGAGCTTAGTTCAAGCATGAAAAAAGTGCCAGTGTTTTCTGGAACAACCTCATTTTTGTAATCCAGACTATGTTTTTAACTCAGTTTCCCATTAATGTGCCATTCTGCTATCATATCCCCCAAATTCCACCTCGGCTGCACAAAGCCATGACCAACTCAACTCTCATTGAGCAGCAGCTGTTAATGAGTTACTGACATTACTCATTCAGGCACATGCAGACTACGTGTACCTGCTGTAGCAATCCACAGACTCTATAAGTGTGAAGAAAACCTGTCTTGTAACATGAAATTTATAGAATAAGGGCTGCATCGTGTCCTTTTACCATCTTTCCAAACCCTCTCACCTAAACACATTATAATCCAGGACAAGTCAGCTTTTCTTTTTTCAAAATGAGCTGTTTGATTATTGCCAAGTTAAATGTTAGTCATGAGCACTTCATTAATGGCTCTGTTTACCATCTAGACAGGAGATGGCTTCAAACAATACCAAAGGGAAATGAGATTTCTAAAAATTAGGATGCTTGTTTTAGCATCTAAATTAAGCTTTTAGGGTCAAAAGAAAAATCTTGGTGAGGGAGAAGGAGGTCTGGATCTACACGACAGTTTCAGAGAATATCTGTGCATGTCAGGAAATATGTATCCCTTAACGGGACCACCCTGATGTCATTGGCCCATCAAGTGGGAAGTTTTCATTTGAAGGATGACCTCACGCTTCTTTAATAACAGCTGAACCATACATTGAGGAAGAAATGGGAGCAAGTGTCTCAGAACCGGCAGTGCAAGTGGAGCAGTGCAGTTTTCCTTTATGAAATCCAAGTGTGGGCATCACTTTTTCCGGGCTAAAAGCCAGGAACACAAAAGCAAATTTCCTATTGCATTTCTCTCTGGAACTTAGGGACCAAGTGTCAGGAATGTCGTTCCACTCCCACAGCTGCAGCAACACCCCAAAGAAAAGCCCTTCTTGCTGCACAATTCAGTACACTGGTATTCAGAAGGTGTGCAGGGAAGGGGAAGAGAGGAATATGAGTGGAGGAAAACAGCCTCAGGAGAACTGATGGCAGAATGAGCGATAGGATCAGAGGCCGAACTGAACAGTCTTCCTGCAAGATCAGACCAGCTACCACTGAGGTCCTCAGGTAAAATTCAAAAGGAAACCTTGCTGTCAAGTGAAAGTAGCACATTGAGCATTTTATAAAAAGCTTTTCTGGTTATTGTCTCTTTAGCCCTCCCCAAACTGTGATCATATTACAGGATTATTTTCATTTGACCTGTAACAATCTTAATTACCACTCTTCTTTTTTCTCACAGCCAGGGTTATCTTTCCAACTCTTAACCTCCACAAATTCTTGTTGTCCTGATGTGTCTTAGCCTCTAAAACAGTGTGACTTTTGCCATCAAGCCATAAGAATTATGGAAAAAAGGACATTTCCTGTGTCTGAAGCAATCCTTAAAGTGAAATAAGGCAATTCATTCAAGGAGTATTTTGGCTTTTACTTTTCTTATAATATCCACACTTTTTCCCCAGTATTTCCACCAAATAGTAAAAACTCAGTAGCCAAAAACCACAGCAAAACACCATTCAACAAGAAGTCATGTAGATTCAAAATCCTGAGCACTTCATCAGCAGAGATCAGTTTGAAAAACCATTGCTGGGGCACAGATTGTTTACATTGCAACTCAGACAAGGATTATTTTGAAATGTTTACACCCACAACAATATTTGGATTGTAATTGAGTGGGGTAGGATTGTTTTCTACATCTTTACACTCAATGAAAGAGTCTGGCTATAGAGCTAGAGTTGGTTTAAGGGGGGTGCTTGTGTGATGACTCAGTCAATGAAGACAAGGATGACACGGTAGATGACACAGTTTTGCCTCCTTCTCTCAAACTCTTTATCCATTGCCTGACTGCATGATTCATTTAACATCAAGTACAAATATAATAAGAAAAAATAATTGCATTTCATAGCTGCATATAACACCATTAGAAAATGGGAAAAATCTGGGCTGCTAATTAGGTTGTTTACGTAGCTACACAGAAATTGTGCCCAAATTTCAGTGTTTGCAACATTTACAATAATCTGACCTGTAAAAACAAGTTCAACCTCAGCTCAAGCATGAAAACAGTTGTTCTATAAAAAACCTTTTTTATTCATGGAGAAAGCTCCAGTACTGTATTTCTTGCATGCTCAGTTTTTCAAAATTTAACCAGCCCTGTTCACTCTGAAGGAAATGATAACAAGCACTATCTCGAAAGAAGACAATTTTTTAGGCCCGCTGATGATTGATTTACATTTGTAAATCTTGCTATTTATCCTAGCTATGTATGAGCAGGTCATGAGCCAGGTGAGAGCCAGGGCCTTCACAGACAGACATGTCCCCGTAGCACCACAGAGGAGGATTCCAAAGAGGGATGTAGGAGAACAAGGGGTCAGCACACACTGTTCTTTTGGACTGTTTCCTGCAGCCTGCTCCAGCCCACATGGACAGAGTGCAGCTCTAACTCACTTAAGGCACCTGAGCATGCTGCCAGCTCCTGGAGGAAATGGACTGCAAGTTTTGCAGTATCTGCTCCTTGCAATACAATGCGTGACTGAGCAGCAAAACCTATAAATCCAACCAAGACCAAGAGACACCAAAAGAAAATTAGTTAAAAATTACAGAAAATTAGAGGCAGTGGAACACATAATGCAGTAAAGCAAGCAAAAGAAGTTGCTGTGAAACTTTAAACAACCTGTTGTTTTAAACAACTTGTCAAATTTTGATCTAACACTAAAAGCCATGTGCGGACCTCTCAACTCCTAATGGAAAAAAAATCAGTCACCCAGTTGTTCTCCCAGACAAATTTGAACTTAAATCATCACTGAGGAACACTGACAGTTTGTTTTCTGGGCTGCTATTTCAAGCCAAACTCTGCATACACAAAGAAGCAGCCCTTTGCTTTCTTTAGCATCTACACTTTCCTAGAAAGTTTCCCAGAGGTACCCCCATGTCACTGTAGCTCGCAGCAAAGAATGGAAAGTCTCAGCACAAAAACACAGGAATGTACAGCCGTGCTTTTTTTAATGGTGGGCTATGACACAAACAAAAATGGCTCCCAGGAAAAGGCTCTTCAGAGCTCATTTACTGTGCATTTCTCCTTATTATAGAAATATTCTTCAGCCAAGCTACCACTAAGTCTCTTGTTTGTTTGAATCACTACCAGTGACAGCCAGAGTACCTGCATTAACATTCACCCTGGGTTTTTTTCACTGCCTACCCTTTTCACACCCTTTCTGCTTTTAGGGTTATTTTAACCTTGCAAGATTAATTCCATAAAATGATCAAGAGCACTTATAATGTTTAAGCAAGAAAGAAAAAGTGCGTTGATGCTTCTCTGTCTGTTTGCACTTTTGCAGCTTCAATGGAAAATCTACAACAGGCTTTGTTTGCTAATTACTTTAATGTGCAGCTTGGAGAGAAGAAAGGTTAGCACATATCAAATGAGCTATACTCTAAACATGAAAGGAATCACGTGGCAGAGCATCAGGCCCTAGATGAATGATTTCCATGCTCTTTATTTATCAGAGAACAGTTCAGCCATAAATTACATTTCCAGATCAAGAGGAATGGATGCATGTCCCAGGCTCTAACTGCAAAGGAGAGCATTGGCTCACTGAGACTGCCCTCCACTTTCTTGGTTTAGAAAAGTAGTTTACAGCAGAAATAGTTTCAAAATGTAAAGCAAACAATTATTTTCTAACACCCTCTTCTTTCAGTGACTTGTGCTGCCCGTGTTTCCCCTGCTATTAGATTTCTGCATGCTCTTATCTAGGAATCTGTGGGTTTTGGGGTCTTTAAAAGGTGTTACTCCTGCCAAACATGCAAAGCCTCAAGTCTCCAGGCAGCTGTTGTTTACCAGTGCCCATACCTCAAATTTAACTAATTAACACTTTCAGTGGAGTGAGAAATTAAATTTTTCATTGATGTTAAGAAAAGAATAACTGGACTTTATTACTGACATGATAATAACCTGTCTGCTGCTCACCTACAGCCGCTGCTGTGGAGTTTTTTCATATTAACAGCTAAATGTTCACAGAGAGTGCTGAAGAGGTTCGCTGTAAATCAATGGGGCAGCTTTAACATATCTCAAGTTGTATGCCAGGTGCTCCAGTCCACCCCAAGACACGGAGAGAGAGCAGAATGGACAGCACTTCTCATCCACTGTGTTCCTCACCCAGATCACCGAGGTCTCTCATTCAGCTCCAGGCTTCACGGTGGGCAGTGGGAATTTGCTGGCTCTAGACAGATGCAGTGACCTCAGGTAATGAGTTGCAGCACAAATATCTCTCACCACAAATCAAGCAAAAAAGTGAATGCAGAACTGTTCCGTCAGAGGAAACCCCCCTGCAGCTTGGAATTTTTTTCCCACTTTCTTTTAAAGTCATAATCCTGAAGTACAAACATAACCTTGTCAGAGATAGTGAGGGTAGAGGCAGCAGAGTTCAGAGTATGAGACCTCCTCTTACACAATAAGAAGATGGGAATATTCTAGTACTTTATTGAAGAAAAATACCAATATTTCTCTTTTCAGTACATCAGAGAAGAGAAAACAATCAGATCTCTTTTTTTTTAATTTCACCTTATTTGAAGTAGTCAATAATTTACTTTTAGGATAAGCAGCAAAGAGGAACAAAAGGACAAAGGTGGAAAGCATATGCTGCTTTTGGACATAGATGTTATTCCAAGTCAACAGTCCAACTGTGTATTAGATTATGCACTGCCTTCTCATTGCAATTCTTGCGTAACAATATAAGCTGGCCAGCAGAATACTTCAGTTCGTTACTAGACCTACAGGAATCTCCCCTTCTCTCTGCTTTTCCAGATCCTTGAAAATCCACTATAAGATACGAGGGGAGGAGCTCGGGTGCATCATATCTGGTCTCTTTGCCAGTCGGGAGCACAAATCCAGGCAGTGCCACTCGCTGAGCTGTCGCTTGGCTCAGTCTCCTCTGCCACCCGGTGGCTTTGTGCCCATCCTGCAGCCTGGCCACGGCTCCTTCTCCAGGCAAAACCTGGCAGAGTTAACATCCTTTTTGTGGACATCAGAGTCAACTCAGTGGAGTACAATGACAGCAGAAAGCCAAAGCCTGGTATTCTCAGCACACAAAAGGCAAAAAGCACTTTTGGAGGGTTTCTGATGCTCTTTCGCCCAAAAGAAAGCTTTTGTCAAAAATCATCAAGTTCCAGTGAAAACTCAATGAAAAGTCTAGTTAATATCTGAGGGAGTAAGAATAGCTTTGGGCATGACTACCAAGACTCTTCCACACCACTACGACATGTTTCAACCCTGAAACGAGCAAACCAAAGGCCTGAACCCCTTTTTTCCATTGTGGCAAGAGTCCCAAGCTACAGAAATACTGAACACTTAGGTTTGGTGCTGGTGTTGTCTTGAGGGGGTTTTGTGGTTTTTTTGTTTCGTTGTGTTTGGGTTTGGTTTTGTTCTTCATCAAAAGCATAAAAAGGTGTTACTTGTAATCAAAAGTGACTTAAAGTCGATCAGATTCTTGAGTTTTTGGTTTTCTTCCCTACTTAGAAGATTATCAAACAGTAAATGAAGGCAGTGACTTTGACCCAGACTTAACTTATACTACATTCTGACTATCTTAAATAAGGCTCTACGGACATGTACCATATTAATTTTGGTTTTATTTGATTGTGTTTTATTCTCTTTGACCTCTCTGAGATCACCACAGATAATGCCTCAAATGTCAGGAAAGTGCTTTTGCAAGTAGAAAAACTCCTGCTCTAAATAACCAATTGTTAGGACCACCTGTACCAATGACCTTCAATTATATAGTTTGTTTGAGAAATATTGCTTGTGGCAGAAAACAGTAATATTGCCTGTCAATTAATGCATATATTCAGGGAGCTTTAAATTCACCATTTAAAGACTGCTTTGTAAGTTCCATCCCTTTCTATCTCCCCCTCCAAATAAAACCCATCATCCTTAAAATGCTATCAAGAAAGCCTTGCATACTTGACCTTCCACATTGTATTCCGAATGTTTTGTGCTGATAAAGTAGCTGCATTCATACAGATACAAATGCTGTTTAATAGACTTTCAGGATCCTTGAAAATGGAAGTGGGGAAAAAGGCTGCACTCTAAATTAGCATGTTGCAAATTGCCAGAAAGATTAAAATACATGTGTAGTGCTGAAAACTACCTTACTGCTTCATGGATGAAGAATCAATCTACCTAAACCCTAATGAGCAGCAAAGAGACGGGAGAAATAAGGGCCCAGTAATTTTTTTGAGCACAACATACCCTGGCATGTAAATCTGCACGTAACATGAACTGCTGCAATTCACAGAGAGTGAGGCAGAGCTGGCACATTAAGTCATCTGCCGCCATCTAATCCATATGCACAAACTCCCAAGTTAAAAAGAAATTTCACTACATATTTGTGAATTTTGTAACTATATAAAGCATCTGCTTTTCTACTGCAAACTACATTTCCCAAAGACTTCACAAAATTTTTAAAAAAAAAGCCATGTCAGGTGCTATACAATTTTTTGTGGTTTTTGAAGACTGTATTTTCAAGGCAGATCTACATTTCAGTTATGCACGAGATAGCACCTCTCAGTTACATTTGCAAACAAATCAGGGTCCAACAGAAGAAATTTAGGTAGCACATAGTTGTCCTAATATACATATCAATCCATTAATTCCATGTTCTCCATGTGTGTAATCTCTGTACTCATGTTTAGCAGGAAAGTTTAGCATGTACAGGTACTCAAAAATAGTCTAAGTTCAGTGTGCGGTAAATTGCTCAATTTTATACAAACATGACACTGTAGCGATGTTCCCATCCCTATGGACAGTAATAAAGTGCAAGAGAACCTAATTTCTTTTTCCTATTTTCTATGCATCACCCATTCCTAATTTTAATTACTTTCATAAGGTGCAAGATAGTGGCACTGAATAAAGTCAGCTTGGCTTCATGAGCAAGAAGACTAAAGGCCAAGAATATGGCTACCCTAGTGCTGATGACACACACTGTTTAGGTGAGTGCTGTTTCAGGAAAATTGTGATCCTGAATGCATCCAAGCACCAGAAAACTAAAATCTCTGATGCAGAACTGATGTTCTCGGATGTATTAAGAGCTATATGAAGACAATGCATTTAGAAACAATGGACATAACTGTTTTGTGTTTCAATTTCTTCACCAAAGTAAGTTTAATACTGTGAAATAAAACCAGCTTAATTACTTCTGTCATTGGGTGATCTAAGCTTGCTCTACACTGAGATGAATACAGTAAAGCCAAGCTATTTGTTCAAAGTCTAATCAAGTCAAACCAGCAATGTGTCATTTCTCTTACAGTGACTACAGCTTTGTTTCTGTGAAGATTTTCATGGCCACTGAACTAAAACCAGATTAGTCAATAACAGAAACATTTTTGCAATAGGTCCCATTCCTTGACGTGGTCACCTTGTCATGGTGAGCAAACATAGCTTTATGTCACCCTTGATTAGTGTTCACCTTCCCAATGACAGGAAACAGAGATCCCTGCCTGACACCACTTACATCCTCAACAACCTGCCTGCTTCCCAGGCTGTGCCAGTGCTCCATAGTTATCTCCCTCTCTTCTCCAGGCCGTGCACAGTGATGTATGGTGAGGATTTTTGCAAGCTAGCACGGACAATTCTCCCAGACATCTTAGTTTTTAAATTCTAAGAGGTACTGCATTCCCCCAGTACCTGGCCACAGTAGCAAAACCAGAAAGCAAATCCACTCATTTAGACCACATTGAAAATTTGCTTCTCATCTCTAACATGTTAAAAGCAGTTCCTATAGAGACTGCATTGGTAAAATTCTGTACAAAGAGTCCTGTTAAGACACAGTTTCCTCTACTTACATCCTGATGTGACCATCTCTGTTTTCAGAATTTTTTGCACTCACAGTCTTTGACTCAGAAAGATCAACACTTAGGCCTTGCCTCACCTGCTATCACCTCTATTCTCTCCTCGTGGTAAATACAGATACAACACATCACTGTCTCTGAATACGCCTCATTCTTTATGTTTCTCTCCAAGTTTCAGCTTTCTGTTCCCACCACAAATCCACATCCAGTTAGCTGTACACTCAGCTTCCAAATAACCGTATCACTCCCTCAAAAAAACACACACACACACAAGAAAATCCCAACCACATACTGACTAGTTTTTGTAAACTTCTCATTACCCTGATCTTGGCATCCCTTCCACTGACTTCCTTGTTTCCTGTTTTAAAATTTTTATTTCCCACTCCAGATACACTATTTCAAAATTTTTTTTTATTGGCTGAACTGCTTATATTTGTAAGGGTTGGTCAGAGAATCGAGTTCTGTCTCAACATTTCTCGTCAGAAACCATAGGTGCAGGACTTATGCTAAAGCTGGTACAGAACGAAGGCTTTGCACCTGTCTCCAAGTCCCTGCTCTTGTGAAAGATCTATAGAGCACGACAAAACCACAGACTCTCTGCCTCCAAAGCTCACCGCACCTCAGACACTCCTCTCTTGGCATGTGTGGCCTGTCAGGGAGAGTTTGGCATATCTCCACAAGAATTAAGGGGCAGCAAAGGCGGGTCGCTAGGAGGGACCAGGTGTATGGACTAATATAAAAAACAGCTCTGGAGCAGCTAAACTCTGAAGATCTTCCCCACCGTGAAATCACATCCATCAAAGACAGAGGCAGAGGAATGGATGCCTTCTGGACTGAGACCCCCAGAGATGCTGGACATCTGTGGACCCGTGGTGGTAGCTATTAACCCCCTTTTCATACCTTTCTGCCTATCTTTTCCATTATCCTCTCTCTCTCTTCCTATCACAAGCCTCTTTACAAGCACAATTAATAAAGTTCCTGTTTAGATTAAAATTTAACTCCCTTGACTTTTTGAATTATTTTTGCTTTACTTTCTTTTTCTTGCACTCTGAGATCATAGCTGAAACGAACCATCACACATCCGCTTATGAGTGGACCGTGACAATACCTCCCCAAGGTCCACTTATACGATGCAAGTAAAAACCTACTTTGCGGTTCCGAATTTCATCCTGGACATGGCTAAGTCAGTCAAAACCAAGTACTGTTACTGGCTGCAATTTGTCTTGAGTAGTTACAGTGTATGCCTGAAGAACCACCATTTAACTCTCAGAAAACCATCTGTAAGAGATATTACAGTTACTCTGATGTGGACACAGCCCTGCTCCAAAACTCCTTGAGTAGTACATACTGCGTTTTGCCATGCCTTGCTTTGCCATATCAATTCTCAGCTGTGAAGTGCAAGCAGGTACAAGGAATATTTCATCTTCCTTGATAGCCTAGAGCATCATCTCACTTTTTCCAGTCAACTGAAAGATAAATTACGTCCAATTTAGGTACCATTCGCTAAGTAACTTTCAATTTTCTCCCTTTCTAACTGTTTCAATGGTTGAACAGTTAAAACAATGATGCTTAGGATCTGTGACTACAGGACTGTGGAGGTTTCACCCTGGCTAAATGCCAGGCACCTACCACATCTGTTCTCTCTACTCTCTCCTGCTGCAACAATGCGGAGAAGAAAAAAACTAAGACAAACACACTGGGCTCATGAGTTGAGATAAACCACTGGTGGGAAGACGCACAGAAAAGGGCAAAAAACAGGTTCCAAACTTAAAGTTGCAAAGTGATTTATTAACCTAACAAAGTTGGAGGATAAATCAGAGGTAAAAATAAGCTCTTAAGACATAATTTCTTCACTAATCCCCCTTCCCTCTTAAGGCACCATTTCTCCACTTACCCCCCTCCCTCCTTCCAACCAACAGCTCTGAGGCAGGGGCAGGGTATAGGGCTTTTTCTCTTAGTC
>VZRL01001251.1:118319-136528 GCA_013397895.1 Origma solitaria | reverse complement strand
CGCCACTTCCGCTTTCCGCCTTCCCGCCGAAACGCTGCGCGCTGATTGGTTGGACAGGGGACAGGGAGCGGCGCGACTCGGCAGCGGTGACAGGCGCCCCCTGGCGGTGGGAGGCCGCGAGGCGGGGTGAGCACGGGGCAGCCCCGATGGGGCGGGACGCGACCGCCGGAGCGACCGCAGCCGCCGCGGGCAGGGCCGCAGCACGGCCTGGTCTTGCAGAGGGCAACTCCCCGCAGGCAGCCGGGGACGGTTCTTGAGGACAGCGGTGTTGTCGAGTTACAGGGTGCGACCCCATCCATTCCGGCGACAGTGCAGGGGGGGCTCCGGTGGTGCATACCCTCGTGGGAGGCATCAGCGGTGCCCCCACCTCGGCGTGTGCCAGGTGTCAGAGCGCAGCAGCTGCGGGCGACACTCACGAGGATGCAGGGTCCCCGGAGCTCGGCTGCTCCCCACCCTCCGGCGGGGCGGGGGGCGCGGGCGGCTTCCCCTGCAGGGAAAGGGGGGTCAGGGATGTCCCAGCCCCAGGCGGAGCTGCGATGAGCCGGTCCATGCTCAGCCCACAGCACCCCGTGGGGCACTTCGGGGGGAGCCCCCGCTCTGCCGGGGAGCCGCGGGGCTCGGCAGGTGCTCACCCCCGCAAGGGTGGGGGAATCGCGTGTCCCCCGGGCCGGGCTGGCAGTGTCCCCGTAACTGTTCGACGGCAACGACACCACGGGGTGGCGCTTTCGGTACGCGGCACCGAGCGGCACCGGCAGCTCAGCACATCCCGGTGCTCTCATCGCCCCGAGGGACACAACGGGGACCCGGTGACCCCCCGGTAAACCCCGGTGCCCACCTGTGCCGGCCGCCCGCGGCGTGCGGGCTGTGTGCCACCGTGGTTCACTGTCCACGGCCCCAGCGACTGGCTGGCGTAGAAGTCCATGGGATAAGGCTGCTGCCACTCGATGTCCTGGAGAGCCACTGCAGCCTGCGGAGAAGACTGGGGATGAGTCCCCAAGCGGTGCCCGCAGCAGGCGAGGAGCTGGTGGTGCTGGGAGAGGTCCCAGCATCCAGCTTGGTGTGCCGAGGAGGGCACTGCCAGAGCAAAGCTCGAGGCACTGGGAATCCCACTGGTTTCACAGAAGACTGGATATCCCAGCAGCATGCCTGGGCTGTGCATGCAGCACAGATGGAGAAGAGGAGGGGATGCTGCCCAGCTGTAGGGGGTTGTCCAGATCTGCTCTGGTGCATCACCCCAAGCCAGGACTGGCCCCCCAAAATGAGGCGGGTGCTCACCTCATAGGGTGTCAGCAGTGGCTTGCTGAAGGCTTCTCCCCAGTCGATAGAGAGCCGGGGACAGGCTACCTGCACCCACCTGGAAGGGAAATGTCACCATGGGGATGAGCATTTTGGGAAGAACAAGCTGCAGTGAAGCCCCTCAGCAGCACCCCAGAAGTCCTTACTGTGCCAGTGCCATCCTGGTAAGGACAGCCATGTCCCTTCCCTGCACCGTGGGCACAGCCATGTGCACAGTGACAGCAGGACAGATGTATCAGGGACAGCTTCAAGCAGGAATTGGACAGGGAGGGGGCACCCTGGGGCTGGAGGGGGTCAGCAGCACTCACACATCCACCTCTGGGAAGAGCTTTAACTTGCTGGGGAAGATCTCAGACAGCAGCACCCGCACGTAGGGCCGGCCCAGGGCACGGAGACGCAGCTCCAGGTGCTGTGGGGAAAAGAGGCACCTGGCAGAATTAGGGTCCCCCACCAAGCCCCCCAAGCCCTGCCCACAGCCCCTTTCTGGCCATCAGACCCTTTGTGTGTCCCCTTGGCAGTTGCAGGCCAGGCGCAGTGTCAGGGACTGCAGCCATGGCTCCGGCTTGTGCCCAGCTCTCCCCAGCACGTGCCTCAGCCTAATGAAGTAATTACTGCTCAATGACAACAATCTGTTCTCGTTAGCGGCTGCCTGCCCTGGGACACCAGTCTGTCGTGGGCTGGCTGCAGCCAGAGCTTTCAGGAGAAGGAGAGGGGCCAGAGACGTCCTTGTCCTCTGGAACTGGCACTAATCGCCCCCTGCCTGGCCAGCCCTCGCCATGCCCATGTCCTAGCTGCTGGGACTTTGGTGCCCTGCTCTGCCCGCTGCTCCCTGCACTGCCTCAAATCTCACCCAGAATTGCTGGGTGTGAGCAGGGCGCTACCATGCTCAGAGGGCAGAACTCTGTTGTCCTGCTCCCCTTGCCCAGCCAGGGCGCAGAAAGCAGCAGCACGGCAGCTGAGCAGGGACGCTGAACCCGATCGGAAGTTCATCCAATTAAAACAAACCCAGCGAATTAATTGCCGAGCTGTCTGGGCGGGGGGGGGTTCTCCAAGACTGGCCAGCTCTCCCCAGGAACAGGTTTAATGAGCCCTTGTCCGGCCTCCCTCATCTGCTGCTAATTGCCCACGCAGACCGGGGCCAGTGGCCACTGATGGGTTGCCAGCAGTGCCACGTCCACCCTCGCCCTGGCAGCAAGGACACTCACGGTGCCATCGCTCCCCAGTCCTTCCCCCCACCCAGTGCCACAGAGGGGACATTGGGGAGGGGGCTGGTACCTGCAGGATGCTGGGGGAGCCCTGGCGCCCCAGCGTGCCCAGGATGAGTCCCCAGCAGCGGGCGCCGGTGGCAGTACGGATGGCGTCCTGCCGGGCGCGGTGCATGCGCTCGTGGCTGTAGTGCTCCTGGGAGAACACTTTGCTGTAGGGATCGTACCTGCAAAGCACGGCCAGGCTCACACGCGCCCCATCACCTGCCCCTCTCCAAATGACGGCCGTCCCTCATTAGCACTAATTGCCTCCCACAGCATCTGTCCTCGTGGCTGATGTAGGACCCAGCCAGCTCGTTAGGGGACAAGGACAGGGATAGGGACAAGTGTCCCACCACAGCACCCCAATATCTAGCACAGCCTCGGCTCCGTGCTCGGCTTCACACTCAGCTCCCCCCATCCCGGCTCATCAATTATGAAGAATTCTTTGATTTGTTGCTTTGTTTGACGAGGAGAATTTTAATCAAATCCCACTCGGGTTTTGGAAGCTTCACCAGCGCCATAAACCTGACGTGCGCCTCCCGTTCGTAACAAACGACCTACTAGGAAATTCAGATTCCACCAAATGGGCCCAGCCTTTCACTCCTGATATTTCATCTGCTTTCAGCGGCCTCATCATCGCGCTTTATGGCCTCTGCCTGCAGCAGCCGGGCTTTAATGGCTGCACCTCCACGAGCTTTCACAGGTACTTGTCAAAATGTTTATATTCAGACGGAGTAAATGGCTGGTGTTCATCTCCCCCGAAGCACCTCCTCACCCACCCCGTGGCCTCTAACCTGCCTGTGCCTGCTGCAGCCCTGGGGTGCTCCTGGGGAGCAGAGCTGGGGGAGCTGGGGTGCTCCCCACCACGGGATTGGAGTTGGCGCCCGTACCTGTACGCAGGTATCCCGGGGTTGGCAATCATGATGGACTCCAGGTGGAAGCGCCCATCGCCCAAATACCTGCCGAGAGGGGAGGGAGAGCTATGGCACATGGGAAACAGCAGCACCCATCCGTGTGCCCGTGGTTTCCCAGGCTGCAGGACAGCAGAGAGGCCAGGAATCCAAACTGCTGTGCTGGGGCACAGGGGCAGCGGGCACAGCCAGGGCTCCTGGCATGGCAGGGGTGGACAGGCAGCTGTGCTTGATAAAGGAGGGCTGCTCAGGCCGGCACGGGGTGGCTGGGAGCTGCTCCATCTCAATGGCTGGTTCTAGACGTTGCTGCTTCCATTTCTAATCGGATTTCCAGTCAGCAATTACATTTCAAAGCCTTTCATTCAGCTGCCCTAATGGAGTGAGGGCTTGGAAAATGAATTCAGACGTAAAACTTGACTAGATTTTGCCCTTAATTGGAGAATGACATTTTGGGAGATCAAAGCTAATTTGTCTGCAAAAGTTAGCCCCAGAGACGGTGCAAAGAAGAAAATAATAACGCAGGGAGGACGCAGGTAAGAGGCCGAGTGCACCTGCGCGGGTTGGTACCGCACCACCGCTCCTCTGCCAGCCGAAATGACCCGCTCTCACCAATGCAGTGCCAGCCTGGCCACCCCTGCCTGCTCCTGATGTCTTTGGGGAGATGAAAAGTGGCTCAGGAGGAAGCCAGAGTTCGCACAGACCCCGTGCCCAGCAATCCCAAGCCTGGCTCCCTGCACAGCCGTGCCTGGAAAGGCACTGCTGCTGTTGGCTCCCGGCAGGGTGGGCAAAAAGGAGCTTGGCAGGGCCCAAACCCACACTTGGGCTCCCCGGCTCCCCCAAAAGGTGGGGTCCTTGTATTTATTTATTCTGCAGCACACTGTATTCACAGTACATTAAGCATTTCCATTACCTAAAATAATTAGGTGATAGGAAGCGAAGTGCTCCCTCTAATTTGCTGTCCTTAAATAAAATTAATGTTGCTGTGATGTTGGGCCCCGGCCATTTGTCTTTTCCAATTATCCACCCGCCCTTCCATCTATTATCTATTCTGATATACGACTCAATTATTTCCTCTGTGCTACAAGCACACGCCACTTAAAGCAGCGCGAGGAGCTGGAGGGGGCCCATCCCAGCCCATGGATATCCCTCACCACCCCCTAAAATTGCCCAAAACCAGGGAGGGGGTGCAGGAAGGATGGCAGGAGGGTGCTGAAGGGCCCCGGGTACTTACACAATGGCATCCGTGTCCTGAGCAAGCCGGGGTGATGTACAGCCCAGGATCTCTCCTGGGGACAGCGGCTTACACTGGGGCACACACACCTTGTACTGCGAGCGCAGCTCCTGTGACACTGCCTGTGGGGGACGTGGGGTCAGCAGGGACACACCACGGCACGCAGGATGGCTTGGGGACACCCCAGCCCTGGCAGTCCCAGCTGTTGTGTCCCAGTGGAGGGGAACCAGCGGCCCCGGGAACAGCCCCGGGATGCTCAGCGAGGCTCAACCAACGTATCAATTAAAAGACAAGGGAAAAGGCTTAACGCTTGGATAGCCCCGTGTTTAGATAGACACGGCTCAAGAGGCTCATCCATCTCCTCCCGTCCTGCCCAGCCGGCCGTTCAGGGGCAGACACACAGACCCGCCGGAGCTTCCCCGGCCGCTGCCGGCACTGCATCAAAATGCCAAGTGCTCCACCGCCTGCCCTGACATTTCCAGAGCAGCTCCCGGGGGAGCTGGGGAGGGGTGCCGCCATGAAACATTGATCAGAGTTATTATAAAGTACTTGATCAACGTTATGGCAGCAGCACATTATTGCAGAGACTCGTCAGAGGGGAAAAAGCTCCACCAGCACCCCAGGGCAGCTGCTCCCACCCCGGGGCTGGGACAGGGAAGGGCTGAGCCAGGGGAAACCTCAGCGGGAGACAAAAGCCAGGGATCTCCACCTCACCTGCACCGTGGAGACGAACTGGATGGTGCTGACAAGGGCCAGGGAGGTGCCCGCTGCGAAGTTGAAGCGAATGGTCTCAAGGAAATGGGATGCATCGATCTTTATGTCCACGAACACATAGAGCATCTTCAGCCCCTGCGTGGAGTCGATGGGAACTGGTGACAGGAAGAGAGAGGGTCTGAGTGTGGGGTACACCCAGGGCTCCAGCGAGCCCCAGGTTGTTTCTGCCTGCAGCTGGGGGCTAAAGCATGTTGGTGGGGGTCCCTGTGCCCCAGCTGCCCTGGTGTGGGCAGGGTGGGCTGTGCCACCCCTCTGTCTGTGCTGGCACCCAGGGCAGAGGGTGCAGATGGGAGCCACGGAGAGCACCCGCTCGTTTCTCTCCAGATAATGGCAGCCTGGGGAATCAATGAACACAAATCTAATTACCCCTGGTGCTAAGAAGCCTTTGTCACCACGATTAAGTGAATAATTAAAGTACACAGAGTCCACATCGATCCGCAGCTCCGCGTTCACTTCCCATTTTGGTGCTCTTCCCCTGATCACAATTAAGTGCAAATTACTCCCTCCTGCGGGGCACGTGGGGCCGGCAGGGAGTGCAAAGCATCTCTGTGCCTCACCATTGGCCACCCTGGTGACAGGGCCACCGTGGGCAGCTCAAAAGGAGCCCAACATCCTCACAGCAGCCTGTGGGTAACCCTGGGTGCCCTGTGACCCTCTCAACCCAGTGCAGGCCACAGGCAGCAGATGGCAGCTGGGCTGGTGACACTCAGCCTGGCAGTGCCTGCCTGTCCCTGCAGGGAGCAGCTCCAGCTGATGTGACTCCCGTTCCCTGGAGCAGCCCACTGGATATGGGCCCTTTGTCCTCTTCCTGCTGCTCATTCATGAGCAGCAGGCTACAAACCAGGAGTTTTACACTCCCCGTTCCAGCGGTGCCCATAACCCTCCTTCCGTAACAAAGCACCTAGCACACGTATTTGTCACCACGAAAGCTCACACCGACATGGCTTTCAGGATAGAGTTCTCAACTGGGGAGTCAGTATTTCATACAGAGCCTGATGCAATTCTTCAAACCCGTTTATAGGGCACCATAAACGTCCAGGAGGGCTGCCAGGTGCCAGGAGCGTGGCGGCAGCAGGGATGCACGCGCCTGCCGCTCTCTATGGCAATTCTGCAGATCCACCTTAAAACCCAGAGCGTCTTATTGTTATTTTTGGGCTGATTCCATCCTGGGTGGACTTCAAAGTTAGCAGCATCTGGGACAGCAGCGCAGTTTCCATGGCAACTGGATCCAGAGTACTGTCCGCCTGGGGAGCACACAGCCTCCTCCTCCCTTCCCCGCCCAGCCTGCACTGTACCCGCAAAGCCGCCTTTCCCAGCCCCGGGGACAGCGGGACCCCCAGGCCCTCGCTCTCCTCTGCCATCATTCCCTTCCTCATCATTCCACAGAGGCCAGGTGGGGGCAAAGGAAGCCTCATCCCCGTTGGCAGCTCCGGGGTCCTGCCAAGCCATGGCCTCGCTGCTCTGCTCTTGGGCACAGGGCTGGGTCTGTGCGCTGCTGCAGGAGCGGAGCAGGACGAGCACGCCCTGCTGCACCCAAAATCCTGCCCATGGGCAACCACCCAGCCAGCCTGGCCCCATTCGAAGCCAGCAGCTGAAGCTGGAGAACAGAAATCCCTTTGGGAAGGGATTAGCCTTTGGCAATAAGTCTCCGTGCTGGCATTGAGAGGGGCGTGGAGTCGCTCAGTGTGGCACGGTAGCAGCAGCACGGCCTCCGCAGTGCCACCCCAGCAGCGCCCCGGGACTGAGTGTCACCTACTTAGGCAACTGTGTCCATAGTGCACCAGGAAGTCAGCGCCCAGGGCCCGGGCCGTGTAGTCGTCCACACAGCAGGCGCCGTAGGTCACATCGCCCATCACCACCGCCTCTGCTTCCGTGAATCTGCGGGAAGGCACAGCACCAAGGGTCACAGCTGTGTCACCATAGCCCAGGCTCTGCCCCGCGGCCCTGTGGCATGTCACTGCTGGGGGACCCCGCGCTGCCACCGAGCCACGCGCCGAAGAGGACAAGCACTGGCTACTCTCCGAGATGTCAACATGATTAAGCTGGAGAGCGGTAATCCTCCTCTTCAATTGGGTAAAGCTGTTTGCAATTCAGCGGATTATCCACTCATCAAACAATACGCTGCCAGATTCCTAATGCTCCAGCGGGGAGAGCAGCAGAGGGAGACCCGGCACAGCGCGGTGCCACCGCTTCCACCAGCCAGCCCTGCAGACTGGAGCCACCAGGATGGGCATGCCTTGCTGTGCCAGCCAAGCCACCATCACCCCATGCCTGGGCACTGTGTGAGTCAGTGAACCCTAATCTGCACCTGGCTGTGTCACCCCTGGGTACCCGTCTGGCCAAGCTGGGTGACCTCCAGAAGAGCTGGTGTTTAAGTGGCATGTGGCAAAGGAAAGCACCAAACCACCACTGGTGCTGTCCCCTTACCCCGGCGCTCCAGTCCGAGCCCACCTGGCACCTGCAGGTGGTGAAGGGGCACACACTGGCACCGAGCAGCAAAGCCATGGCTCTGGCATGATTCAGAGGCGCCACCTTTGTGGGTATTTTATTGCACCATTTTGGGGGATTATTAACTTGGCTGCCTTCCCGGGGAGCCGCCGTGGCAGGATGAGAGCAGGTATCGCGATGACAAAGCCCCGCGCCTGGAGGGGCTGCTTAAACCAGATGCTAATTCCTTATTTACTCGAGGCCACACCAGCAGCAGCAGCTCGGTGCCAGCGGGGTCCCCCCTGCTGCTGGCACGGCGTTGGCGTGAGGGGACCAGGGAAGGAGGGGGCCCTGGCACAGCGTCACCCCCTCCAGCACCCAGAGCTGGCTGGGGGCCAGGGTCCCGCGCTCCCCCCAAGCGCCAGGCAGGGAGCGTTACGTCGGCGGCAAGAATAGAAATGGTGGGCAGAGCTGGGCAGATGGCAGAAGGTGGAGAAATGGCGGAGCGTGCTGAATATTAACAGCTCCGGCCTCTCTGTCAGCACCTGGGGAGGGGGACAGGGGAGTAGCTCTGCTGGAGCATCCCTGGAGAGGGGGCACAGCCATCCTCACCTCCCGCGTCCATCCTGGCAGCTCCCACTCCACACGGTTTTCCAAGGGTTGGGGATGCAGCTGGGGAGCGTCAGAAGGTGGGATGGATCCTGCCAGCACCCAAATCCCGCGATCTCTCACTGCCAGCATGGCCTGGATGGGAGGATGGCTCCTCCACTGCCCGCACGGCCACGCCGTGGGGCTGGGGGCTGCCCGTGAAGGTTCGAGAAGGCTCTACCCACCCTCCCGAGCCCCCAGCCCCCTCCTCTAATGAGAGGTGATGAGATGAACATGAATCAGACTCCACACATCTCAGCAAAAGTGGAAAATTATTCAGCTCCTTAAGATTCAGGATGGGGAGGTCTGACTCAGAGCGGCAGCCAGCGCCGCTTAATTTTTTATAGATTAAAATGTATGCAAATTGGCCCAAACCCCAGAGAAAGTCCCTGGGGGTGAAGAGCAAGAAAGTGAAATAGCAACGGTGGAAGGAGGAGGGCAGAGGTGCCCGTGGCCCTGCCCGGCGTGCAGGGCTGCAGTTGGGCAGGGAGAGATGGGGCTGAGCCCTGCCCTGGCCATGGGCAAGATTCCTCCTCTGGCTGCAGGGAGCGGAGTCACAGGTGAGCAAAGAGGCCACGGGATGATGCCTGGTGAGGAGGGAACCCAATGGTGCTGCCATTGCAGCTGGCCAGGCCAGGAGGCTGGGGGTGCTGCAGGAGAGGCTCCAGGATGGCACACACTGGGATCAGCCGCTCCGGCTGGGCTGGACAATCGAGCGGAGCCGTAATCATCTCCCGAGACAAATCAAAGGCAAGCGCCAGGGCCTCCCCTTGATGTTTTAATCAGTTCGGTGTCGCCAGAGTCTTTCATCAAACTACAGAGGAAGGAAATGTCAATTAGCAGCCACCTGCCTCCAAACGCGAGCTGGGGAGCTGCTGGCCAGCCAGCCCAGACCAGGACGTGGGCAAGGGGCAGTCATGGGAGCGTCCTTGCAGGAGTTTTGTGTCCCTGGAAGTTGTCACAGCCGTGGATGGGTCCCAGCAGCGTGCTGGCAGTGGTGACAGGGATGTCCCCACCCAGCGCCGAGATGCTCATTACAGCTGGGAGCTCATGAATATTGAACATGTGGGGAGGTTATTCATCTTTTACGTCCCGCAAACCCCAGCTCATTCTGAAAAACCGCCTGGCCTTAGCATTTTTCTCATCTCCCCCTAATTCATTATCTGCTCCTTTAAACAGATGGCTCCCGAAATCCCATTTATAAAGGGCCGTGCTCAGCACTGGCAGGATGTGCTCCAGGGTGGGCCAGGTCCCTGCCCCGATCCCAGCTGGGACCCCCAGGCCCTCCCAGCCCTGCTCCCCAGCGCAGGATGGAGGCAGCAGCGATCCAGGGACAAGTTTGGGGGCTGAAAACACCGAGTCAGAGACAGGCACACATGTCCCCAAGCATGGGGTAGCCAGTCCCTGTCACCTGAGCAGAAGCACTTGGCTGGAGCAGCCCTGATTTATCCCAGCCCCTCAAAAAATGAATGAGAGCATTTGCTGCTGGCAGGAGCGCGAGGTCCCTTGGCAGTGTGTGAATGATACAGTGCTGGTCCTCAAGCCGTGAGGCAGAGCTGCTCTCCCCAGCAGGGAGGATTCCTCAGCCCCTGTGTGTCCATCAGCCCTTGGTGGGGAGGGGATTGAGGGCACTGGGCTGAGAGTGGCCAGTCCTGACACCACGGGGCTACGGGAGGATGAATCCAGCATTGGGATGCCGTGTGCCTGCATGTCGTGCTGGGAACAGGGACACTGCTCCTTGCCTCACAGCCACCTGCCTCACTCACAAGTGGCCCTTCAAACAGCCCACAACCACCCCATAATCACTCCACACCCACTGCCTGCCCTGTGCCCAAGCCCAGAGTGTCCCAGGACGCCCTTGGGTGCCACCGTCCTGGGCTGTGGAGGCCGAGCCCAGCTCTGGCCGAGAACAGCGCACTTAATTAGCGGAGAAGCCCATCACCAAGCCCCATTACCAGACTCCCAACTTCATTAGCGCAGGAAGGCTGCATGTAATTAAAATAATGAGTTTGCGATTTTATTGCAATTGGTGCTGGAAGAGCCCGGCTGCAGCTGGGCACTGATGGGGCCGCACAGAGCTTCTGCAAGCAGGGCAGGATGGGGAGAGATGGGTGTCCCTACAGCCCCCAGGAGCATCTCCAGCTGGGTCCCCTCCCCTGGGGGGACTTCCCACTCTGTCCTCGCTATAGGTGCCAGGGCCAACACCACCAACCCAAGGGGGCGTGTACCAGGACACCCCAGCTTCGCTAGTCCTGTAGCAGTAAAAAAAACCAAAATAAGGCAAACCAAGGGCCAGTGCATGTTGGTTGCAAAGCCACCGTGATCATCCTACGCCTGGATGGTGCTTGTCCCCTCTTCACAAGGACCAGGCCACAGAACTCTGTGGGATACATGGAGGTGGCATCGGGCTGTGCTAGCAGCCCTATAGACTATAGGACTGACAGCCCTATAGATCCCACACGCTCCCCCCTGCCTGGTCCCCGTGGTGCAGCCACCACCCGGGTAGAAGGTTTTGAACATCTCCAGTGAAGTGAGAACTTCATTCTTCCTAATGATGCTGTTGTGTGGTTAATGACAGTGATTAAATTCCCCTGCACAGCATGCACCCGCTGCCAGCGCCTCCAGGTTGTGCTTAAAGGACGAGGGGAGAAGGGAAGGCAGCACTGGCCGGCAGAGCCATGGCACTGTACAGCTGAGGCCAGACCCTGACCTGTGTTAGCATCCCAGGGTGGCCTTTTGGGACCTCCTGGTGATGCTGCCAACTCTGTCACAGCATCCAGTGCCACATGGCAGACCTGCCCGGCCAAGGGATCTGGTGCCTGCTGGCACTGGGAACCTGCTGGGAACAACAGACATGGCATCGGGGACTGCCGGGCACACCGGCCATCAGGGGCTGTTTTGTCCTGGCTGTAGTGGGGCATTTCAAGCTCTGCCACAGCCGTTGGGCTGTGCGCACAGATGTTTAACTCCTTACAGCTCAACCAGCGATGATTCAGGACCTCCCATCACTCTGGAAAGTCTCTGCACGCTCCTGGGCACATCATGGCACAGGCACCAGGATGGTGTGCATACATCCAGCACTGCCTCGCATGGATGTTCGGAATCCATTGCGAGTTGGGAGGTGTTTAAGGCTGTGGCAGGGCATCCTGTGTGGGTATCAGGACACCCCTGGGCCCCCCTGCCATCACCCATCCCCTCCACCAAGCCACAGCTGATTAGCAGGAGCCTCTCACCCCATCGTGGCACAGGAAGACAGAGGGATTAGCAGCTGCGAAGCCTGACAGCCGACTTTATTAACACAGAATCAAAAGCCCAGCTGAGAGCCCAGCTGATCTGTCTGCTCCAGCCCCGGCAGGGAGGGGAGCAGGGGTCCACTCCTGGCTGCACAGCCCCCACCTGCAGGCTGCTGGTGCAGGGGGACACGACTGCCACCTCCCCAGCACGACGGCGGGTGGGCTGGGGGGCTGCCCCCTCCCCGAGCCGTGGTCTGAGCTCTCCCCACGCGTCTCTCCACGCTGCCGCCCCCCAGCACGAGTTCCCCTCTGCCAAATTACATCAGCCGTGACAAATGGAGCCAATTTGGAAGGTGCCACGGGAGCGTCGTGATGCAGCGCCGGCGGCGCGCAGACCCCGGCCCTGCCACCCCCCGGCACAGCTTTGACAATGACAAACTTATTAACGGTAATTAACTGCCCTCACACCGGTCAATGCTCCGAGTGCGCTCTCGATTTCAAAGGCTCCAGGCTGAGAACCCCACTGGCCTTTCCGGTGGCAGCTCTGGTGCTTTGGCTACATCTTCATCCCCGCAGCCCCTCGGGGCTGGGCAAGCGCCAGTGCAATGCTGGGAAGCTCAGACAGACCCCACCTGGCTGCCCCCTTCCCTCCTTACCCCATGGGAGCCTGCTCACTCCCACATGGCAGTGAGGGACGCGGTGACACTGCCATCGCACTGCACGAGGACAGACAGACGCACAGCAAGCACCGTGTCCTCCCCAAGCCGCCTGTGGTGCGGGGGAGTGAGCCACATCCCCGCTCACGGCTCTCCCCAGCACCACCAGGCCACGGCACAAATATTCTATTAGAAGGCAGCTCCAGCAGAAGGGATAAATATTCCATCTGAGTGGCAGCTGACACGGCTCCAGTTCAAGCGGAACACACAGGGATGGGCAGTGTCACCCCAGGGGCACCAGCCCCGGGCATGGCTCTGCAGCCATCAGCAGAGAATGCAGGGGAGGGGGAACTCACTCCCCAAACTCCCACCAGCAAGGACAGAGCAGGAGGCTGTGAGGATGGGCAGGGGAAGGGGGCTGCTCGCTGAGCCATGGCCCCCATGGGGGCACAGGTATCCCTGTCACGCTCAGCTCTCACATCCTGCCTGTCACTGGGAGGAAGGGGACATGCCATGACGGTACCCCAAGCCCCTGTCTCCAGCCTGGCCACCACCAGAGCAAGCGGCTGCAGCAATTCCTGTCACGTCGGAGGCTCATCCGGCCCCAGCACTGGGTGAGGAGGGCCAGCAGGAGCGGCGGCCGAGCTGCGATTCCACATTAATGCTGGCGATGAATATTAATAGCAGGAAGAGGCAGGAACTAACGAGGCCACCTGCCGATTCACACCTCACCTCCGGCAGCATAACCGGGTCCCAAGTGTGTCCCCGAGAGAGCGCGGACAGAGGGCTGGGCTCACTCCTGCCCACAGCCACAATCCTCTGTCTGGCAGTGCTGATACCCAGCACAGCCACATCCCCAGCCAGGATCACGGATGGCACCCAGTGCTCCCAGGAAAGACTGGTGGGGTGTCTCTGGGTGCTGCATGGTGGCAGCGAGGGAAGGATACAGCCCTCCTGTTCAGCCTTGAAGCCATCCCACCATCAGTGCCCCCATATCCCCTCCCTTGGCTGAGCACCTCCACCCACACAGCACCCACCTCCCACCTCCTCAGCCCTGTGGAGCACCCCCAGCAAAGAGGGAGAGTCCAACAGGAACGCCAGCACCCCAGAATACATCAGCACCCTGGAATCCACCATCCACCGGGAAGTGGGGCTTAAGGTTTCATTCAGATAAAAGAGTCCCTTAATCCGCTGCCTTTGAAGTCGGAGACATGAAAGCGGCTGGGTGCCAAAGCCGGAGAGGAGGCAGCTCCACTTAAAGGGACAAGCCCACGCGGAGCTGCCCACACTTGCACCCATCCCCTGCCCCCCGTGCCCGTCCCCTGCCCATGCCCACCCTCCCACGGGCTGCGGGGCTGCTGCGATCCCGCGGGGGTGGGGATGGCAAAGCGGGGACAAAGCCTGCGGGCACGGCTGCCTTCCCACCCGGCACGGCAGCAGCGGCTCGGCTCAGCTCCCGGCAGGGAGGCGAGGCTGCTGGCCCCGGAAAGGCAGCTGCTAATGAGTGCCATGACCTGATGGCAGACGAAGCACGAAGTGCTATTAGCACTAATTCATTGTGCTAAAACAGAGAGGGGCTGCGGAGGGGGCTGCGGCGGGTGGGAGGAAGGGAGACGCGCTCGGCAGCAAAGAGATCACGGCCAATTTCCACAAGGTGCCTGCATCCACTGCCACTGCCCAGCCCAGCTCGTCTCCAGTGCCTCAGCCTCACCTCTCAAGCGGCACAGAAAAACCAAGAGAGGAGCCGTGGCAAAGGGATCACCCAGCGGGAGGGACCCTTTCCGTGCCACCACCGTGGCCTCAAGCCTCCCCAGCCACAGCAGGGCTGCCCCTGAGCATCTCCGTGCTGGGCAGCATGGCTGCAGAGGCAGGATGAGGCCATGGGATAAGAGGACGGGTCCGTGCCGCAGCGGTGGCCCCACTGCCAGCCCTCCCTGGGCTGCGCTGCCCTGGCGGGCATGCGGGCACCGGGCTGGCGTCAGCCAGTTGTTAACACGGTTCCAGCACCCCCGCAGGGGCCCCGGCACGCTGAGCCTGTCAGCAGCTCCCAGCACAACGGAGAGGGGAGGAGAAGCCAAGCAGAGAGGGCTGGGCTGGCACCGTGCCGGTCCTTGTCCCCAGGGCTGGCAGCAGGTCCCTGTGACCTGCCGCAGGGCTGCCCAGCTGTGCCCAGCCAGGTTGTGGCCCCACAAGGGAGCCCACAGCACCTTTTCATCCATAGCCCTGGGCCTCATCCTACCCCATTCCCAGCAAAAGCCCCCATCCCCTCGCCAGCCCCCGGAGCCGAGCGGGGAAGAAGGGAAAAGCCGTGGTCTTACCGCTCGATGATGTCAGCGATGGTGCAGGCAAACATGAGGAGCCCTTCCGGCATCTGCAGGGCCACTGGGAAGGGAAAAAGCTGCGGGGTTAGGAGAGGCTGGAAGGGATATCCTGAAGTGAAGACCAGCTCAAGGTGCAGCCACAAACCACCCACCCAAAACCAGCCTGGTGCTGGCCAAAAATCTGGGTGGCCGTGGCAGCTAGGGCGCACGTTGTCCTGCCTTGGGCCACATCCACTCTCCCTGTGCACACACCTCATCCCTCTCTGAACCCGCTGACACTGCTGGTCTCTCCTGCTTCCTGCAGTAATGACTTCCAGATTTTAATTATGTGCTGCACAGGAAAAGGTACTTTCTTCTGTTTATTTTAAACCTCCTCCTAATAATGTAAACGCGTGCCCCTGGTTCTCCTGGTACAAGAAAGAGTGAATAATCATCCCCTGCTCAGCCTCTCCACATCATTCACAATTATACCTCCCTATCATACCCCCTTCGTTCACCTCTTTTCCAGCTAAAGGATCTAAATCTATTTAATCTCTCCTTATACAGAAGCTGCTCCAAACCTTTGATCATCCTCACTGCCCTCCTCCCTGTTTCTCTCCCCATTTCAGGAGGGTGGCCAGCGACAGCCGCAGCATTGTGCCTTGCAGGAATTTATTCAACAACAAATTATGTTGCATGGTTTGCTCCCTCCTCACAGCTCAGAACAATCCCTCTTCCTCCAAAGGCCAGCTGGACTGCCCAGTGCCTGGGGTCCAGCCAGAAGCCCCCCACAGTGTGGTGGGGAGGAGCAGGGACCATGATGGAGGGGATGAATGAAGGAGGCCTCATGAATCCCATTGTTGTTTCACCTCCCAATCCTACCAAGATATCCCAGCTTCCACGCTATCTATCCAAACACTCTCTCCAGATTCCTGTCCAACAAAATCCCCATGCTGCCAGGCCCCAGCCCTCTGGCCAGTGTGGAGCTGTGTAGAGGCCTGGCTCAAACTGGGCTGATCCCGCCCCGTTTCAACCCACAGGGCCCAAGGAAAGCTGCATGTGCTCTGCCATCCCTGCCTGACCTGGGACAGGGCTGGGGGCTCTGTGTCCCAGTGTCCCCCAGCCCATCTGAGACCATTTTGACCCATTTGGGACTACCCTCCATGGCAGGCCTGCAAACAGGGGGTTGGCAGGAGGCAGCTGGGTCACTCTCCACCATCACAGCACAATGGGGACAGCAGGTGCCCCTCAGCCCCCCCAAACCCCACAGCAGGCAGGGCACAGGCAGGGCTGGTTGCAGCCCGGTGGGAGGCTGCGTTCCCCCAGCAACGCGCCCCTGGCTGGTCTCTGCACACGCGGATTTTTAAATCCCAGCACGGCTGGCTGGCTGATGGGCTCCGCTCCCAGCTCGGAAGCCTAAATCCCAGCCGCATATTTACATTTAATTAGGAGGTGCCAAGCAGCAAAACACAGCAAGGAAAGCCAGAACAGCACGGCTGGGCGGCCTCGCCGTGTCCTGGTGGGACACGTCCAGCCCCGACTCCCACACTGCAGCCAGGATGGACGGGACAGCCCCACACCCTCCAGCCCTTCAGCATCGCAGCCAGGAGCAGCTCAGCTTCCAGAACATCCCCCGTGACGCCTGCCAGCCTTGCCAGCTCGGTGGCAGCAGGCAGAGCCATTCCCAGGTGGATACAAAGCATTTCGAATCTGGCTCTGCCACACAGCCCCACGAGCAGCCCCTGCCTGCGCGTGAAGTGAGGGTGGGGACGCTGGTGACATCCGGGGTTGGAGGGGGAGGCTCCATGCCCTGCTCCCTGTGGTTGCTCACATATTGCTCAGTGGGATGCACAGGCTGCGGAGGGAAAGCCCTGGCACCACTCCTGAAGCCCCCACAATCATTCCCCGCTTCTCCGGGGCTACACAATCCTCTGAGAAACGTTCAGACCCCCAAGGACCCCAAGGAAGGGTCAGATCAGAGCGTGGCATGGCCCAGCTCCCTGACAGCCCCCCCTGGTGCCTGGTGTTGCGGGGCTCCCCCTTCCCAGCCCCGGCAGCATATCAGGAAAGCACAGGGAAAGAGGAGAGATGCGAGAGGAGCACAGCAGGGACCTGGCCAGCATCCCAGACACATCTCCAGGCTGACAGGTCCGCACAGCTCAACCTGTCCTGTCCAATGTGATTATAATCCAGAGATACAGATCTATTAAGCCCCCTCGAGAGGAGGAGAGCTCGCCGAGGCAGAGCCTAAACACGCTGGGGGCACAGCAGCAGCTCCGCCCCAACCCTGCCCCATGGGGGTCCCACCGCGGGGGGCTCAGCAGCACCAATCGGCCCCAAAACCGCTCATCCCCCGGCTCAGCGCTCACCCTTCCTGGCCCGAGCCTGCCGGATCCGCCAGATGGTCTTGGGGATCTCGAAGTTGTAGTTCGGGGGCAGCGCCTCCGCCGCCTCCCGCAGCTCCGCGTTCCCGAGGATGTCCTCGGGGATCTGCTGTGCCACGTGTCGCGCAGGGGTTCGGGCTGTGGGACAAACGGGGGCATCTAAAGGAGCGATCAGGAGGGCAGAGCACGCCATGCCCCACGGGTCATGAGCATCCTTGCTGTCCTCATGCCAGCCCTTGGGTCAAGCGGGAGAAGCGGTCGCTGTGCTCAAACCTCTTGGCACATACGGGAAAAAGGGGTGGGGTCCTGCTCTTCGCGCTGGAGGCAGATTGCTGGCTCTTTTTTGGGGGAAAAATAAGGGTTTTTTTAGCCCAAAAAGCACCGCTGTAATTACGGGAAACCCTATGAGCGCAGCTGGCTGTCCCCAAACCCGAGGGGACACCACGCACAGCCCCTCAGGGCTCATCCGCCAGCACCCCGGCGACACCTTAATGCAATCCCGTTTCCCCAAGAGGGGGATCCCGTTATCCCACCGGGAAAAAGCCACCCGGCGCCGGGTGATCCATCCCCGGGAGCCTCATCCTGAAGCCGCCCCCCGACAGCAGCCGCCCCCCTACATCTCGGCGATGCCAGAGTGCGGCGGGGGAGTGACAGCAGGGGGATTATTCACTATTTCCAGCCCAACACCGGCACTCACGAGCCACCAAACCCTCCCCGCACGGCCCACGGGACAACCGACAAAGGGCCAGCTGGGCCGGGACGGCGGCGGGGGTGGCCGGGATGGTGGCGGAGCCACCTCCCGCCACCGGCCCGGCCTCCCCCGTCGAGGCAGCCAAAACAGCGCCCGGTGGCGGCAGCGGGAGCCCCGCGTTGACCCGGTCCCAGCCCACCTTTGGCGGGCACCGGGGCCGCGCTCCCGACCCGCACGGGGGCCGCCATGGCTGTGGCGCACGTGGAGGCGGGAAGGCAGCACTAAGCGATCCCCGCGCAAGGCCGGAGCAGTCGCCGGCCGAGAGATCGAGCGCAGGAGCGCACCTTGCGGGCCCCGACGGGACGGGCCGTGCGGCGGGGACCGAGCGGTCTCGCCCCGGGGCCGATGGGA
>VZRL01001251.1:95878-116190 GCA_013397895.1 Origma solitaria | reverse complement strand
GGAAGTTGGGGCGAGCCGTCCCGTTCCGCCCCCCCCGAGGAGAATCGCTCCGCTGTGACATCACGCGATTTCCATGGCAACCGCCTGGGACATCATCGGGGAGCTTTGTGACATCACAGCGAGGGGAGCCGCCGGCCCTCCTGGGGGGGTCCGGGACGGTAAGGGGGGCGGCAGGACCCCCGGCCCCGCTGCTCCCGGGGCCAGTCCCGGGGAGATGCTGGGGACAGCGGTGTCATGCGGGGGGACCCCGGCTGGACCCCCACTGCTGTCCCATGCCCAGGGAGGGGGCGGCTGCACAGCCCCAGGCCCAGCCCTCGCCAGCACCAGCACATGCCCCTCTCCGACGAGGCTCCGGCAGTGGGAGAAGGTGCCAACACTGTGCTCGCAGCCCCCGGCATTGGGGTGCGGACCCCCGGGCAGGGCAGATCCCCCGCTGCCCCCCCGGGGATGCTTTTCCCACTGGGGGAAATGTCACCTTGCGGCTGTGGGGCCTCGCAGTTGGATGCTCCTTTCTCTGGCTCCCGCCTCAGCTTTGTTTGGCGTATTAAGCCAACTGGGCTGGATGACTTGAGGATAAACCCCAAGCCTTCGGAGCAGTCCTGGTTTCCAACCTTGATTCCCAGCCCTGGTGCTGCTGGCTGGAGAAAAATCATCATCCAGGCTGGGAAACTGAGAGCCTGAGGTGGAGGCAGGCAGCGAGGCTGCCGACAGGGCTGGATCCCACCAGAGGTAGCCTGTTAAGGTCAAGATCTACAGCTTTCATTTGTGGAGCTAGAAAAACAAAATGCAAATTGAAGAGCCTGTGGGCTAAAGCAAAACCTATTCTTAAAGTTTTTGTCTTGTTAAGCAAGGAAATAGAGTGCCAAATAGGCTTTGTTAAGTGGCAGTCTAATTAATAATTTAAAATCTTGTAGCTGTCTTTCATTAGAATTTATCTGTACATCAACCACAAAATCAGTCAAACACACTCATTTATAAGTTAATACCGTTCCTGAATAATTCAACAGGCAGTTAGAGGAGGCCTCCATCCCACCGACAGGTTCTCCCCTCCCTGCCTCACCGTGGCCAGGTGTCCCCGGGCAGGGGGTCCTGGCCCCCAGCATTTGCCCCAGGCGGGGTGCGGAGGGGACACCCCACACGTGAGGCAAGGGGACAAGGGGACAGCTGCTGCTGGGGCTCTGGGCTGGGACCAAACCCCTCTGCGGGGCTCGGGGACGGCTGGTTTTGTCGAGGATGGTGGCAACGCAAGGCTGTGCTGGTGGGCGGCAGCGCGGGCTGATGGTGGCACTGCCACCGCCTTCCACGTTCCACTGCCGCGGACCAGGGTTGAGGCTGGGGCCACGGCAGGGCTTGGGGCAGCAGGAGCTGAGCCGCGGTTGACGTCTCCAAGGGAGGCAGCTCCGAGGGGATGGCTTCGCATGTGGTGCCACGGAGGCAAAGTCGTTTGCAGCAGGATGGCGGCAGCGTGGCTGGGGAAGTGCTGAGATTCCTGGGGGCATTTTGGGTCTCCTGCGCCCCGTGAGCTTCATCTGTGGAGTCACCAGTGGGATTCAGGGTGGATTCTGTGCTCTGGGATATCATTTTTGGCATGGCAGTGGGTGACAGCGTGGGGTGCAGCTCCATCCCGGGTGAGGGTGTCACAGCCCTGCCAGAGGTGGCCGCAGGCAGCCGCAGGCAAGAGTGCAACACTGGCGATGCAGGAGAAGGAGATTTCCAGGTCAAGGATGACACCAAGGTCATGGGCAGCCACATCCCTGTCCCTTCCATCGCTCATCCCATCGACGGGGCGTCCGGCCTCCATCCCTCCCTGCCAGGGCAGCAGTCAGTGGGCAGGGTGCAGGCGCAGGCTGGACTGCGGTTCTTGCGCCGGGGAGCCAAGAGCCCAGAAACCTTTCTGCTTATAAAACTTTAATTTCCTAAAGAGCTGATAGGAAGCCACAAGCTCTCTGTGCCCGGTGAAGCAAGGGGGGGGATCAGGATGCGGCCCAGGCTGTCCCTGCGGTGGTGCTGGGGGGAGCGAGGAGGCCTCGGCAGATGAGACCTGCCTAGACCTGGAGTTGGTGCCGGGATGCGAAGGAGCTGTCACCGCTCAGTGACCTGCACTGATGGAGCCCGGCAGGGTCAGAGCCGTGGCCATGCTTGGCTGGATGTTATTCCCACCTTTTGCCTAAAATACCGCATCCGACACCCTGCGGTCCCATCTGGGTGCCGGAGGCTGTGGGTGACACTCCAGGTGGCCTCGAAGCGCTGCCCTAAAAACATCAGTGAACCTGCCGGGGAGACGTAAAAATATGTATTTTCCGGCGTGATTTCACACCCATCTTTCCCTGAAGCACCTGGCGGTGCTGGAGCCGGTGGCACGGGCCAGCACCACAGGCAGTGGGGCTCCGTGGTTTGCAGGATGAGGCCACGAGTGGGATGTCATTGCCTTGGGGCCGGGCAGGAACTTGGGCTGCTGGAAACTGCTGGAGCGCTGATGGGTTTTGACAGCAAGAGCCAAAATCTTGTTTGAAGGCAAAAGCCAGGCAGGGAGGTGTGGGAGCCTGGAGGGACATGGTGCTGGCCAGGTGTGACCTGGGCTGTCTCCCACTGGGGTGTCCCTTGCCCCTGGCAGCGCCCCAGGGGTGTGGAGGCAAAGCCCCCCTTGCAGAGGAGTGACCCAGGGCACCATCACTTCCACCCCACATCAGTGGGGCAGCCGCCTGTTCCCCCCCTACCCCACATTGGAACACCCCTGGGTGACACTGCTGCCCATCCCCACCCCAGGGAGCTGCTCCAGTCTCCCCCAAACAGCCAAAAACTTGGGCTTTGTTTGCAAAGTGCAATTCCAGGGTTTAGCCACGATCAGTAGAGACTCAGGCTATTAAGAGGAGATCAGATTTGCAGAGTGCTTTGGTGGAGCAGCAGCAGCACAGGCACCCACGCCCCAGCGATGGTGGTTGTTTGGGTCCCCAGCGGGCTGGGATGGGAGAGGTGTTGCCCTCACTTGGACCCACTGAAGGAGGCTGGAGTCTGATTTAAGTGCGGAGGCAACAAGTGGGAGGCTGTGGGGACAGCTGTGAGGCTGAGAGCGAGCAGTGGGAGTCGGCGAGGAGGAGCCAGGGGTCCACGCGCTGGCGGGGGTGCGGGACATGGCCTCAGGAGCACCACTGGGATGCAGGAGCATCCGTGTCCTTTCCAGCGAGGGTGCTCTTCCCCTGCTATTTTGGGTGACACTGCTCAAGCCCAAGGTGGAACAAGCTGGCTCAGCCTCAGGATCCTCTGCCAGCAGCAGGGCTGGTGCTGTCCTCGCTCCGGATGTCAACACCACGTCCCATCTCCCAAACCGAGGAAGCACCAATCCCACCGATCCCCCCGTACCATCCCTGCGGAACAGCATCACCATGGAAACCCACAGCCCTGCGCCTGCTGCCCGGCAATCAGAGGCGGGACACTTTTAGGAATATTATTTTTACTGATGACAAATGGTGGAGGCTCGGCGCTGACAAAGAAGATGAGCCAAGTGCCGGGCATCGCCTGTTTTCCCAGTGGCCGGTCTTTCTCCTGCTTTTCCTACCGAGAGCACGTGCTGATGGGGCAGCCGTGGCTCTGCCCGGGTGTTAAGCACGGGCAGGGCGAGTGGCAGATGCAGGACGGGGAGATGCGGGGGGCAATCTTCTTTGCACAGATTAGGATTGGGGGTTATTAAGCGGAAAATGCTCCATTTGGTGTAGAAAGCTCCTTTTCCTTTTTAACAGCATATGTGCCCGCTGGCTGCTTGCTTCCCGGTGGTGCTGGCACAGCGGCTCGGAGCCGGCACGGCAGCTTGGAGCCGGCCCAGCTTTGGTGAGCAGCTTTTATAGCGATGCTCCTGCCTGGGCTGGGAGAGCCGTGGCCGTTCTGGTGGCCCACGGTGCCAAAAGCTGGTTCCACTCAGGGCTGCGTCTCTCAGGGCCAGCAGGACGGGGTGGCAGCGGGTTTTGTGGCCGTGATGGCACAGTAGGCTGTGGGTCCACAGTGCTTTAGCGCATCCAAACAGATCCCGTCTGTGGGGAGAGCGCCGTGCTGGAGCTGGAGAGTGTCAGAGATGCTCCACGTGCTCCCCAAGCCCCGGCACCACCATCACCATCACCCGGGGAGGATGCAGCCGCTGTTTACCGGGGAGCAGCGGCGGGAGGGAATTTGGCTGCTGCTGCTCTGGCAGGGCTCCTTACGGAGCAGCCCTGCAAGCGGAGGGGAGGTGCCAGCGGCTCCGCCAGCCCCGTGTGCCGCACTTGGGAACCGCTTTCTATTTTTTCCAGCTGCATTTGCACCAGCGTCCGCATTGGTTTGCTTGGGGGAAACCCCAACCCCGTGACGGTGCCACCCGAGGGGCGCAAAGCCCATCCTTGGGCACGGAGAATGTCACTTGGCTTTTCGGCCCTGGGTGAGATTTTACCCACAAGACCTTCCCCCGGCTGGGTATCCACGTGCGTTTGGGATGTGCTCGCCCAGGGCAGAGCCCTCCTGATCCCCCCGGGGTGAAGGCAGAAGGGGACAAAAGCTGCCGGCTGCATCCACTGCCAGCTCCTGCCTCCCTGAGCCGCCCTCCCTCCCTCCCTGCTGCCGGAAAATTCGGCATCCCATCGGGTGCTGGATACAGCCACCCTGCGGGGAGCACACCAGAGCCAGAAGAGGGGCTGGGATGATCCCCCCTCGGCGGGGATATGCCGGGGTGTTTGTGCTAACAAGCCCAGCGTATTATAATTTCAATGGAATTTAAAAAACAAAATAGTCCTCAGACAAACGACTCTGCAGTGCCTCTGCCAGGGCCTAAGATCTGCTGCTATCTATTTTTTAATAATTGAGGGTAATAAATATGTATTTCTTTCTCCTTTCTCTCCATACGCCGCAGCTTGTCAGCTCCCTGCGTCTCTCCTCTGATCAGACCCCATCTTTGCCGCGCGGAAAGGAAAAGAAAGGGAAAAAAAGAAAGAGAGAGGAGAGGAAAAAAAAAAAAGATTCTTTAAGCAAAAAGGATTAAAGCCTTGAAAGTAGGTCTGCCCGAGCCACTCGGCTCTTCCTGCTCCCTGCCAGCCGCAGACAGGGCCAGGGACAAGAGGAGCATCCCCAGGTGGTGGAATCCATCTCCGGGGGGTGTTTTTGGGTGCGGAGCCCGCCTGGGCAGCGGCAAATCCCCCGAGGAACGGGGCTGTGGCTGGGCAGAGCCGCTGGGTAACTTGGCAAACCGCTGCTCAGTTGTGCTTCGGCGGCAGATATTCCCCGGCTCATTATTCCCTCCGGTTTTCCGATGGAGATGTCGGCTCCAAAGACGCGGAGGGGGTTTGGCGGTGGGGCCGAGCCCGGGCCGTGCTGCGGGACCCTCCCGGCCGCGGGATGCTGGGGCGGAGGAGGCGCTGGTGTGAAGGAGGAGGCTATTTATAGCTTCCCTCGGCTTTTGTTCCTTTTCCAGTAGAGCTCCTCTCGAAATAGAAACAGTGCCGGCTGCGCGGCCGCTCCCGGGGCCCAGCCTGGGTGCGGGGGGCACCTCCCGGCCCGGGGCGGGGGGATACCCCGAGCTGTGAGGTGCCCTGGAGTTGGGCATCGCCCCGTCCTGCATCCCTTGGGACGGGGCTGGTGTGGGATGGGGAGTGGGAGCCGCCCCGCCGCACTCCACTGCACACCACTGCACCATCACCGTGTGCTGGTGATGCCTGGCCCGAGCCTGGGGGGGATGAATGGCTCTGGGGGGAGCGGCTTTGCAGGGTGACAGCGCTGGGGACAGCAGGTGAATCCCTCGGGAACGCCCTGACAGGGTCTGTCCCCGTTTTCCAGCTCAGTCTTTGCCTCTGCTTTTCCCTCCCGGCATCCAACAGCACCCCCTTGCTCCCCCGCCCCACTCCATCTCTGATCAATATAGCTGGGAAAAACAAAACAAAACAAAGTAAATATTTAATACGATCCAGGGAGCCACAGCGAGTGCTCCCCCCGTCTGTCTCCTCCAGCAGCCGCTCGCAGCAGCTCCCCGGCCCTAATGAGCCTGAGTGCAACAGGGATCGATGGCAAAGACAACCTCTGCAGAGGGGTCAGGTCTGCCACATCCCCCCGTACTGCACTGGAGCCCAGGCTTGGCCACCTGCGCCCCCCCCAGGGCTGCCTGCCCTCCTCATCCTCTTCCTCTTGCCCCGTTTTTCCTCTCCTGTGTCCCCTTTGTCCTTTCCTGGGAGCGATGAAGGTTCTGCTGCTCCATCACAGCCACACAGGGCATGAGCTCTGTCAGGCATCAGCTCCAGGCTGGGGCTTCCTCCGGGGTGTGGGATGGGGTGTGTGTAGGGCTGGATCCAACATGGAAAGTGTGTCTGTCCCTACACTCCTGGAGCAGATCCCTTATGGATGGTGCTGGGAGCCTTTGGGGGACCCCGAATACCTTAGGAGCTGGCCCTGGATCCCTAATCAGAGCCAAGACAGTGTCTGTGTTTGTGGTGTGACCAGCTGTGCCTTCTCCTCCTTTTCCTCCTCCTCCTCAGCCTCTCGCCCCCTCACCTTCATGCCCTGGTGTCCTCCAGAGACCCCAAATGCTGAGATTGTTTGGGAAGCGCCAGTGCCAGCTAACCGACAGGGTGGCCCTGGAAATGCCAACGCAGGACCTGCCTCGTTGCGCTCTAACTCCACAGGTTTTCCGAGTTTGGATGGTCCCTGTCACTCCAAGCCCAAAGGATTTCCTGTCACCCTGACCTGAATGGCCCCATTGTGCCCCCCAGCCTGTGCCATACGAGAGGGACCGAGCCTTGTCCCCAGCCAGGCATTCATTCTATCAGATGGACCCTCATCCTGCCCCGGTGTCCCAGCAGGATGCAGAGGTGGCCCACAGGAAGCAAAACCCGAGAGGCTGTGCTCCTTTGCCACCACAATGCTTTGCAATTCGATTTTTTTTGACTTTTCCTTTTTCCATGGAAAAGTCAGTTGTCCTTGGTGGTGCCTGGGATGAACCCACGGCCGAATTCCATCCCTGGGATGTGGTGAGAGGGATGCCCACCCTGCCTGACTCCCCTCGTCCGGCTCTGCCAGACCTCCAGCCCCGCGAAGCCTCAGCCAGGCTGTGCCTGGGGATGGGAACTGGATTGGAAAACAATGGAAAATGTGCAGCTCCGGCCTCCAAGGTGATGCCGCCGAGCATCTTCCTGCAGCTCAGGCTCTCCCAGCAGGCAGAGGGTTGCAGAGGTGCCAGGGCAGGGCTCCCCGTGGGAAGTGCAGCAGCAGGAGCGTGAGCTGGGACAGCGGTGCAGGCCCTGCGTCACAGACGCAGCTTGTGGCAAGGTGCCGAGGAAGTTTTGCAGCAGCATTAGAAAATGTTGACATGTTTTTTGAAACAATTTCAGATCTGATATCTGCGCCAGATTGAGTTTGTAACCAGCTTTATTGTTTAAGCCTGCTGGGATTTCATCAAAGGCGTCTGCTGTTTACCCAGAACCATTTCATTGGAGAAAACAGCAAACAGACCTGCATTTCTATCTGATTTCACTTTTTCCTTTTCCTCCTGAATTTAAGTGCTTGTGAAAAGCATGGCTGATAAGGCAGAGTGGTGTGGATAAATCCCGAGGACTGGCGCAGTGGATGCTCTACCAGCTGCTCCAGCTTTATTAATAGACCGAAGGCAGTTGCTGGACCAGCTGCTGGGTGCCAGCCTGGAGCGAGGCACCCGCCTCGGGGGCAGCTGGATGTCCCCAGATGGTTTTGGGATCTCCATCCCGGCAGGCTGAGCCGAGTCATGACTCCTCAGGATGCCGAAGGCTGGGGAGAGGATCCCCGCGTAGCTTTCTCTGTGCTTTCAGTGTGAATTCAGATTTAAACTGTGAGGGAACCAATGCCTGTCCCTCCCCAGGGAGTAACCCCGGCAGGCAATGTGCTCTGTCACTCCATGACAAGCCAGGCCAAGGTAATGCAGCCACGGGAAGCAGAGAAGGATGAAGGAAAAACCAAACTAGAAAAGGGCTTGGTGTAAACTGCATCAATCCTTCTCTCACATCCCTGGGGAATTCGGTGGCTGCCGGCCTGGCTCTGTCTTTTCCCCTTTGCTGACCTTGGAAATACTCTGGAGAGGAGGACTAGGGACTTGAGACAGAGCCCAGGAGGGTCTTACAAGGAGCTGACCTGGGGGCTTCAGCCCCCTCTGCCAGTGACTGCTTTGCTCCAGGCATCTTCCCACTGTTGCATCCCGGGTGCTCCTCATGGTCACCCATCACCAACATTTTTTTCATGTTCCTCACTTGAGAATGGCCTTGGTGGCTGTCCCCACTTTTTCTGGCTTTGGGGACAGGGACACAACAGGCTGGGGTCGATGAAGAGCATCCCACTGCCTTCCCCGGAGTCCCTTTGGCACCTCCCAGCTGTCCCAGGGGTGGTTGCTCCCTGAGGTCGAGCCAGTGGCACCTCCGAGGGCTTGTCTCGTCCATCGATCACACCTGCACGGTGACAATGTAATTTTTATCTCCAGTTGTTTATTTCTCAGACAGAACTACTTGTAAATTCCGAGAAGAATATATATCCCTGTGCGTGACAGATCCAGCACATGGCGATTAATCTGCCCTCTTAAGACCTGAATACAAAAGTGTCCCAATGTCACTCCTAGATGGGGTGTCAAGACCTGGGGCAGCACTTTGGGGATATGCAGGGACCTGGTGGCAGAACGTGCCCAGGTCCGGGTGATGCTTCCAAAATACTTATTGCACTTCCTACCAGCTCCGGTGGTCCCCGACTGATATTCCAGCTCTGCAGACTCAGGCTCCAGCTCCTCTTTTTGGGAGATTTATGCAAATAGGGCTTTTTTTTTTTTTTTCCCTTTTTTTTTTTTTTTTTTTTTTAATTCCTCGCCGCTGCTGCTCTGCTGTGCCCCAGATAGCAGAAGTGCTGAGGACAGGTGTTTGCGTCAGGTCCTGCGGCACCCGCGTCCCGCCCGGCCAAGGGGAGGAGGGATGCTCCTCGGGGGTATCCTGGGGGGAAAAGGGCAGGGAGCAGCCGGCAGAGGCCAAGCACAGAGAGGGAAAGGTCCTTTAATGGCTGCACTGCTCTGATGAGGATGGGCATTGATGCCAGAGTGGGTTTGTTCCATGCCCGAGCATGGCCCTGTCCCCAGCGAGGAGCAGGACAGGGATTGGGGTGGCAATTTGGGCTCTGCAGCATCCCGCAGCCCCATCGGCAACACCCCCTGTGCCATAAAGCCTCTTATTTACAACCTCCTACTCGGGAGCATCTGGGAAGCGAAGCGCGTCATTTCCAGAGAGAGCAAAAATGCTGCATATTTCAGTGTCTTTTGAATTTTTTAGGTTTCCCTGAACTGTGCTAATGGGTTGGTGGTGGCGGGGGGGAGGTGAGGGCCCAGCCCAGCTCCCGGCCTGCCTTGCTGCTCCGCCGCGCGGCCATCACTGCATTGCTGCTCTTAAAATATTCAGTGCTGTTGGCCACAATTTCACAGCGGGTCAAAGCACGCCGAGCCAGCAAGAAGGAGGGAAAGTGTGACAACGAGATTAACCCCGGCCCGGCAGGCCCCGGCCGCGCTCGGCAGGCTGAGCACGATGTGCTGCAGCCACCTCGTCCCAGGGGACCAGCAGCGAGTCCAGGAGGGCCACGACACCCAAAATCCCTCTGGTTGCCCAATCTCGCTGAGTCGGTGGCGTCACCACCAAAATGGTGAAGGGACAGTGGGAATATCCAGAGTCCTCTCCTTCTCCGAGCTGCTGCAAAGCAGGAGCCATTCCATGCAGTGGGATGAAGAGCTGAGGATACCCCCAATTCTTGGGGACATTTCTGAGAGCCTTTTCATCCTGAGAGGTTGTGGTTCCCAGGCCTTGCACAACCATCAGTTGATGCTAAGAGTAGAGCAGCAGATTTACAATGCGAAAGAGCAGCTGCTTGAGCCCTGTTTGCTGACAGGGATTTAGTAATCCTGTCGTCAGCCTGGAGTTTGCTCTCGGAGTCGCTGGCTTTGGCTGCCAGGCTTTTCTAAGAAAACTTCCCGGGCTGGGGGGGAAGAAGGGAAGCAAAGCACGTGGTGTGTGCCCGCTGTGCAAGGGGATGGTGGGAGGTGTCTGTGTTCCTGTGTGGAGCCAGGATGGGTGAGGGATGCTGCCACGGGGAGAAGGTGCCCGCCAGGCTCAGTCCCAGGAGCTGGAGACCCCCAGGAACTCCCTGCTGGATGGGCTGCACGCCCTTGGGCTGGGCTATGCTACGTGGCCAGGTTGGCTGAGGCTTGGTCTTGTTTCTCCTGCACTTTCCTTGGATTCTTGGTCGCATGCTGCGACTTTGGAGCTCACCACTGCGGCACGGATGGTTCCATGGAGTCATCTGCAGGAAGGGCAGCAGCTGGTGGGTGCTCTCCCGGGGTTTTAAGGACACTGGGGATGATTTTTCAGGGTGTCTTGGCAGGTCAGGGTCGCCCCTCTGGTCTCCATGGACAGGAGGTGGGTCGGGTGCTCTGGCGAGGAGTTGGCAGCACCGTGACCATCCTGCTGTCCCAGGTGGCCACCTCCAACACGATGGCATCCGCAGCCCTGTGGTGGCAGCTCTGTCCCTGCCTCGTCCCCAGGCACGCCCTCTCATTCCCAAAATCACGCTTCCCAAGGGTGCAGGGGCAAGTTGATGTCCTTGCCGTGGCTGGGGCTGGACCAGCAGTGGCCTCCTCGAGCTGGCCCCGTGGTTGCCCTCCCGCACCCTGTGCCGGCGGCAAGCCAAGCTCTTCTCCCTAATTCTCCTTCATCCCTGTTAATGTACCACCAGATGTTCTCATTATCCATTTAAACATATAATCCTCCCCCGAATCCCGCTAAGCTCCTGGCCTCCCCGATACCTCATGGCAGTGCGTTCCACAGGTTAATTATGCATTTTTAATTAATCACCAAGCAGAGAATGACCCATGAATAAGGGATATGACGATCCTTCAACTGGGAATAGTTGGCAAATTGTCCCCAGGCGGAGCCATGCTGGTGTCATGGTCTCCTTGAATAACAAGACTAGCTCTAAAAATTCCTGATTTGTGGATCTGGCAAGACTGGAGGTTGTGACAGAGCTGTGCCCTGTGTGGATGGGACCCCCCTGGTCCTCATGTCCCCCTTCAAATGGGGAGGAACCACATCCCCACCGGAGCTGTCTGTGTCCCACCTGGAAGCGATGGAGCAAGCGCAGGGGGGAGGAGGAGCGAGGCAGGGAGGGGAAAAAAAAAATCACATGTTGTTTTAAAAAGGCATTTTTGAGTGAATGCTGAATAGGGTTTGGGAAAATTGCCTTAAAGGCCTGTTCTCTGCAGGGACGGAGCTTTTCGTGGAGCAGGAGTATTCTGAAACTTAATTGCACATTTGCACGGGCTAGTGTTTTTATTTCTCTCAGGTCTCCGAGGTGGTCTTTGAAGATTGCTGTCTCTCTGTAATAGTTTTCTTTATCTCAAATAAATTCCACACACCTGCGAGGTGGAGCTGCTTGAAACAAATTATGCCGGAATTGGCTCTCGATTTAATAAATCTGCAAATGGAACTGGGATGCAGAGCGGCAAGATGGTTGGTGGGGCTGGCTGCACCTCTCCTCTCCCTTCCCTTCTCCCCCAGCCTGCTCTCAGCCTCTCCACAGGCCAGGAGGAGTGTGGGGCTGAGCAAAGCGAGTCCAAATCCTGCCTTTTCCCCTGTCAGTCACTGCTGGCACATCTGAGGGGGCTGCAGATGAACGGCTGGTGGTGCAGACCCCTCTAATGCCCACCTGGCTGCCTCCTCCAGCAGCACCACCCCGGCACAAACCCATCTGTGCTTCCAAAAACTGCCATCAAGCTCCCTGGATCTAAACTGATGGAGATTGGTGGAGATAATACTACAAGCTGAATGCCCAAGGGGTATTCCCAAGGAATGTCCTAAGGACCCTCCCTCAAAGAGCTCCGATGCCATTTCCTTTCCCGGTCCCACTTGGGGAGGTTAGGAGCTGTGTTTTGCCCCGGCAGCTCCTCCTGCAGCTGCCACCATTTCTCCTTCTCCAGGAATAATTTCCGAGGCTCACCGGGGGACGTTTAGCCAGCTCTCCATTTTGGAAGCAGCGGAGAAAAGCCTGCGGCACAGTTGCAGCAGGCAGACACAAATCCCCGGGCAGCCAGGGCAGCGTGTGCTGGGCAGCCCCGGCTGGCAGGCAGAGAGGGATGGGCAGCCGCGGGAGTACACAGACAGGTTAATGGCAGCCGTGGATGCTGCACAATTGGATTTCACCTCCCCGCTTCTTAAGGAATCAGCAGCTCTCCCTTGCTCAGAAATCCGGCTGTCCAACTCTCCCCCCTGAGCCTGGGTGGCAGCAGGATGAGCTGACACCCGCTGAAAGCTCACCGAGGGCCATTTCAAGCCCTCCCTCCTCTCTCCAGGCTCCCCAGACGCGAGGTTGCCCGCAGAGGCCGTGCCACCTCCTGTGCGAGCCCCGGCTGCTCGGCTTCAGGTGAACGAGGCGCCGGGAGATTTTATTGCACTGCTGGATTTTGTTCCACTCTGTTATTCGCCGCGATTGAATTTGCTGCCGTGGAGGCAGGAGCTGGAGCAGCCGGAGCTCCCTCGCCGCCTGCGCCGCTCCGGTGGGACCGTGACCTTGTCTGGGTGCCTCGCTTAGCCCTCGGCTGGCTAATTTGGCGCTGGTGTGGGAGCTGGGCATTCGCCTGCCTCCCACTGAGCATCCCAGCGTGGTCTCACTCCCTTGCCTGAGCCAAATCCTCGCTCTGTTCCACTTTTTAAAGCATTGACCTTGGAAATGCTTTCAGGGAAAGCATCCACCTTCCCAGCTCGCTCCTTCTTTCCTGCCTGGTTTTGTCCCTCTGTCCTCGTCTCCCTGCTGAGGTTTTAATGCCATGGGCATCGCCACAGTGCCTGTGCAAACCCTTCCCAAGTTTTAGTCACTTGGGAAGGATTTTGTTTGAGCAACAACGTCTCACCTTCCTCCCACCCTGCTCTCGGACTGATGTAAAGAACACCTCAGTTTCCTGAAAACACATTTTCCTGGCTCGTTTCCTCTTTGGACGGAAAGCTGGGTGGTAGCAGAGCTGGGAACATCCCACCTTTCAGTGCAGGTGGTCTTGGATCAGCACAATCCTACGTGGTGGCACCGATGCCCCGCTCCCCACATTGGTGCTGGACCAGACCCCTTAACAGCGACACGGAGCCATTCCTAGAGCATTGGGAAATGCAGCAGTGAGGGTCAGCGGGGCAGAGCCACACGGGAAGGCTGTGGGAGCCTTGTTCTCTCCGCGTTGACAGCCACAGCTCTTCTTCCCCACCAGCTGCACCATCGTCTGCGCCCCGTGATTGAATTAGGGGGCTGTAACCCACACCCCTCCCGCCTGGTCCCCGGCGCGCCGGGCTCAGATGCTGAACTCGAGAGCCATAATTTAATAAGTCTCAGGCAGACAGTGCTCCGATAGCCGTCGGGACATCTCGCCTCCTCCCTGCCCAGCCATGCACTGATTGATGCTCCCAGGTGACGGCTGGGATTTTGCCTGGGATTTTTGGCCTTCCGGGATGCTCTTTTCCCAAAGCGGGGTGAGCTGGGAGCAGGAGTGGGGCCATACAGGCCGTGGTCAGTGTGGTGCTCATCCTTCAGCAGGTTAACTCTTTTTTTGGGGAGCAGTGATGGGGGCAGAGGGACCTTACAGCAGCAGCTGCTGTTGGGCTGCCTGGGCACAACGAGTTAAAAGTTGCAATTAGTAAAGTGCTGACGATGGGAAGGTGGGGTGGAAGCAAGCGGCACTAAATGAATCCTGAAAGGTTATTCCAATAAGCAGCAGCACAGTTTCCAGCTGCGCTCGCTTCCCCAGGAGCTGGGGGACACGGGATGGGATCCAGGGTGAGAGATACCAGGTGGGATGCGGGATGTTGCTGGAGGATGCTCAGGTGCCAGCAATGCCTGCTGGAGTGGAAAATACGGCAGGGGAATTGGAGCAGGAGGGGGACAGGCCACCACATCCCAAGGATGCTCATCCAGGGGTGGATGGGTGGGTGGCTCCTGCCCGTTCTGTGCCCCCGGTGGCTTTTCCACAGGGTCCAAATCCCTGTGCCCCCGGCATGTGCATGAAGAAGGGTTTGGGGAGTGGTGTGAGCCACACTGCCGTGGAAGGGAATCCTTGAGGTGTGGAGAGCGGTCCGTGAGCCGCAGCGGGGGCTGCAGGGGGAGCGGAGCTGGGACCCAGGGAGGAGGATCCCAGGAAAGGCGTTGCTCTTCCAGCTGAGCAGGCAGGAGCCCGGGCAGGCGCAGGCAGCCAGCGGTGGCCTCTCCCTGCCAGACGTGGCTGTTCCAGCTCTCTGCTGGTGCGACACCATGGAGCTATTATTAGAGTCCAATTTTCTGTGGGTAGCTCTGAACTCCCCGGTGCCTCCAGCAGCTCGGCAGATGCCAGGGCAGAGCAGGGTCTGCTGGCACTGGTGGGGATGAGGGCCCCTGGTGAGCTCAGAGGGGTGTGGGTGGCAGTGAGGGGTGGCAGAGCCCCCCAGCACGGGGATATGGAAAGCTGAGCACCACAGCCTGGGCTGGAGACACAGAGCAAAAGGCAATTCGTTGTCTAACGAGAGGTTGGGCTGATGAGGAGGGCACAGAACCCCTGGGAACACTCCTTGGGTCAGTGGTAGCCAGGAGAGATGCTGCCCCAACACAGATGTGGGGTGCATGAAGCAGCACCTCCAAAGCACATCTGGATTTCGCAGCATCGCTCCAAAATGGAGCCACGGCGTCCCCATCACTGCCATCCTTGGCAGGAGGCACACGGGAGCACGACAGGGTTGTGGCACACTGAGAGAGCCCATCCCGCGCCAGAGGAGGACTGGGACCGGGGAGATGTAGCATCTCCCTGCTCCCATCCTCTCCCAGCCTGGTTTCCAAGCAGGAGTGTTTAAATGCCTTTTATGTTGTGACTCAAATGATGAAAGGCCCGAAAATGGGACTAACAAAGACGAGTTGTACTTCAGAATAAAAAACCCATGAAAGCAGCAGATGCTGTCATAGGAATAAATTGTATCAACAGCGATCAGATGGGAAGTGAAAAGTCAGAATGGAGTTGCTCCCTCTTTCCCGCTTCCAGTGAAAATTTTTGGGTCCATGAATTTAGCCGGAATCAGGTAGGATGAAAGGCTTTGTCTGACAAGGCATTTCAAAGGATCTGGGAGCCTCCAGAGATGTGGCCACTTGGACAGGGAAACGGAGCCCCTCAGTTTTAATGAGCATTTCAGTTGCCTTCCTTTATCCTTCTGCCAAGATCTTATTTTTGTTTTCTTTTCTTTTCCTTTAAAACTCCCGATTTCCACCCTTTGCGATTCATTTTAACTTCTCAAAACGTGCATTTGAGGAGCACAACATGAGGAGGAGGAGGGTGGAACATCCCTGTCACTCCACACAGCCCAACCTGTTGCCTCTCACCACAAAATCCCTCCTTGCTGTGGCCAGCCCAGATGTTTTGGAAGTCAGCACCACCAACCTTCAGCACCTCCCGTTCCCTTCAGTGATTTCCCATCTCCCTTTTCCACAGAGACAGGATCCTACACGGGCTGTAATTAATAGAAATTAGACTGTCAAGACCTTGCAGCCCCCATCCCGTAATTACTTGGCCTTGCTGTGTTGGGATCGGCCGCGAGCTTGAGAGCCGCCGGTGATGGGAGCACATCCCGTTATCAAGCTATTTTTATTAAGCTTTTAATGCAGGCACTTGCGTGGTGCTGGGGGATGTGCAGCATCTCCACAAAGTCCACTCCCGGAGGGATGTTCTTGGGGATATTTTGGGATGGAATACCAGCATCAGAGCTAGACAAAGCAGGATATTAGCAGAGTTCCGTGTCCTGACCGCGTCCATCGCTTGCGCATTAATTCCCAGCACCCAGCTGCTCCAAACACACAGATTTCAGGGGCTTGGCGGATCATTGCTGCTCAACCCTTAGGTCCCCCCCGTCCTCACACACCCCGAGAGCTGCGTGGGAGAGTGACAATGCCCAACATCCAACCGGGCACATGGCATTTCCCACCGGCTCATTAAGCCTCAGAGCGGCCCCAGATGCCGAGCACAGCTCAGCTATTCACACCGCTCTGCTTTTATCACTGCCTTTTTTCATGAGCTGGTAAAAAGTTCAGTGCAAAGCACAGGAGAGGTCTCTGAAAGGCAGCCGTGCTCATGACCCAGCGTGCTGGCTCACGTCTCTGGTGGGGACGGGGTTTTGCTGGAATCTGCCACGCTCACTTGGCTGGTGACCCGCAGGGATGTTCACTTGGAGGGCTCGTGGCATCGCCCTGAGAGGACACCAAGGGCATGGGGAAAGGTGCTGCTGCCCTTTTTGGGTGTGGGAGAGAGGCCTGAGTCTGTGGGCCGGGCTCCAAATGACGCCAACACTTCTTTTTTGGTTGGGGGGAAGAAAATGTGACAGAGCCGGCGGCTTTGATGCCTGCCCATCCGTCTCCTTCCCCCCTGCTGCAGGCAGAATGATGTGCAGCTGAATGAGGAAGAAGGTACATGACAGGCTCCAATTTGCCCTCTTCTCCACCAAACACAAGGACATCCAGTAAATCTGAAATGCGGGAAGGCTGAAAAAGGGATGATGAAAGGGAGCCCACGCGGCACGGTACAGAATTTGCCTGTGGATCTCGGTGGCACAGGACACTGCTGGGGTCGGGACCTCAGCAGGATTACAAGTTTAGAGAACTAATGCCCTCCCTATTAGCCATGCTTGCATAAAAACCTCTTTGCCTCCCTGCGTCGGGTCGCTGTCCATTCCTGGCTCCAGCCAGGTGAAGATCCATCCAGCGCATCCCTGCTTTTCCACAGCCTCCAGTTTTTCCATCTCCCATGGATGTGGGCTGGATGGGGCAGCCGAGCGTGCACGGAGAGCCCAGGCAGCTGTCACTTTGCTCTTCCATCTCATATTTGGTCTGTTTTGGCTGTATTTCTGATCCTAAAGAAACCCTCCGTAGCTCCTGGCCAGCTGCTGGCAGGGAAACGAGCTGGTGAATCTGCTTTCGTTACACATAAGCTTGTTCAGCGTTTGATACCGATCTGGCTGGTGCTCAGCTGGGGTGGGTTTTGTCATTTCATCTGCAATTGTTTTGCTGTGAAGCACCTCGAAGGGCTCACTCCCCGGCTGTTTTACAAAGGACATCGTTCTTATTACTGCTGTGAATGAACTGCTTTGCATTTCTGTGAATGGGAAGGAAAACTTGTCACCTCAGGACAAAAAGGGAGTGGAAGTATCTGATGATCCCCTGAGACGCCTCAGACAATCCACTAAGCTCAAGTCATCCTCCTGTATTTCTCTTTCCTCGGGGGCAATTGGAATTATTAGTCCCTTCTCGAGGACCTCGAGATCTCCCTGTCCTTTGCCAAATTCCATCCCGGCTTCACTGCGGGCTGCTGGTAATGTCCTAGGGACCTGCTGGGGGTCAGGACAGCAGTGCCAGGAGCCGGTGAAACCCCTATCCATGTCTGGAATCCTGCTGTATCCATGCTCAGGGTGTTCTCTGGCCCATGCCATCCTCTCCTGGAGCAGTGGGAGCATCCCGGTGTCCACTGACACCTCCAGCTGCAGCAGGACCCAAGGACTTGACTCATTTGTGTGCAAAGAGATGTGCCTTTCCCTCCCGTGTTCTGCACTCCAGAAAGGTCCTGGAGGTTTTTGAGATGCACAGTGGGGTGAGACACAGGGGCACAGTAAACCCTCCAGCAGCAGGGAAAGGAGATCCAGGAAAAGAAGGTGTTCTCTTCTCCCTGACACCCAGGAACATGTGGGGGGGGAATGGCCCCCAGGGAGGTTTGGACATTAGGAAGCATTTCTTCACTGAGGGGGTGGTCAAACCCTGGAACAGGTTTCCTGGAGAGGTGGCCGATGCCCCAAACCTGTCAGTGTTCCAGAGGCATTTGGGCAGTGCCCTTAATAACAAGCTTTAACTTTTGGGCAGATGGACCAGATGGTCATTGCAGGGCCCTTCCAACAGAAATATCCCATTCCATTCTATTCCATCCCATTCCACCCCAATGACCTGTTCCCAAACGCTGCAAGCAGCCTCTGATCTAGACAGCTTTCTCCCAAACCTGCTCTGAGGTCCTGGGATTGTACCCTGTGCCTGCATCCCACTGCAGTTTTCCTCCAAGGGCATCCCTGCCGTGGAAGGTGTGCTCAGAACTGGGGTTAAGCAGAGCAGATTTCACTGGGAAAACACACTCTACACTCCCTCTGCTTCTGCGTGTGCTAGTCCTGAAAGAAGCATTTAAATTAAACAAGTTTCTATTGCCGGGTTTCAATCCCACAGCCACAGCCACCATTGACCTCCTTTTTTCCCCCTTTTTCTTTAGCTTGAGAGCAGGAGGAGGAGATGCAGACAGAGAGGAGTGCTAATTAAACAGGGAGTTCCACATTAGGGTACAAATCCTCTGGACTAGCACAAACCCTGCCAATTTCTGCATTTATTTATTATTTTTTCAGTACCATTGTAATTTCCAGTGGTGCCTCCAGCACCAGGAGAGAGTTCAGGGGCTGCTCTTGGAGAGGATTAGCACGCTGGAAGCATTATTACTTTCCTTCGCTGTGAATTCAGGAGTGATTCCCTGACGGCTGCACTCTATATAGAAGTGAATCGGTGCTAATTTGTTTTTGAGGATCACACATCCACCAACATGTGAAAGACAATCCTGCTTCTCAATGTATATTTCGAGCCAGTGCTACAGCAAACAACGGAAAATAAGCAAGCAAAAGAAGCCAGACCTCCCTCGCCCAGAAAGCCAGAGCTGGAAAAGAGCGGACTTTCATTTTTTTCTTGCCCGAGTGAGTTGGTTCTGTATCTTTCCAAAAGTATTTTGGGTTTTGGCCCTGCTGCCTATGGCTTGGGCAGCTCTCACGTGGAAAGCCTCAGGGACGCTGTGTTGGACGGGATGTCAGAGAGACTGAGCATAAAAGGCTCCTTATTTTTTCCTGTTAAATCATCCTCGAGTTTAACTGCAGGAGAGGAATAAATGAACTAATTGAATCTGTAACGATGGAGGGGCTGGGCACCTGGCAGAGGAGCAGCAGCCCCACCACCCATCGCTCCTCTCTCTTTATTTGTGTGATTCAGAGGGACGTGGTCCGTGGGGAGATATCAGAGCCGGCTGAAATGGAAGACAAAGCTATTGTTTCAAACAGAGTTATTGATTTTTACATTATTACACTATGAAATTTATGGTCTGGTTTCAAACTGCAATAGGAGTTAATGACCACCATCCAGAAACTTCCAGGTGACCTTGGCCTTGACTTTAGTGGAAGGAGGTGAATATCTCCAGTTTCCAGGTCAGCAAATGTAAATTGAACATGCAACACCCTAAAGGATTTGATTTTGGGGTGCTGCTGGCTCCAGGTCTCTGCCCTGAGCTTGAGCTCACAGCAAACTCCAAGCTGGTTGGCAGCCATGATGGAGTGGGGAAATTGGACTTTCTCGGCTCCAAAAAAACTTACTCCTGCTGTTAAGCCACGTTTTGCCCCCAGCCTGGAGCGCCGTGATGTCCCCAGAGCTCCTGAGCATGGCTCTCCATCCTCAGCTGACCTCCCAGCACAGCTTGGCCACCCGAGGGTTTCCTCCTGGAGAAATGCACACCGAGGGGCTCTGGGGTGGGTGAGGAGCACAGGGAGAGGAGGAAGCACAGCCCAGAGCAGGAGAAACCCTGTGAGAGGGGAGGGCAAAGGGCAGTGCCCGCGGAGCAGGCAGCTGCCTGCAAAGGCCGTGGCCCATGCTGATTCCAGCCAGCTCTCCCATCTCAGCCACAGGAGGAGGATTTGCTTTCAAAGCGACCAGGAGGAGGTTTGTACCACTTAACACATGAGATCCTGGTGACACGGAAGGGTTTGCAAAGGCTGCAGCACTCCCCAATCTACAGCCTTTTCCTGGCGCTTCTTTAAAAGGTACCTCCCGATGCATCTTTTGGCACCAGCCTCTTCCCAAAGCTTTCCTTAGTGTTCTTCCTTCCAAATTTCCTTGTCTGCTTCTTCCTGTGGGAACAGTCTTTCCACTTGCCAGCCAAGGAAGGCAATTTCCAGCTGCTGGAGAAGGTTTCTTTTCTTGTAGTGCTGTCTCCCTGGAACATCCCTGATGCTGCACCCCGAGCTAAAGTCGTGTGAAGCCAGTAGCCTCCAAGCTCATCTTCTGCCTCGGAGGTCATAATTGCCATTAAATCACAGCTTGCCTAACCAAATTATGCAAAACCGAAATTATCTCCAATGATTTTTATGTTGCTGAAATGTTCCAGAACTGCCGGGGTGATGACTGGGGGATTGGGAGCAGCTGTCACTCCATCAGAAACCATAACTCCAAACAGCTGGGATCTGTCAGTTATTTATGACACCGGTCGC
>VZRL01001251.1:640-95864 GCA_013397895.1 Origma solitaria | reverse complement strand
AAAAAAAAAAAATTATGAAGGTGGATGGGTGGCTGCCACTCTCTGGCTGAAAGGCAGCTCGTGCAGAAAGCAAAGCCTCGTGCTGCATCCCGGTGCTGGGAGCTGCCGCGGATGTTTTGGGAGCAATCCCAGTGAGGATGCTCCTGCTGCAGGACCGCGGGGCAGCACCTAAGGGGCTTTGCACGGAGGCTGAAAGGGAGCTGCTGCTGGCTGGGGAATTTAGGCTTTGTGACAGTCAGCATGGGCTTGTTTATTTTATCCTCTGTGTTGCAAGAAAAAAAAAAAAAAGGAGAATAAGAGGAAATAAACCCTGCAGTTGCTAAGCACAGGTCTGACACCGCTTTGTCGAACCGTCCCAGATCCAGAGGTTGGCTCTTGGCTTGTGCCCAGTTGCTTTTGCTACTCTGTCCTTGCCTTTCATCGTCCTCCACTTGGCTGATGAAATGGTGAGCATTTGAGGCTTCTTTTTCTCCCTGAACAACAGTTTCTCCCTGCGTGAACATCCAATTCTGAGGTCGCTCCCAAGTTTCAAAGTGTACTTTCCCCCCAGGGGCTGTAGCCATGTCTTTGTGCACCAGCTTGCTGGGGTGGATTTTGAAAAATCCTTTGATAGATCCAGGGTGGGAACAGGGTAGGAAAATCTCTCTCTGGAGCTTGTGAGGTGCTGGTCTTACAGCAGGTGTGAGCTTGGCCTCAGAAGAGGGTGAGTGATGAGGAATCTTCTCCCTTTTTGATAATCCCGCCTGCGAGCAGATGCTTTGCCCCCACTTGTAGCGCACTCTGGTTAAGCATTATTATTTATATTATGTAGTAGCTATACATAGTGTTTTATGGCAGTAAAGATACATAAATCAGCAACCAGAAGACGAGGGCTTTGCTCTAAAGAGCTTATAAATCTAACAGCTTGAGCAGCCCTGGTAATGGACACAGTAAGCAGGCAGTCAAGTTGCATGTAGACATGAGCTAAGATGGGTCTCCCAAAGCAGATGGCGGTTTAGGGGAGATTTGGAAGAGAAGCAACCTGCTCCATCCTCGAGAGCGGATTCTCCTGCTGGAGAATTAGACAGGCTCTGACCCATATAAGCTTGTCCGGGTGGAGAGGTGAAAACATCCATCTGAGAGAAGCAGCTCGCCAAGAGGGAGTGGGCAGGGGGTTTGTGGCGGGGTTGCCTTTTGGGGACGTTCTGCAGGTGCATCCCCGCCAGGGACAAGGCATCTATCCTTGTCCTGAGGGATTTCTTGGCCTCGAGTCTGAGGCTCCTAATGGGAGTAAGTGGCATCATGTTCTAAAGAAACCGAGTCCCTGCCTTGCTCACAGGTACAGTAAAGTGTTATAAACCTCAAAAAGCAAGAAAACTGCCAGGGAAGGTACAGCTGGCTCTCTGGAGCAAGTGGCACTGCAGAGTCAAGAGTCCCTGCCGTGGTGGCAGAGACGTGCTCCAACCCTTCAAACCATCCCTCTTTGATCCTGGGTATCAAACCAGGGGGTTTTTTTGGTTGGTTTTTTTTTTTCAAATTTCTTCCTGTGCTGGCACCGGCCTGGGAGGAACCTGGTCTGGGCTGGAGAGAGATGTGCAGTGTCTGGCCGATCACGCTGGCTCCGGGCGTCTGCATTCTTCTGGCTGCTTTCAGCTCTTGCACAAATTGAGGCTTCACGCTAAATGCATTACACTGTATAACAATTAATCCTGTGCTACGTATAGAAAGTCCTTACTCATCAATAATGCATATGGGAGGAGTGATTTTCACTCTCAGTAATAAGGCTAAGACAATGGAAACAAGCAGGTAATGGAGAACATTTATAACGATGTTAATCTAATAATGAGTCTAATGCTGTTAAAAGTAAGACTGCAAACTGGACGCATCCAAAGATAAATTATTTCAAGCATTCATTAACTGATGCCTAATTAATGCCCAATTAGAGGGATGTTACATGGGAAATGGTTTGGACAGTCAGACGAATTCATTGCAATCACTGAAACCTCAGTGAGAAGCAGGAGGCAGCAGAAGGACCCGGTGAGCAGGAGCTGGGGTGACACAGCACGTCAGTGGGAGAAAGGCAGGAGATAAACACCCCTTTGCTGGTTTTATCCGTGTCAGCGGGGATTTGGTTTTACTCACTTCACCAGCAGGTTTCTGGAGGATTTTTCCGTGCTGCTTTTGAAGCTCTCCCTCCCTGGTGAGCTCCGACACACGGGCTGGTGACCCTCTGTCTGCCTCACAACCTTTACAAGATGAAGTTGAAAGGGCTGAGTCAGGAATAACAAGTTAGACAGGGTGGAACTCTCGAGAGAACTGGGCTGGGGCCTCTCAGGAAGCTCCCATGGTGTTTTCCAGTCTGGGAAGCCCAGTGAGACCCATGTGCTCCTGCCTGTCTAGTCCCGGTGGGATTTGGCTGCTGGATATGGCAGTGCTGGTGTTGCCAGCCTCGGGAGCTTCATGGCTCCATGACCACAGCTTCTTTGCTTCTTGGGGGTCTTGTTCCCAGATCTAAACGGGGACCAGTCCCAGGGCACGCCAGGAGCAGCTTCTCACGGGTTTTACAGGCTTGGAGGGAAAGCCTCCTTGATGAGACCACAGGCCTTGTGTGCATCCCCTGGGGAGTCCAGACCTTCATAGAATCACGGAATGGTTTGGATTGGAAGGCACCTTGAAGACCATCTAATTCCACCTCCCCTGCCATGGGCAGGGCACCTTCCACTAGGATCGAGTTGCTCCAAGCCCTGTCCAACCTGGCCTTGAACCCTTACAGGGATGGGACAGCCACAGTTTCTCTGGGCAACCTGTGCCAGGGCCTCACCACCCTCACAGAGAAGAATTCCTTCATTATATTTAATCTAAACTTACTCTCTTTCCAAGTCCTGCTCCCCTGCTTTTTATTCTAAGTATCATCCTTCTGTTTCCCCATTCTCCTTACTCTGAAATTGCAATATGGGGAAAGACATCCTGAAAGCCATCCCTATTTTTTCTTCCTACCATCCTATTCTCAGGAAGCCGAGAACCAGTAACAACCCAGCCCATCCTCACTGCCATCCCTGGCCGCAGGAATCACATCTCTCTCTCCATAGGAGCTCCAGCCATTAACTCACAGCCGCCTGTTAATTAAAGAGATGGACTCAGTTCCCTCTGACCTTTACCTCCGGAGTTATCCCTGCAGGCAGCGAGCTGTTAAACACCGCGTTCCCTTTCGGCAGGAGCCTCCACCTTGGCCATGCTCCAGGGAGGCCCGGGCTGCCTTGGTCCATCACCACGCGCTGCTAACAGCCGCCTGTCATCGCCATCCCTACACGTGAAATCCTGGATGCTCCCAGATCCCTGCCCGGCTCCACCTCCCGTCAGTAATCCCGTTAGCCTGGCAACTGTCGTGTCACGGAAGAGCGCATAAAACTGTTGTTTGGAAGCAATATGTAATCTTCCAACCTGCTGCGTGTAGCTGGGAGATGGTTTATTGATTCAGACCCTTGTGATTTGGTATTTGCAATAACAGACTCTGCATGTGGGAGATCGTCACAGCACTTGTGCCTGGCAGGGTTTTGCTAATAAACATCAGACCTACAGAAGGCGCCGTACTCCGGTGTCACCGAGGTAAGGCAGGGGATGTGAAGCCGTCCCACCTGGGTGAAGCACATTTTTGAGTGAAAAAACCCCAGCAGAATATATCTGCCAGCATCGCTTTATCTCTGCCATCGTTACCCGGTGCTCGGGTAATCCCAATATCCTCACGATACCGCTGATTCCCAGGCTCGGTGAGTGGCAGCCAAGGCTCCCGTTTTGGCAGGGAGCTCCGGGTAGTCAGCACGATGCTCCCACCAGCACAGCCCCTCGCTCATCATCGCGCAAAGGCACGACAGCAAAGCCAAAATGCTACGGCGGTGACTGGGAGAACATTCCTTTTCCTACACAGCCGTAGGAGTTGTTGCGAATTAAGCGTTCCCGACTCACCACCCCTTTTTGGCAGTGGTGCAGGGATGAGACATCCCTCCCGGTAGCCCGTGCTTCGTTTCTGAAGGCCAGCGCCTGGAAGTCGTCGTCCCCCTCATTCCCATTCCCAGACAAGGCTCGATCCGGTGCTTTGGGCCGCGATGCTATTTTTTTCCCTATTAACCGCCCAGTCAGCGATGACTGCCTCTTACTGGTGATTTATGGAGAGTCTGAATAACCCAGTTTATCTAAAATATGTGGCAACTTTGCCTTGAAAGGATGGGTCCAGATGGACGGGTCACCTGCTGTTAACTAAACAGCAATAGATCTTCGTACCAAGCAAAAGGCAACAGCAACCACGCAGTTATATTTCAAACACAATTAATAAGAAAACAGTGAGGTTTTTGTGCCTCCAACTTGTATCAGGCTGTAGGCACTGAAAAGAGGGACTGTAAAAGCCCAAGGGGTCCAGGCTCCTGGACTAGCTGGTGATAACGACGTGGAGTAATTAGAGATGAACTCCACTTCCACTCTCGTTTTTCAGATTATTACAAGCTGAGTAGGACTCGTGGGCAGGATGGCACCGGCAGCTGTGCGCTGCTCCGCTGTTACTCCTTTTCCCCGTAAAGTCCAGAGGCAGAATTCATTAGACATGAGCAAATTTTGCGTGTAAGAGGAAAAAGCCAAATCTAGGAGGAAAATCTGAATGAGAAATGACAAGTCTGGTGCAATGAGTCTGAAAAGCCACTCGGCGCAGAAGGAATAGCCTGAAAGCAAGCCTGGTGCGAGGAGTGGGAGTGAGACGGGAGTGGGGCGGTGAAACCAGAGCTCTGAGAGCTGAGCAGAGGGAGGGGATGATTCCTGCCTCGCTTTCTGCTTCTCTGCTGCGAGAGAGCCCCAGTCACAGGCACATACTGTAGCATTAGAGGATGCAATATGCTTTGCCACAGGACATCCTTTTAAAAATATGTCTGAGCATCCCACTTCCAAACGGAGTTTTCGGCTCAGCCTTTTCCACCAACTGCTGACAACATATTTTCCTGTAAAATCGCTCGGGTTTCGGGGTGGATGGTGGTGTCTAACAACTGTAGTGAAAGGAGACGGTGGGGATGGGTCTGTGCCTTTGGGGGAGTGGGATGTGTAGCGCACGTGTAATTTTAGGTGGCTCGCTGGGAACTGCTGAATCTCTGCAGCTTTCCCTCTGCGATATGCGCAGCCGATTTAACAGATGCATCGCGAGGAGGGGTGGGCACCTGCAAGGGTTTGAATTTCCTCTGTTTGCTCTCACACCGTGGCGCTTCCATGCCTGCAGGCAAGGGGCTCTGCTGCCCGCACTGCCAGCGTGAATTTTCACCGAGAAAAGTTTCTCCTGCGTGTTCCGGGCTGGGAGCACAACCAGCTGCCTGTTGCAGGCAAGGCGAGGAGGCAGGGAGTACTCCATATATCACGTTTTCACTGCTGTGGGTGATGAGCCTACTCATCACAGCCGCGTGGGTAATTCATGAGCGGAGAGGAGGGCTGAGCTAATTGGGGGCGTTTTTCACCCGGAATAGTCTCCGCAGCGGCGATGGGTGGGCGAGAGGTGCCCGGTTCGTTCGCGCTGACGCCGCTCTCCCCTCTCTCCGCACAGGGGGGTTTGCGGAGCTGCTGCTGGTGCTGCTGGGGCTGAAGGTGCCCGGTGCCCTGGGCTGCCCCACCGACTGCGTGTGCTACCCGTCCCCGATGACCGTCAGCTGCCAGGCCCACAACTTCGTCACCATCCCCGAGGGCATCCCCGAGGACAGCGAGAGGATCTTCCTGCAGAACAACCAGATCACCTTGCTGCTGCGGGGCCACTTCAGCCCTTCCATGGTCACCCTCTGGATCTACTCCAACAACATCACCTTCATCGACCCCAACACCTTCGACGGGTTCGTCAACCTGGAAGAGCTGGACCTGGGGGACAACCGCTACTTAAGGGCTTTAGCTGCAGACACTTTCCAAGGGCTGGTGAAACTCCACGCCTTGTATCTGTACAAGTGCGGGCTGAGCTCCCTCCCCAGCGGGATATTCGGTGGCCTCCACAACCTGCAATACCTTTACCTGCAAGACAACCACATCGAGTTCCTTCAGGATGATATTTTTGTTGACTTGGTTAACCTCAGCCATCTTTTTCTCCATGGAAACAAGCTCTGGAGCCTCCATCAGAACACGTTCAGGGGACTAATAAACCTGGACCGGTTGCTCATCCATCAAAATCAGCTGCAGTGGATACATAGGCGGGCTTTTCATGACCTCCGAAGATTGACCACCCTTTTCCTGTTCAATAACAGCCTCTCGGAGCTGCAGGGGGACTGCCTGGCCCACCTGGGAGCCCTGGAGTTTCTCAGGCTGAATGGGAACCCATGGAGCTGCGATTGCAAAGCCCGTTCCCTCTGGGAATGGCTGCACAGGTTCCGAGGCTCCAGCTCCAGCGTCATCTGCGAGTCCCCCGAGCAGATGCACGGCAAGGATCTCAAGGTGCTAAGAGCGGAAGACTTTAGGAACTGTTCAGGCTCCGAGTCGCTCCACCAGATGAAAACACACACTTTCTCCACAGCGGACAGAGGAGCCTCCAAATCCCACCACCCTCACCACTCCTCCAAGGAGAAGGGGAAGGAGCGAGGGGCTGAGAACAGTTTGCACAGCAACCAGCCCGCCGGCCCGCCCGGCTCCCGGCCGGGCTACCGCAAACCCGGCAAGAACTGCACCAGCCACAAAAGCCGTAACCGAACCTCCAAGCCGGTGTCCTTGGGGCCGCGGAAAAATGGGCAGGAGGTCCCAGACTATGTGCCTGATTATCAGCACAAATACAGCTTCGGGGCCATGCCCACGCTGTCCCCCAAACGCAAGGGTAAGTGCACGCGGCGGACGCCCATCCGTCCCCCGAGCGGGGTCCAGCAGGCTGCCGGCTGCCCGGGGCTCAGGGCGTCGCTCCTGGTTTTTATGGTGGTGTTGGCGGCCGTCATCCGCTGAGCCCCGCCAGCCGCGGACGGAGCGGAGCTGTACTGCCACCAATCTACAAAGGACCAGAGTTTCTTTTCTTCTTCTTTTTTTGTACGTGGCTCAGCATTGGCCTGGCGAAGGGAAGAACGTTGTCTCGGCTTCTGACGGTTGTCTCCGTGCCCGGCCGGACTGTGCCGAGCGCAGCAGGAGCGGATTAAAAAGGCGTTATCACACCTTGTCACAAACAGCCTAACCGAGCACCTACAACAACAACAACAAAAAAAGCCAACCTTACAAAAAGCAGATAATGGGGACGGTAACCAATTCGTCGGTGACAACAACTGGACAAATGGACTGTATCCATGCTCTTGTGAAATCCCGTTCGTTTGAGAGCGCTCCCAGCGACCCCTCCAATTACCGAAAGGAACATAATTGCTGTAAAAACCATCACCGATTAAGCCTACACTGTTTCTCTCTGAAAGCGAGTGCAAGGACACTGATACAGATGTAATAAGGACATTTGGTTCTCCCACGTTTTAGCCCTTTTGGCTCCAAACCCAGAGGCCAAAGTTGGCTGGGAATCTCTTAGAAGACAATCTCAAACCCCTGAATATCTCAGGCATTACAGCAGAACAGGGCTTGCCTGCTGGGCTTGGAGTAGCCAACAACCAAAGGAAAGACTGATTAGAGGTGGAATTAAACAAAAAATAAACCAACCCCAACAAACCCAACACTTAAAGAAATGAGGTACCCGCAGGAGGTGTGTTTTTTGTAACCATGTTCACACATCTGAGAAAAAACCCCAACAAATGCACAGGCTCCCCCTCTTCCCCTCAATTATCCATATGTATGTCTTACAATGTTTATAAACTATATGAAAACTGTATCTTCGGAACTAAGGATTGTATTATTGAATTTATAGCAGACCAGTATATGATTTTTTTTTTTCCTTGAGAAAACAAACCGGCAGCAGTGCCTACAGATACTGAAAGCCATCGGGCAGGCTCAGTACGCGTGGGGAAACCACAGCGGACCAATGTTCTCAGCAATTCAGAGCACTAAACTTTGGGAGGGGTCGGGGGGTGGTTGTGTGCGGTGCAGCAAAGTCCATACCCAGAGAGTCCAAATTCACCCTTACATCCTAATTTGTAGCCGGCGGGGGAGAGAGAAAGAGAGAGATTAATTAGCCCAAATAAATAGAGCCATAGAGCTCTGTCTCCGGAGAGCACTACGAGGCCCCGGCGAGGGAAGGGGCTGTTTTGGGGCTGGAGGCAGACAGACGCTTCCCAGCCGTGGCAGTGGCGTGAGGACCTTTATAGCTGGACTAAGGTTTTCACTGGGGCAGCAAGGAGCAGCTGCCAGGCTGCAGAGAGTCCTGACAGCGTCAGGAGGGGTTTTGTTTCTTAAAAGGAACAGATTCTGGAAGAGTCAGAGGAGGGGAAACTACAGCTTGTAGAGGACCGGCGAGAAGCGCGGTGCCCGAGGTTTGTGGTCCATGGCAGGAGGCAGAAATCCATGGTCCAAGAGAGCCGTACAAAGGGGGTGGTGGGGAGGTGGAGGAGTGGGAGCAGGGCATCCTGTTCCCCTCTTCGTGGGTTAAACCATGTGCTGAAGGGATGTGTTTGCTGGTCGAGGGCACGGCAGAGCCGGCAGCTCCACCGACGGCAGCCCACGGGCTCGGGGAGGTGCTGCCCAAATTCTGCAGTTGGTGTGAATTCCCTGTCAGCGTGGATATGTGAGACCAAACAGACACTGAAGCTAATGAAACAAGGGAAATAAAAGTGATCTTGGATGAGAAAAGGCTGCTGTTCTTTCCGTAACCATATCTCAGCGGTGGTGTGTTTCGAGCCCGTGGCTCTGGTGTGGGGTGGGAAATCCCAAAGGAAACAGCTGGTGTTCGCCATCAGACACACAATTAGCTCCAGGAAGAACAGCCCAGCTAGGGAAATCTGCTCTCCCAACCACTTTCGGGAAGGGGAGTAGGTATTTACACAGTGGCAGATCCCCTGGAGGTATCTGGAAATGAAAAGGGAAACTCCCAGTGAAAAGAAAAGCAGAAAATTCCCCAATGCACTTGTGTTTACAAGCAGCTGGATGGCAGGAGAGGGAAGCTGGAGGGGCATGATCTCCTCTGTCCATCTTGGAAGCGAGGAAGGCCAGAGGCTTGGATTCTTCTCTTTTAAAAACCCTTCTTGGGGAATAGCAAGAGTGATTCTGGGAGGAGAAAGGAAGAGGTTACTTCATCAAGCCCTCTGCCTTCCAGCTCCTACCCAAACTTTTCTGTCTACAGGGCTCTAAAGCTTCACTAAAGGGATGTCCAATGCAGCCAGAACAAATAATCTGTGATCTGAAATAGCTCCCTCATGTCCTACTCTCTATAACCAATAGCAACTGAATGAGTCTGGCACTGTCCCTCAGAAGTGGAGAATGTTGTTATGTTGGTTATTTCGTTTCATACTCTGGAAATCAAAGCTCTCAGTGGGAGAATGAAGAAGAGAAGCACTTTATTAATTTTTTTTTAAGTCTGCGTGTAACTCCTGTAATATAGGAGTGAAATGTCAGCACAGGAGATGCTAATGTTTTATAAATGATTTGGGTGCAGCAGGCACGGTGGATAGTCTTTGAGATGAATTATATTAGAACAGACTACGCCTGGCTCAAAACCATAATTGTATTTTTAGTACCTTTTCCTTTAACATGTAGGAAAAATAAAGGCAACTCCATGGTGTATTACAAGCCTTGTCAATCAAGTGCTCTAACTCCTAGTGATAAAGGCAACTGTTTAAATACCAGAAGGGAGACATGATACACTGCTAAATAGGAGATGTCGCCTGACACGGCGGCGTGGTTTAACCTGGCAGGCAGCTGAGCACTGCATGGCCGTGCTGGGATGGGGGAGAGGATTGGGAAAAATAGAACTGACATTCATGTCTTGAGATAAAGCTGGTTTAACAGGATAGAAATGGGAGGAATAATCATAGCAACAATAGAATTGGAATATGCAAAGCAAGCGGAGCACAATGCGGTTGCTCACCGCCTGGTGATGCCCAGCCAGACCCTCAGCAGTGGCCCCCAGTTTTTATACTGACCAGGATTCCGTTTGGTCTAGGATATCCCTTTGGCCAGTTGGGATCAGCTGTCCTTTCCCAGCTTCTTGTGCTCCACAGCATCCTCAGTAGTGAGGTGGGATGGGGAGCAGAAAAGTCCTTGACTCTGTGCAAACACCGATGAGCAACAACTGAAAATCCCTGTGTTATCAACACCATTCTCATCCCAAACCCAAACCACAGCTCCTAGAAAGAAAATCAACCAATCCAGCCCAAACCAGGACACACAGGTTTCTGATATTCCTTCTGCCTCCTCCTTAGCTGCCACCCTTCCCCGCTCCCATCCTTCTTCCACGACCACAGCTCTTTGAGGATAAACTAAATTTTTATGGCATGCTCTGACACTCAGCCTCGATAACGAACTTCCCAGCTGCGTGGTTCAGCTCACCACGGCCCCGGGTTCACGCTCGTGTGTCTTTTCCCCAGCTCCTTCCTACAGCATGTCTTCATGCATTTTGAATGTTGCTCTGAGGCCCGGCAGAAATCCCCTCTCCTCTGAAGCAGCAGCTCTCCAGTCGAGCGGACGTAGGGATAACCCTGACCTGCCAGAGATTGTCTGGCTCAGGCTGGAGAGAAGTTGGAGAAATTTGGGGTTTCGTTAGAGTTGCTCACGGACACCCAGCGTGTCTGGGGGTAAAGAGCTGAACCCCAAAGTGATGGGAGGCACTTTGAGGTGATGCTGGGCTCGCATTTGGGTAGGTTGGAATGATGGGCTGAGGCCGACGGGATGAGGTTCAAGAAGGCCACGAGGCAGGTCCTGCACTTGGGTCACAACAATAAATTCTAAACCCTCCCATGCTCCTATCACAAGCTCATCCTTTGGGTGTGCCCTAGTCCCCTTTTGGATCCCACCCAAACACCTCCCCTGGGAAAAGTGTCACCTGAGCCTTTATTTGCTCATCAGTTTCCCTTTCCTTTGGTGTTTTCCAGTCTGTGCTGCTGTGAAATATGAGACAAGTCCCCGTCGCTGTGGCTGGGTTCCCTTTCCTTCCATCAGAGAGCTTTAACGCTCTGACTTTGGGCTGTTCATGCAAATCCCTTCCATTAAAAAAAATAAACACCAGAGAACCCAGAAGAGACCCCAGACTGTGCCTCTGGAAACTCACTCCTGGCAGCAGAATCCCGTTTCCTGAGTCGGAGCCAATTTTCTCTCTTTTGTACCACTTTTCCACAGTTTCATCCCATAATTGCTAATATGGAGCTTTTCGTACATGCTTTGAAATCAGAAACCACGCAACACTGCATCTCTTTTATCCTCCCAGGCAGGATGAAAAACCAAACACCTCTTGGATACTGAGAATAAATTTTTAGTTTATCAGCCTAAAGCAACACCACGAGACCGCAGTTTCTCCTGTATTCCCCATCGCTTCCCAGACCACACTCATGCCCCTCCCTGCACCAATTCCAAACTATTTCCTTTGTCTCGGAGTTGCTTTGTGACACGTTCCCCTTCAGAGGGACTGAGCGGAACAAACCACTCCACATTTCTTGCAGCTGAATAAAACTTTCCGCAGTCCTTCAAGTTTATCCTTCCCTAAATCCCCTGCCTGTGGTGTTCTTTCCCTGTCTCAGCCTCAACCACTCCCCCAGGAATACTCCCCAAGAGCCCATTTCCCATTACCAAGATTATTTCCCTTTTCACCACTATCTCCTCGAGGTTCTGCTGGTTGGCACCATCCCCCTGTCCCCTCCCTTACCACATCCAGCAGCCCCCGAGCTCACCCCTGTGTTGGAGAAACACGAGATAGCGACACCAGTGCTGGTGGGAACAGTGATTCCGAGGATGCTGTTGTATTCCTGACTGCGTTGGAGTTTGTGGGTTACAGATGGAAGCGAAAGCGACTCTGAAAGCAGGACACAGGTGCTCACGCTTCGCAATGTGTGTTTTCGGGGAAAGTGTCACGCTGACGAGCCAAAAACATCTCCTGCCCACAGAAAAGCAGCCCTGAGTCCCTCCAGAGTCCACATCCATCTCTGTCCTCCCTTTTCCAAGAGGAACAGCCTTCAGCAGGGAGGATGTGTCATCTCAGGACCAGCTCTGCGGTCCCCACTCAAAAGCAGCCAATTTGGGGAACAAAAGCGGGCGTTGGAACGCGAGCCCCTCGTTACCCAGCTCCCTGCTGGAAATAGCTGCTGGCTAAAATCCATTTTTCCCCCCACTCTGCGAACACGGGTGGAATTCTCCCCACGCCCAGCCACTCTGCAGATGCATCTTTCTCTCTCTGCAGGGCTCATCCCCACCCTCATCCGCACAACCAGAGTCCTTTCCGGAGCTGCCCTCCATCCTCTTCCTCCTTTGTGAAAACAGAATCAAAATAACTGTTTAACAAATCAGCCATTACCTTCTCTCATGTCACCAATTCCCCGCTATCATTTCGTAATTGGCCAATTTTCTCTTTTACCTTCTCTCTGCTCTGAACACGTCTCGGGGAGCTCTGATTGTGTGTTAAAATATCCTCCCTAATTCACTGCTCAATATCTCTTTCTGCTCTTCTAATTGCCCTTTTAACTTGCTTCTAATTTTTTTATAAATCTCCTAATCCTCTTCCTGCATAAGTTGTTTACATGCACCAGAGAATGTATATGTATTAGCAGATGTTCCTGGGTAAATAATGCACAAAAGAATATTACTGCTTCACGCAAGCTGCAATTACTGCTTCCCTCAGAATAAGCCCTGTTTAACCCTCCTATTTAGGGCACACGCCCCTGCTCTTGCTGCACATCTCCAGGCTATTTCACTCCTGCTGCAGAACATTAACACCACCAGCTCCACCATGGCTCCCTCGCTATCTTCTGGAGAGAAGGAAAAAAAAAAAAAGAATTCAAAAAAGAAAGAAAGAATCTAAGAATAAAGGAGATGGTATAGTTATGCTCCAACAAATGGGTTTCTTTGGGGGAACACAGCTAGAAAAAGCAAAACAAAATAGCTACACGAGTCAAACACAGCGGCACTACCCCAAGTAATAAACAAATTTGATAGTCTTGGTGCTTTTGATTTATGGACAGCTTCCTGCACTCCCTGCTTGCGGGGAATCAGCTGTCACAGCCCCGGTGCCGCAGACAGGCACAGGGTCAGGCAGGCGTTGTTTGCCATCTGCTTTGTGAAACACTTCCTAACATTACTCAGAATTTCCTTCCTCTTTTCCATTTCTCCTCTCCATTTGTCTGTGGTCTCCTTTTCTCAACGCGCTGCAGCACCCGCCAGATGCTCCGAATCCTGTGTTTTCCAGCTAAAAGGGGGATGCTAAATCATGGGTTTGGAGTTACAGGTCTCACTTGGATGAAAAGGGTCAGGTTGTAACCCAGGGAAGGCAACCCTGGGTCTGGGCAGAAATCAGTGGTTTGCAACCCAACCCTTGATCCTGTTCAGGGAAAAAAGGCATTGCTGGTAGCAGGAAGCTTCAGGAGACGGGGTTTATTTTGTACTCACAGCTGATGCTCACAGAGGCACCTTGGTGCTGCTTAAGCAGCAAATCATGATTAGCAATAATGCCTTGGCCACCAGGGCATCTCTGGTGTCTCCATCCTGCCAAAACTAGGTCCTGCTACACCCTCCAGCACCCCCAGCGAGCATCCCACCTGCCCAAAACTGCCTGGGGGACAGGAGATTTAAACAAATGGCGTGGGAGGAAACCCAAAATCTGATGGAAACAGTAAAAACTCTCCTTCTGCTCTTCAGGAGCTGCTCTGCCACACAGGTTCAAAAGCAAAACACTTCTATTCAAATGCAGAATGGTTCCTATGACAGGCTGAGGATTTCTGAGGCTGTTCTGGAATAATGAAACTCTTGGCTATTTGCTGACTCGCCCAGGAAGATTTCTCCCCCACATCCATACACTTTGTTTCCCAGAGAAACAAGGGGAAAAAATCCCTAGAGATGGATTTTATTTGCTTCAGTCTGAGCTCCACCAGGTGATCCCTCTCCACCTGGGCAGGTACTGGAGCACCCCCAGCAGAGGACTTGGCTTCACATTTCCCATCTCCTAGCTGAGATTTAACACCTCTACTTTGAGCCTACCAGCATGACTTGGTTATTTCTTTTTTCCTACAGACCCAGTGAAACTCCTCTCAGGCCTGATTTCTCAATAGTGCATACAAATTGCTCTCCTTGGAAAAGGTTTTCATCATGATTCCCCCAGTCAATCCTTCTACAGCTAAAATATCCTGTAATCAAAGGTGTTGGCTCCTCACACATCTTCTCTGAGGAAGCGTTTCTGCGTGTTCTGTCTCATGAAGTGCCTTGCATGCCCTCATGTCCTCAGAACAAGCCCTCCTGGAACCCCTCCTGGGAACCAGAGAGTATCTCTGTGATTTTCAACTCATGCCTTAACCTCACTCTGAAACATAAAAATGTAAAAACTAATAATTTAGGGGGAAAAGCAGGGAGTATTTTGGCGCCAGAGGATCCTGGGGAGGACCAAATGTGCAAAATCCGCTGGCTCACGGCGTTGGCTGCACACAGGGCCCTATTCCACAGCGGTGTGTGCTCTGTTCTCAGGCAAATCACATCCCTTACCCCTTTTTCAGGGATCCCTGATAAAAGGAGTCTGTGGGACACTTGTTCCTCTCCAGCTCTTAACGTTTCCTAAAGGCACAGCTCGGGGGAGCAGCCCAGCAAAGGAGAGCAGAGCACGAAGCAGCGAAAAACCTCATCCTTGCTGTCACGGGAAGACTTCTCCACTCTTCCCTGCATCTACTTAGCACGTAGAAAGCAAAAGGAAACAAGAGAACACACACATACGGAGCCCCTGTTAAACCTGAACTAAATATACCCCGGGATGTTAACAGCCTGCCTCGACTCCCTGGCACTCCAGCTGGCACGGCAGGACCTCGGCCACCGGCTCCCTTGGGTGGCTGGAAGGGTTTTCTCCCGAGCAAAGATGGGAAACCTCCAAAATCCCCCTCCGCACGTGCTGCTGACACAGCACTGCCCTGAAAGCTCGGTGCCAGCATCCAGAGAGCAGAGAGGAGTAGAGCAGCCCTGCCTGACAGCGTCTTCTCCTGCGAGGCTCCATCTCCAGGATCCCCTTCCCGCGGGCGGGCTAGGAGCGGAGCCGGGACCAGCCAAGGACATCTGCATACGGGAGCTGCGCGGCAGCCATCAGCCGAGCGGGTCCCCGGGAAGGAAGATGGGAATTCTCAAGATTGGAGCAGTGGCAGAGGAAGGAGCAGCAGGAAGGAGGGCATACGTGCCGGCTGGAGCGGGTGCGTGCAGCCCCGCCAGGGGAAAGGTGGACATATTTGTCTCGAGAGCTGAGAAATTATTAGAGGCAATTATGTGAGCGGAGTACGTGAAAAGTAATCCCAGCTGCAGGGAGCTGGGGGTGGGGTTGGGGGAAAGAAATCATGATGTGATTCAAGGGGGCCCAAGAGGAAAAGCACAAGAGCGGCGATGACCTGGTTTGCAGATGGATCCATTTCTATTTCTGCTCGGATGCTGAAGCTGAGCCTCACCCAGAGCTCTTGGCTCTCCGATGGCTTGCGTGACTTCTTCCCTGCCTGGTGCAAGTGTCAGGCACATGCATGTACCACATGTCATCTGGGAATCATATTTGCCTTTACAGTCTGCACAAATGGAAGGGCAAACAAGAATTCACTATTAACATGAGCCCTTCCTCTTCCAGCAGAAGGATGCTTTTTCAGTCGATACAATACCCTGCTCCCAGGTGTTAATATTTGGGACATAGGCTGCTCACTTGATTTCTATTTTCTCTCTTTTTACATCTTTGGAAATAAAAGCTAATTCAATGTGCATTCTGGTGATTCTGAGTCGTGTGCTAAATACGGCGTTTCTTAAACAGATTTTTTTTTCCTTTCCCCCTGCTCTGTAACTTCCCCCAAGTAACACTGTACACAGAGAAACCAACACCAGGGAAGGAAAACAAAAAGCAGCTCCTACATCAAGGCAGATCCCAGCTCCTCAGGCTTCCAGCACATCTTAACCCAGAACTAGAGCAAAAGGGCAGATTATTTAAAGCCATTGCATGTAGGCCAATTTTCACTGCAGTTCCTTTTGGCTCTGATTTTCAGGCCCCAGTGGAGTGGTGAAGTCATGAATAAATGCAAGTAAACTGAGCTTATCCACTCTTATTTTGAGCAGTGGAGTTTACTTACCTCATGCTGCTTCAGATGGAACACCAAAGGGTAAGTTTAAAGGGAAAAAAAAAAAAAAATCCAGGGGGGAGCGGGGGATAATCTACTGCTGCCCTCCCCACTGGCTCAGTGAGTCCAGCACGGAGCAGAGGCAGGGCTGGGAAGCTGCAGAGCCACAGAGATTCCTGCTCTGGATATTGAACACACAGTTATCCCCTGGTGCTGTGGAAGGGCTGGAGTTGGTCCATGACAGGCAGGGGGAAGCTCCCCGTGCCCCTGCCGAGTGGGAACTCATCCCAACAGGATTCCCTACCTAAGCCACTGCGCACAGAAAGCTCCCCTGGAGGAGGAGAAGACACCCTCAGCTGATGTTCTCCATCAGAAGGTTGGTGGAGGAGAGCTGGATTTTGCCCGGAAACGACGTTACAGCCTTTGGAACTGAAAATAAATACAGCAAATACTTGAGAGTTGAAGAGGGTATCACCAATTTCGGAGCACATCACCTGCCCAGCGGTGTCCAAAGGGACAAACAATCGAATGCTGCTCACCTGGGGTGTTCCCCGGGGACAAAGCAAGCTGGAGACACTCTCAGAGCTGGCCAACAACAGCCCTGCAAAGGTTGTGTAATGAATTAAATACACCTAACGCCACATTCTGCTCCTTGGAGCCAGGACCACACCTGCCCACTCACTTTGTTTGTACAGAACTTCCTGTGAGCTCAGCCCTGGAGTGGCAGAGCCTGAGTCTCTCATCGACAGGATCTGCAGACATAAATCCATAATGATTTAATCACATTAAGTTCAAATAAGAAAAGGAGGAGAAACACCCTGCAATTTTATCTCCCTGCAAGCATCTCTTCTGCTCAGCCCTGACCATAGTGGGGCGACGGCCACACTCATCTCCTTGTGGTCTAAAGAGCAGACAGAGCCAGTTTCTCCAAAGTTAAAAGAAAATACTAATAATGGAGTCCCCACATTCCTGCTGTGTTTATAAAGAGATGTTTTCTTCCTGAGCTATACAGCATGGCGGGCTTAATCTGAAATTTCTTTTTAATCATAGCGGGAGTCCCAATTAACGTGTCGGGTAATCGTTCAAGTAGAACTGGAGTTTCACGGCTGCAGCAAGGCAAGGAGAGGCTCAGCATCAGGGTACCAGAGCATGGGCAGGGCCCAGGAGCCCACCCAGGTGCCACTGCTGGCCTCACCCCCTCCCCAAACCAGGGGGAATGAGGGCAGCTTTCCCTGCCACTTAAATATTGGGAAATTCCCAGGCATCGGGAAGGCAGCAGCTCCATGAAAAACCCCACGGTGGGAGCACCGCAGCGCTTCCACACACACCTTCCCGAAGGAAAAACACCCATGGCAGCCGCTCCTGCCTCGCTCTGCAGCCGTGTAATCCAACACATGTGCTTCCAGCGCGCAGGCGGGGAGGGGGACCTGGCTCTGACCTACTTTCTTTTGTTGCTGGAAGTGCTGATCTCCATGCAGAATTCTGCGAGCAGGCAGGAGCTGTCATTAGGGTCTGCCTTCACCTCTGCCTTACACCGTTCCTTACATCACCGCGGCCGCCAATTCCAGCTCCGGTGCTCCTGATTTACGCCGGTCACGGCTTCAGGACGCTCTGACCTCGTCCTGCCTGCGAGAACAGAAAATTGCTGCCTGTCACGCAGCGGATTTTGGTCAGGCAAGGGGGTTACCTGCATGATGGACACTCTACTTACCCAGAAGAGGATGCTGCAGTCAGCACACCCAGACCAGAGCAGCACAAACATCGCCTTACTCTCCGATTTTTTTTATTTTTTTATTTTTCATTCACAAGGAAGTTGGGTCTGTGTTAGGCACCGTGCTGACCTGGAAAGCAAAGCTCTTAAAATTCAAATGCATACACCCAGGGCGGATCTCACTGGGAAGTATTATGGAAAACACGGGCACGCAGGCTCTTAAAACAACCTCTTAAACACACAGGCTTCCATCTCCCAAGTAGAAAAGGTCTGGCTTGAGTGTGACCCTCCTCCAGCTCTCCCCTGGTCCCTCAGTACCTCCTGTTAGGATGCTGAGCCGCAGCCCTGAGGTTTGGGAGTTGCAGGCTCGCTGCAGTCACTGGGGTTTGTGTAAATTGGTCTTCAGAGAAAACCAACTCCGCCGCCTTATGCAAAAACACTCTTTAGTAACCTACTAAAGAGCTTCCCCAGCATCTCTCTCCGCCGTGCTCCCAGGTAGCTGGGTGTGACACACAGCCTTGATTCTGCAGATCTGGAGATAAAAGGCTGTTCTGTTAAACCCACATCCTTCAGACCTTGCGAGGCAGTTACTAGAAACAATCCTTCCCTTCTGCAATGGCTTAAGAACAGACCGTTTTAATTGATTAGTTTGCCCATTATGGGTAAGCAGAGGAACAGCCTTGCAATTGAACTTCAGTCCTTGAAATGCAGAGAGACATCAGCTTGCAGTGCATTTGCAAGCCTCAGAGGCTAATTTCTACCCTTTCTGCTGTTCCACTCCCTCAGTCTGGGATTTACCTAAGCACACAGGATGCATCTCTACACCAGGCAGGGGGGGAATTGCTTTGCATTGACGTTCAGTCAACAGATTCTAATGATAAAACAATTTCAAATCCACACTTTGATTAAAATCAGAGCCATGGAAAAATCATGCTAAGGTTCATCTAATGAATTTTACTTTCCAAGATTTTAGCAGAAGCCTGCCAGGGACTAAATCCAAGGGGGTAAAGCTAAATTTGGTAGTCTGATAGTTGTCTTCACCCCAACTCCTCATGCAGGCTTAGCAGTATAAATAAATCTGGCGTGGCCACCAAGAAAATAATCCCATCTATTTAGCAGCAACAGTCTTCTGGGGAGAGGATAAGAGGCATTTGAAGACAAAAACAACAATCTCAAACTGTATATATATGAAATTAAAGGATGTGGGTAATTAATTGTTTGATAAGATAAAATCTGCGCTAAGTTAGGGCCGTGAGTCAGAGAAATGAGAGATAGAAAATATGTTCATCACTCAGTCCACCTCTTAACCAACACATATTTTCTAGCATTTGTCCAGTGTAGGCTTTGTTTTGTTTTTTCAAGTCAATGAATCAACTTTCTTGATATTCAGCCCAATGCCAAACAGGAGCTGCTGGCATTTGCCGAGGATGAATAAATAACTAGTAACGGCACAGTCTCACGAGATGGTCCAGGAAAATCCCGGGCGAGGTTTCCCCAGGACACGGCTGGCTCCAGCACACTCCCCTCTGCTTTCTAAAAGAGCACAGAATACCTACATATGTATAGATCTGTGTTGTTACACCAACCGCCAACGAGAGCCGCCCATCCCGCACCTCTCCACCGATGCGTTTTTGCCTGCTGCTCCCATCTCCCCGAAATACCAAGTGACTTGTTTTGAGAAAGCTCGTTTCTCCCGGCACCCCTTACCTCACTCTTAGCAACCTTCTATTTAAAGTCGCAATCTGTTGCAGCAAACCAGCTTAGGAGTGTATAAACAAGCTGTTATGACCCCGCTGCAGGAAGGGGAGGAAATGGCCTATGCTTTAAAGTCAGCTGCCTTCAATAATTAGAAGCAAGCAGACAAACTTGAAAGCAATGACACTTCGATGTTCTGTTATTTAAAGGGTACAGCCGCTGCTCAGCCCTTTGTTACCACCCAGGTGTGCAGCCCTGGTGCAATTAGTCAAGCAAAGAAGAGTGTCACCTGCCACGGGAGAGGGTCACAAACTCTTTCCCTGTCCCCGTTACTGGGAGAAGTACGTGGGGCTTTTTATTTTAATCAGTCTTTGTTTCTTAGCACACGACGACAGCTGCTTCTCCCATCAGAAACCCTGAAAGGCTTTTATTAGGCCTAATGCTCCACAGAAGAATTAAGAGGTAAGAGCACATATGTTCTGCTCTGCCCCGAAGAGTGGGAAAGGGAGGGAAATTAGCTCTTCTGCAGCAGGGTGCAGGACTTGCATACACCAGAGTCAGCTGCCTGATGGGGTGAACACATCCATGGACAAAGAATTCCCTTTGTAAAGTAGCAGGCTCTGCATTCCTGGCCTGAGAGGGGGAAGCCAAAGGTCCCACGGAGCAGCAGGAATGCTTCTCCTGGAGCTGTCAGTAGAGGAGACAGTCTCCTTGCGAAAGGCAATGCGGGACGCTGCTTTATTCCATCTCCCAAATGGAAAGTGGAGAAAAAGGCAAAATCAGCACTAACATCACACCTGGGAAGCTCACAGTGCTGCGTGGTTTAAACCTGAGCGGGGCACATATCTCCCATTAGGCTGTCTTGACATTACACTCACAAATAACCCTCAAGTGCTTTTAGTGTAAAAGCCTTAAACTTGTTTGCTGAGGGACTCATTCGCATCAGCATCCTGAGCAGGGAGTCGACTTCTTCAAAGCAGCTTTCTTTAGGGAAACACAACGCCAAGGAGAGCAGGCACTCAGCTCTTCCAGGAGAGATTAAAGAGGAAAATTAGAGAAGCTGCAGCTTATGCCCATACCAATAAGAGCAGGCGTTTACCACGACTTAAATAATTGAAAAGATTTTTCACCAGTGACCAGGTTGTCACCGGCTCATCTCGCTGCCACCCATGGAGGCAGGCAGCAGTGACAGCAGGGCTCTGCTCCGAGGGGATTCTGCAACCCCAGCAGTCCCAGGGAGCTGCAGGGAAGAGAAGAGCAAAGAGAGAGGAGGAAAAGCCCCCTGCTTTCCCCAGGAAGCTCTGCTATGATTTCTTTTGGGATAGGACCCAAGGTTTGTTTAGAACAATTTTTAGCTAGACCATGTAATACCGACTACATTAAAATGCTGAGACTTTGGGAGCAATTATCCCAAAAAATAGCATGCCAGGCAAAGCAGTGCAATTAGGCTGCATGTTAAGAGGCAGGAACCAGGCATTAGCACCCAAACCAGCACGCACGGGACACGATCCACATTTAGTGTATTTACAACACATGACCTAATAGTAAAAGCAATAATTAGCTACTATTAATACCAGTGGAAGAAAATAGTGGGGAGGGGAAGCTGCATAACATGAGTTATTTCTACAGAGGCGGCTACACAAGCCAGGAGTAAAGATGGCATGGTGTTGCATGCTCATCCCCGAGCCCGCAGAGGGGACAGGATGGCCCAGGGACGAGGGACAGCCTTTGGAAACCTCCGTGGGTGTGCCGTGGGCATTCCAGCTGGCAGGGAGGATGGGGACTCCAGGCTGGAGTAGGTGGATTTGAATCCCACCTCCATCGCCTCTCCGCGTACCGAGCTCGCGCGCGGCTCCACTTCCCGTGGAGGATCTCTCCCAGAATCTTCAGATGGGATTAAGTCATACCCAACCTGTGGAGGGTAAACCAGGAGGATGACACCCCCTCTCCTTTTACTTATCCAAAATATTTCCAGGCAGCCAGGCAAGGCAACAACTGCAGTGATGCAAAGCAACAGCACACTCTCCTAGAGAAGGAAACGGGGACTTGGCTCAAAGCTTTTGTTAGGGAGAAGAGGGTCCTTTCATAATACAGCCCTTTGTTCTGCTGGAGGAATTCAAATGCTATAAATTCATTCCCCTGGTAAATGCAGCAGTTATCAGGCATTTTACCACAGGATTCCTGGTCTCCTAGTGAAGTTAAATGCAGTGCCATTACAGCAGCACTTTAACGTGTAAATATTACATTCCCGGTTCTTTAGGAGATGTTCATTTAGTGAAATAAAATCCTGCTAGTAAAACACCTGATCAAACCCTTCAGCTGAACTGGCCCAGTAATTGCTCTAGGACTGGAGGGAGTCCAATGACTGGCTGCAATTTATGACCACTTTAAGAAAAAAATCTACCTTGAAGCATCCGCTAAGGACTGAGTTGTAGATGAGATCATGGAGTACATTTACATCGCAGCTTTCTATAACATTAAGTGGCCACTAATTCGTGCTGAATTCCTTTGTAATTCTGATGGAATCACATCTGACAATCACATAAATAGCAAAAAATTCCTCAGGAATAATGTTACTACAACAAGGAGTAAAAGGCAAAGGAATGATTCATCTTTCATGGTGAGACATGCCCTTTTCTATCATCTCTACTCACCCAAAATAATTTGCCCAGCCCAAATTTCACAGTCAGGGCTGACAGACACCGAGTTGCAAAGGGGTCACTCTCCTGAGCCACACAACTCAACCACAGTTACAGTTTGAGGGGAATACAGTTAAAATCTGAAGCTGTGAGGAAGCATAAAGACAATTAAGCAACAAGATGAGCTGCCTGAGGGAGGCGGCAGGAAAACCTTGATGAAGATTTTGCTGCAGGCAGGGGGCTGCATTAAATGACCATCATCCCCACTGTTATCAAAAACCCAAGGGTCGTGGTAGGAACCGGACAGAGAGAGGGGATGCAAAACCATTTTAACGACCATTTTAACCCTTTTCACTCAGCAGAGAGAATCAGGGTTAGGAAAGGGTGGAACAAAAAGACGAGAATGCAGGAAAAAGCAGAGTCGTAAATGTATCGGAAGACTAAGATCCAGCTGGAGAGCTGTAAAATGGCAGAGCAGAGGTAGAATCCCATCAAAGACACGGAGGGGAGGAATCTACACAGATTTTAAAGGGTTTGGTGTTTTCTCCTTCCTGCCGTGAGGGTAAATCCTCTTCATACTGTGGAATCAGGGAGGAAAGGTGGGTTTAGACTCTGCATTCCCCAGCTCCAGAAAGCAAACACTGCTTCTGCCCTGGAAGAAAAGTGGTTTCATCACCTTCAATCCCGCTCCAAAAGGGCTGTGTTAGAAAAGCCACAGTCCTTTGGCACTTGAATAGCACTGAAGTTAAAACACCAGCTCAGCTCCCCAGTCTGGACAGCTCTGGGGGCAGCAGAGTGCCCTCCACCTCCACATCCTCCCTAGGAGAAAAAACACCCGGGAAAGCCATCAGGACGTCTCTTCTTCTTGCTCCATGAGCCCAAGAAACCTGGAGATGATCTTAAAAAAGCTGTATTTTGACTGCCTCAATTAACCAAATAGCTGAAAACTTTGTTATTTGCCTGGCACCAGTAGAAGCAGGGTCCATATGCTGAACTAGAACAAGAAGTTGTTCGAGGAATTGCTGCCTGCACCGTGAGATGCCAGAAGCCAGATGGGGGATTGATAACAGCACGAGGCTGGCTCAATGGGCAGGGGCTGCTCCAGCACAGCGTGTTCCTGGAAGAACACAACAACCATCAAAGTTAGGGGAAAGGGTTAAAAATAAAAGTGAGCAACTTTCTTATCATGCACTCCTTGCCTTCCACTAAATTAACATCGGAATCAGAAATCAGATGACGCTCCAGGCTGCCTTGAAAATTGTTTTTACACTTTCAGCGTGCCCGTGGCCAAAACCTAGACAATATATGCTCGTGTGAGGTGATTATTTAATGAACGAAGGGAGCAGAGAGATTAGGAGGAGCTGATGCTGTTCTCCTGAACAAAGATTTCAGGACCAGCTTCACAAAACAGCAATAGCAACCCTGGAAAGGTGACTGGCTGATGCCTCAGCTCTTCTGGAGAGCAAACACATTCTCCATCTCTCGTGGAAGTTAAGGGGCCTGGGTGTGATGTGAGGCACAGGGATGCACAACATGAAGTTGCAGTTTTAGATTCCCATTGGGTGCAATAATTACAGGTAGGGAGTAACAGCAGCATGTCTCCATAAGGCTGTTAATAAAGTTCACCTTCACTAGCTAAACCCATTCCTCTTTCCTAAAGACTGAAAGAGATTTTATAGCAGATTCATCACCTCCACCCTTTAATTCTATTTTTGGAGTCTATTGAACTTTTGCATATGTTGAAATGAAAAGAGTCTATATTAACACAACCACTTTTTTGTTACTGTAATGAGAGCCTTGAAACCACCACAAAGAGAAACATGCCTTTTAGCAGCTGAAACAAATTATTACAGCAACTGAGTCTTAAAAGGAATTTCAAGTAAAAATATAGTATTGCATGAAGTTGTTATGGCAACTGATGTTGTAGAGTAACTGCACTGGGGCAAGTTTTCCTCCTTCATCCTGCTCAGCAAAGTCTGGGAAAAACTTTATGATAAAACTGTGCCTTAATTAGTCAAATAAGTCATAAATATAGCTTATCCCAAAATCCTTAACATTCCAGCCTCATGCAGTCTGTGTGCAGTTAGTCTACTAATGAGAAAATATATCTACTAAAGCCCCACTTACCATTAAAAATCCTATCCAATATTTTTCTAATACAATTTATCAATTTAAACACATTGCACAATGTAATATTCTGCAGCATTCCATTAAAATGATAAATAGCTATGGAAAAAACAAGGGATTAAACATACTGTAATGTAATCTAACAGTATTTAAACATAAATAAAAAAACTTAAATATGGATGAGAAATGTACCGTATTTGCGAGCAAAGAGAGCCCAAGCTGCTCCCTGGGTTGGAGTATTAATAGGCCAGAGGAAGCAGAGCAATGAGAAATGACAGTCAACTTCAGAGGATATAAAATGTCCATTAGGCTTTGTTATAAGATTACATCAAAGCAGTTCATATGTTTTAATCTGGGGAAAGAGAAAGCAGCTACTTGGGGTCTGTGCCTGGGGGCTGCCTCTGTGTACTGAACCAGACAGTTTGCATAATGAACAATTTTTATTCAATCAGGATTTCAGCACAGATAGTTCCCACTCAATGGGCTCTAGCACAAATGGGGTTGGATATTGATGCTATTCTTCAAGCTCCACCTGCTGGCTCCGGAAGAAGTGCTGGTGGCTTTCCGCAGGGCCAGCGTGTGGAGGGACATCAAGTTATTGGGATAAAAATCCAAGCCCGGGCTCTGCGCTTCTTGCCTTTCTGTTTCAAAAAAAACAACCACCAACAATAACCAACCAAAAACCCCGGAACCCTCCCACAAATAAAATGAAAACCCAATAAAAAAAAAAAAAAATCCCCCAGACTTCAGAGTTTTCCTTGGGTTGTACGGATAATTTGGCTGATTTGCTTAGGCAGATGTTGAGCAGAAGACGAGCTCCTGCAGCAAAGGGGCACAAACTGCCAAAAACCTGCCTGGTTGAACCCACCTGATTACCAAGGGAGTTGCCTTGTGCTCAGAGTGCAGCCAAAAGGGCAGAGCAGCCAGGGAAATCATTCCATTTAGCGTGCGCCTTCTGCACAATAATTACTTATTTAAATTTTACTCCGCTGCTCGAGCCATTAGAAAAACGCACTATAAACAAAGGTGATTTTATGCAGACAATAGCTGAGCCAGTCATTTTTAAAGACAGGCACACCATGACTTATCTCCCAGGATGAGCAGCTCTTATGAGAGAGCTGAAACAAGGTTTATAGCCTAAACCCTATTTCCAGGGGTTATTCCAGTGGCTGCACTGCTGGATCACCTTCAGCTTTAGCAGCAGCATGGAGCTCACTTACCCCAAAAATGCAACCCAGGGTCGCTAACAGCTTTATGGGGAGGAAGAGCCCAGGCAACACTTTGCTTGCTAAACCCCAGGATGATCATTTAAAGGTTTCACATATACACCTGGTAATTCAGAGTTAATTAGTGTGGGCATATTAGAGATGCTTCTGCCTGCACCTCTGGGTTCTGCCTATTGATCAGGCACTGCGGCTGCTCTCGGCTCCGGGAGGAACTGTTGCAGTGAATTTTGCTTCCTGCCTGATTCAGGTAGGCTTTGCTTCTGACTGGCACCAAATCCCTTCTTCCTATTTCCAGAAGAAAAATAGCTACCTTTTAATCTAGACCTTCCAAAGCTCCTGCCATGCCTGTGACGTCCTGAATGCAGAATTATGGCTTTCCCTGGTTTCTGCTCATTTGTCTGGGAGCCTGTAGGTTGTTGTATCTCACCCCCAGTACTTTTTTGGCTCCGTCCAGAAATACTCTTTTATCAATTCATCTGACAGCGATCCAGCAGGAAGGGTGTGCTGGAAGATGATGCTAATCCAGAGAGACCATTCTTCAGTTGGAGCATTCATGAAGTCTAATGAACTATTGGCAGAAAGGGACTTCTGTGGCGCAATTAAAACTTGCTTCTGTGAGACACAAAATATTGCAACTAGAAGTTAACAGTGCCAAGCAGGGGAGGTGGATTAGCTCAGGGAACATAAATTGGTGAGAAGAAGCCACTTCCTTCTCCCCCCGTCCCCAAGCCTTATGCATTAAGCAAAGCTGAAATAATGAATATGTATTGCAAGGTGTTTGCTACAAGCCTACTTATAAAGTGCACAGCCAGGAACTCCTGGAAGGGGGATTTATGGGAGCAGTCACACACAGCTGGCACGCCGTGTTCTGCAGGCTTCAATTGGGATGAATGCCCCCCCTGTAAGCACTTAGCACCCACCACAATAAACTAAGGTGTGTAAGCAGAGTCTAAAGTTTATTTTCAGGAGCATCCCTTGAGGGGTAATGCTAAATCAACCACCTCGGGTTTGGTAAATTCAATGAGAAACCTGAGCTGGGAGAGGGGATGTGGTGCAGCTCCTGCTCTGAGATATCCACTGTCCTCAAAAAGCTCAAGGAAGAGGAGGCAAAGCATGGGAATAGGTTGGTGCCTGAGGACTGGACCAGTCATTAACACCGGATGGCATCCCATTAATCAGAGGAAATGACACTAACAATGCTGTGATCTTTCACCAGCTTTGTTAACTGAGGGGAAAAAAAAAACCCAACCCATCGGACACTAACTTTTCATTCCAAAAAAGAAATCCACCTTCAAATTGCTTTGTCTTTTTGCATTTGTTTCCAAGCACGGTAATTAAAATTCTAAATCAAAATAGAGTTGCTCCTTTCCTTAAACCTCACTTGGCAATGAGCACGCTCTCCCCACAATCCCATACAAGGCCGGAGTATAATGAGAGCAAGTCAAGCAAAGCTTTCTACAAGGTGAAGGCAGCTCCTGGAGCTTTAGCATCAGCCAGGAGCCGTGGTGATTCAGGCTCTGACTGCAAAGGCTGGCTTAAGGGCTGATGCTAAAGACCATGTCCACTGATAGGTGGGATATTAATGCCACTCCTTTCTCCAAACCCTCTAAGTCTGCACTGCTGCCTGGGAGAGGTTTGAAGACTAAGATATATATATTTTTTTTAATTATTAATCTCTTTGCAGAAGCCGTACACTTGGAGACAGCACGGAAAATAGGTTAAGGCTCACAATAAGCTGAATGAGTTAAATCAGAGTCAGGCAAGTGTGCTGACAGCCAGCTCCTGCGACTCTTAAGCTTATGGGCCAAGGTATGAGTACGAAGGGAAGAGCAGGATCAAGTCAGATAAAAATGAATACGTTGGATTTCACTAGTCTATAAGGAAGGGTCAGATATTGGCGTGCTGGTGGGACCTACTGCCAACACGGAATGACTGACTGAAGCAAAGAAGGACTGACATTACTTCTCCAAATTATAAATTCTGTTTCCCAATCTATCTGAATGGATTAACCTCAAAACATGAAATCCGGAATTTAAAGATTCAGAATTCAGAAGCTATTATGAGTCAAGAGCAGGAATTAGCATTTGAGTTATAAATATGCTCTAACAAACTGACAGGAGTCGGCTTGCTGTTCCTTCCCTTTTTTGAAGATGGTGGCATCATACTCGCAATATTTAGAGATATAAACCTAGAAGTGATTTTCACATCCCAGCTGGATGTTAACAACGTGGCTTGTTGGGAGAACACTGCTCCTCATCTAACCAGTGCTGCCATGCAGGAAGCTGTTACGACAAGGGACAGTGTGGATTTCCAGCACACAGGATGGGAGTTGCCCAAGAAAAAAATCACTGTCCCAGGACACAAAGCTGTGCCATGGCACCCTGAGCTCCTGCAGGTCCTCCCTTACCCAAAAGGCTGACAGGAGAGAGGCAGACACGAGCACACTGTGAATAAACAGGAGCCACTAATATCAGAGAAAGTCTCCAGGCAGTAAGTAATGAAGGCACTAAATAACTGTACCCGCTATTCGGATTTTCTGCCAAACATTAGCCAATTTAAAAGGCAGCAAGAGGCCTTTTACACAGGGAGAATTTCTTTGAGCACCGACTTAAAAGCTGAAGTTTGGCAGGAAAGTGTCTGAGAAGGATGGGGGAGAGGTAAAAGCCAATTTCACCTGGTAATCTGCTACACTATTTGTGTCCTACCCAGACCACACTTCATGCATTAAGAACACACTGCAGCTCTCCCCCGCGCTGGGGGAGCGGGGAGCTAATGGTTTCTATTACAGGCGTGTGTGGAGGGTGGCTGTGGCATGCACATCTGTCTGCAAAATAGATGTTAGCTTTGGAAACTGCCTAAACACCTCCGTTCCCCGGCAAACGGGGCCGGCAGCGGAGTTTTTTGGGCTCCCTCCCGGCGTGACAGGCGGGTGATTGACAGGGCTCGGAGCCCAAAGCCCGCGCGTGCTCCCACTGTAAATGGTAAAGCTTAAAAGCCTCAGCCCTAACTGACTATTTCGCAGACTTCAACTCGGTTACTCTAATGAGGATTTCCACACGCACGCAGAAAAAGGGGAAAAAAAGGAGTCTACACATTCTCGGTGCGAGGGGAGGAAAAAAAACCAACAAAACAACAACCAAACAGCAAAATAAACAGCTGGTGAAGTGAAATACGAGGTTAGAGCCCTCTCTGATTCAAGAGAAGATTATTAAAACAGCTATAAAGATGGTGTTGGCATCTCTTGAAATGAGTTTGTTACATTCAGAAGAGGCAGTTACACATGACAAACCATTTTCTGTTTAATTAGAGGGCTCTGTGTGGAACACTTCCAGGCGGAGGAGGGGAGCAGATTGCCACCCAGCATCTCAATTACGGGACAGAGCCTTAACGATTCGACATGCAAATGTTTTTGACTGACCGCAGAGGGCCAAAAAAGAGGGGGAAAAAAAAAAAAAAAAAAGGAAGACAGAGAAAAAGAAAGAGCTGTTCGGGAAGGTCAAGGAACAGGAGCTTTGTCCCAGCCTTCAGCAATTTGGGCTTTCTTGCCACACATTATTGCTTAAGGTTTATTTCTGCCCAAAGAATGGCTTCTACTTGCTGGCTGAAAAAAAAAAAAAACTTCTGTGGGGAAAACCACAGAGATACCCTCTGTCCAACCCTGGTTAAAAGCTTTCTATTCTTCCAACCAGGAAAAATAATTCGTGGTTGAGGAATAGAGCAGGACCTCGGTATTCGCACCAAAGCTCTGAAAGTAAGCAAGCACAGAAAGGAAATTCTAGCTAATACAAGTTAAATATAGGTTATGTTAGCTGCATTTTACAAGCACTAAGAATGTTTTTGGAGAAAGCTGTCATTTTTAATGACAGCACAAGCTCCAATTACCACATAGCTGATACACTTGGGATTTGGGAGGGTTTTTTTTAAATCACTTGAAATCTAAAAAAACCTTCATTATCAGCTTCTGAGTTGGATGTAAATAACTTCACCTGGTGCTAAGAAGTTTAACATTTCACAGGGGCACACGAGCAACTTAAAGCCATTTATAAATGCAGCTTCAGCTTCCTGGCAATCTAAATGCGGTCCCTGGCAACTTGAGCAGCAGCAGAGAACACAAGGCTGGGCTGCAAGGGGAAGAGGAGCAAGGCTGAAGGAGATGTGCAAGCATCACCCAGCCCTGGAATAAAGCAAGAACACACATCAGGCTGCAGATATCTGTCAGTCCAGCGGGAAGGCTAAATCTTGCTGTTATAGGCTTAAGAAAGGCCACTTAAGCTTAGAGCAAAACCATGTATCACCTTGAGCCTAAAGCAGAGCGTTTGCCCCAAAAGATGCCTGGAGAATAAAAATGCGGCTACGCCGAGGAAAAGCTCTGTCTGGTGGAACCCTCCCAGCTCCACCAAGCTGTCCCTCGGCTCCCTCACACTTCCATCACCCACCAAGGTTAACAAACTCAAAAACAAGTCCAGAAAAAGCCCCCAAACTTCCTTATAAAAAGCAAAAAGCTTCTTGGAAAAGCCTGCAAAAACCAGCACCGCGCTCCAGCCCCAGAACCTAATGCAGGAGGCAGCAAAGCTAAAGGCTGAAAATTCTCCTTCCCCACAGCTAATGTGAAAGCCTTACAGTCAGCAAGAAGAAGGGCAGCCTTCTAGCTTGTGGCAAGCACAAAGTGGGATTGAATCATTACTTGAAGAACGAGTTTCAGTGTCTATAAATAAAAACCTGCGAGGCTCCCTGCCAAAGAAGCGCAAGTCAATATCGCTTTTCTATATGCGCTGTCAAACTTTACTTTTAGACAGTATATTAATTACATAGTCAATAATTGTGGGTTTCATTAGTGTATTAAATACCTCAATCAATAATATTTATCCTTTTCAGAGTCAGTCTTCACCAAAAACAAAGGGAGGAGTATTTTTTGATCCTGCAGTTCAAAAAGTCAGTGCAGCATAGCAGCAAGGCTTTAATGGAAAACATAAAACACTAGAAACAGACAAAAATCAGATTATTACTCTTATTTTTCAGCCTTTTGTACAATAAGCCATGAGGGAATTCCGAGAGCTAAACTGATGGCAAAAAAAATTAGATTTCTTCCTCTTAATTGCTCCACAGTGATGTCAGAGTGGACATGACAAATGTTCACATCTTTCATTTCTCCATCAGATAAACCTGCAACCTGGTTCTGCTCTGCCAACTTCTGAGGATAAACTCTCAGAGAAAAGAGCCCATTTCTGGAGCATCCTCTGCAGTGCAGCTTCCCAAGTACCTTTATCCTAACCTGGACCATAACCTGGGAATTGCATCCCTATAAGACGTAACATCCTCATGTGGGACCTTAAAAAAAATCTCATTAGGCAACAGAAAAGGTGATTTTTTTTGTTGGTTTTGTTGGATTTTTAAAATTTTTGTTGTTGTTGTTTAAAATCTCCCTTTAAAGGGCAAAATGTTTGGGACAAATTAAAAAAAAAAAAAAGCCTTTGCAGGTGTCCAGTTTATTTTAAATAACTTACAAGGATGGGAAAAAGAAAAGCACAACAAGCAGCCGAGGAACACTCCCAAAGGCACGCTTTTGGCATGGCACAGAGGCTGAATTGAACAACAAATCAATGCAATATAAACAGGAAAAAACTAAAAACAAACAACACCCTACCCCCCAAACACAGACACCTAAGTATCCAAATAAAATACACAGAAAAATGCGTAACAGGCCTCATGAAAAATCCATCTGGCGATCCAAACCACTTTTTTTTTTTTAAAATATGCATATGATTGAAATGCAAAAATGTAAACATGAAAAAGAGACTTAAAGAACAGCGAGAAGGTCTGTGGGCCTCTTGCATCCTCACAGATAATATATTAAAGAGAATTTCCAGTCCCTGTAATAAGATTACTGATATTTACTGCACTACTCCAGTATTTATAATGTATAATAGGCTGCAGACCACTCCTTTCTGTGAACACAGGCTTTGGAAGTAGGCAGCCCACTCCATTTCACGTTTTTCCTAAGCCTTTTAAATCAAAAGTGATGTGAAATTTCCCTTTCTTTCCCATTTGAGTCTCTTCAGTAGCCTGAAGGGTGAGGGAGAAGCCCTGCGGGGTGGCCACTTCTCCTCCAAAGTGGCCACTTGTCCAAGGGCTAGAAAACAAGAAGAACAAAACTAGAAAACAATGATGACAAAACAGGACAGGGAAGGAAAGTTAATATCCCCTCCTCGAGATGCTGTGCTGCATCTCGGGCAGCAAATGTAAATATCAGCGAGAATTAGGAATCAAAACATGATGAGACTCATCAGCTTCCACACTCACACCCGTTGCACTAAAAGGACAATCCCGTGCTGGAGCCCACACACACACACACTCATCCCAGCTGCCAGGCAGAGCACTCCCAGCACAGAGCATCCACTCACTCCTGATCCATCCAAGACCACCATTTATTCCCTACAACAGCTCCGAGAATATATTACTCCTCGAAGCTTTACTTCGGGGACAAAAAGCCCCAAACAAACAACAAACCACCTGATGCATCTTAAAAACTCGATCTGGCTCAAACATAATCTCCCCTCCGGGGACTTGTAAGGGGTCACTAACAACTCATTTAAAATTCACGCCCGGTGGAAACACTGTTCAATCCCACCAGGGGGAATTAAGACAAACAGCAAACTACCTGAACATGGGCCTGCAGAGTACGCTCCAGGTCTTCTCTGGCCATGCAGAACTTGATGTTCTTGTGTAATTGCCTTTGCACCTGCCTGTTTCAAAACCAGCAGCCACCCAATTTAATCTCTGCTGTGTACATTTAATTTAAAGCAAAACACGAGCAGCCACAGGAATCCTCACCTCACAGAGATCTAGTGATGAAGAATTCCAGAATCCTTTCAATTGAGCAAATACATATTCAGCCCAGGTAATGGCTGAAGCCATCCAGAATAACCTGGATGGTAGCAGGGGAGATTTATGATAAAGGGAAGGAAGGCACAGCCTAGTTTGCCAATAATCCAAATTAGCATTGTGAGTCCACTTAATTAGCACAGTCAGAAGAGCCCAGAGCCTTTGTGAAGTTTTCCATGGCTCGTGCCAGTGGCTGCAGGGATCTGCTGGGGTTTGGACAGCTATGGCCAGTTGGCAGTGAGGTGGGAAGAGAATGGAGACCCCTCCACATCTTTCCTGCCCTCACTCCTCAGCTGGACACCTCACTTTCCTTGGATTGACAAACAATTTATTAACCAGTTAGCTTCAGCAGTTCTAGGCTATGATCAGGGGAAAGAAGGCAAGATAAGATAGAGGCATACATCTTTTATATAAGTGGGAAATCATATGCCCCTCTCAGGATTCATTCTGCTATATTAGCTCTTCTAGGCCCCTCCTAAAAAAGATCCTCATTCTCCTACTCAGCAGTGTAGTCCTCCTCTGTACTCGCCCCAGCTGAGTTTCTTTTTTGCCTCTCCACATTGCAGGACAGAGCTGTACATAGCATTCGAGATGAGATCTCACAGCAGAGGCTTATATAATGCTGTGGCACTTGTATAGCTACACTAGAAATACCTTGCCTCACATAGCTTGATGTTTTTATCATATACTAGCTGATTAAAGCATGATTAAAACCCTCCAACTCTTCAGTCACTAATGAGCATCCACTTCAGAGCAGAGGGTTGTTTTTTATTAGTCCTCAAATAAGTGGCTTTTCACACAAACTGTTTTAAGTTGATTTTCTGTTCCAGTTCTCAAGGTCATTCAGCTGATCCCGTAACACACCTTAATGCTCTTGAGCATTGATACCCTCCATCTCTAGTGCTCTGGCTGATGGTACAGTAAACCCAGCAATATGGATGTGCAGCAATTCCCTCTGGGAGAAGCAGCTGCCCCAGCAGAGGCAGGTGTGTGACACTCAGAGCTGCAACGCCAGCAAACACCTGCCAAAAACAACAGCCATAAAACCTTCCTGGTGGATATGGATGGGCCCAGGAACTGGAAAAAAGCCTCAAGGAACATTGTGCACTACCACTTGTTCCCAGCTCCCTGAAATTGGGTAGGAGGGATAGGAGGGGAGCAGTACTAAAAGACTGGTTAGCAGAGTGGAAAGATGGATTATCACCACTAACCTACCATTTGTCAATCCAGAACTGTGCTGAAGACTGTAATTTTCTAGTCAATGCTTTATAAGCAAGGTCAGAGGGAACAAATACTTCAATAAAAAAATGCAAGACATCAGCAGAAGAACCCACTCATGATCCTCAGAATCCAAAAAAGAAGAGGTTGTGTTTGCAATTAATGGGCCCAGAATAATGTGCTTCATGTCCATCAACGGAAATGACATTTACAGTACTTAAACACCAAGACTTGAGATGACAAACAGGAAATCACAGGGAATAAAGGGCACCAACTGAATACACGAAGAAACTGTGCTCTACGGAGCAAAATAAATAAATAAATCTCAGTTCTGCTACCAGAGACCCACTGCAGCACTGCCTGGATGCTTGGAGCTGTGCAGCAAATGCCAAGCTGTGAGCTGCAGCCAGGGAACACATAATTAATGTGATTAGGAGCACACAGAGCTAGCATGCTCTGCTGACTGAAAAGCCCAGTAGCATAATTACTGTTTTCTGTACTAGCTCTATGTCTGAACAAATCTCAAAGCCTGGTTAGTTTTAGACTGCTGTGTAAACGTCAATAAAAATCCCAGAAGTGCCAGCTCATCAGCATTCTCAGGCACAGAAATGGTGAAAATATCACTGCATTTCCATGCTGTTAACATCAGGCAAAGAAGTCTCCATTCTTCAGTCTAACCTTAGAGTTTGTAATAAGGTAACATCTCCCCCAAGTGAATGCTTATTATGAAAGCTAATTAATTGCTTTCCAGTAATGAGAAGTCTTTGGTGTTCAAAGAAAGCAAAATTCACTACACAGGAATTAAGCAGTGTTTATTGAAACAAAGCTCCCCCCATTTAAAGACCTCTTTCTGATTAACATCGTTACAAATAAAACCAAAGAAACTGAACATACAAACATACGAAACATATATAGGCAGGAACTGTGAGCCAAAAAAATCAGTCAGAAATCCATAGTATTAATTGAAGAGAAAACTAAAGCAATGCTTTGTAGTTGCCTGGATTTCCCTGGGGGATGGAGAGTCAATGCTTATCTGCCTTCCTCAGAAGAGACAATTTTGATTAATATCAGACCCATCTGACTCAGTCTATTAAACCCTGAAGGAAGGATATTCTTCAGATATAATAGATATGTCTTTGATTAATAATTCTACCATATTGCCATTCCAAGCATTAACAACTGCATGGCACCTGTGGAAAGTGAAAGCCTTTGAATTCTACGGAAGGGAACTAACTTGTACTAATAGACCTGCTCTCTTTTGTCCATATCTGAAAGCTGCATGACACTGTTCCTCCTACCCTCTGCTGAACAAGTCAAAGTGTCAAGGTTGTCACTACTTCCTTGCAAAGAAGACAAAATGGTTATATAATTCAGCTTTACATATAGGAAGAGAGCAAAGTTACTTCAGACATTCTGAATGGTTTGTCTAAAGAGCCTGGCAATCTGTCTAGAGATTCCTCTTCAGTGCTGTCAGAGTTTAACAGACCACAACAGGCTACAAAATCGTGGCCATCAGAGTGCACTCTTACCTACCAGGGCACATCTCCAGAGAAATGCATCAAATCACTCAGCCCACTATGCTAGGCTGCCGTGCACAGTGTAACTAATTCTGAATTGTCACACACACAGGGTGGGGAAAAAGTCAATGTAACCTTATCTATTGAGTTTTTCCTGGAAGTTCTAGGCTCAATCAGCCAGCACTGGCCTCCTCACCCCAGCTGAGCATTTCTCCTGATGTTGGCAATCAACCTCTTGCTGTATTCTCGGTAGTTCACGGGCTTGACATCCAAAGCTGTGGCCTTAATACGAGATTCGTCCTGTGGAAGAGAAATCTTAGCATGTAAAAGAACATGAAGCACTTCAGGCATTTGGTTCTAACCTCCTTCTGCCCCAGTAACTTACTGCTCTTGCTATCTGGGTTAGCTGGGAGTGCCAACACGACTCCCAGAGCTGGTATGTTGTTTTCATGTGAAACCAGCCTTGATGAGCCTGAGAGGGAGCAGCAAGGATCCCTCCTTCAGCGCTCAAGATTGACAGTATTTGTGTGATCTTTGGAATCTTCTGTTCTCTGTGAGCAAGGGAAACCTCTCCCCACAAACATAAGAGGAGGAAGTCACCTCCTATGGAGACAAGACGAACTACAAAAGCCACAAGTTACATTATTTGCCTTTTGGGCAATACTTACATTGTAAGTCTCCAGTTTCACTCGGATCCTGAACTCGTAGGTGTTGAAGTTTGCATTTTGGAACACTTCTTCAAAAGCCTGCTCGTTCTGAGGGAAGGACAAAGACAGGGATCAGCTGCAGACACTCCAGGCTCCCAGTAGTGCCATGAACTTTGAGAGCAGTTCAGCTTTTAGGGAGGTTGGCAAAACAGTGGAACTACCTGGCCCACACAGGCAGAGCTGAGTCTTCCATCATCACATTTTAGATGCCAAACCCGTAACTCGAAAGTTTTTAAGATAAAAAGGTGACAACTTTTTAGCTGCCTAAACAAAGGAACATACAGGTATAGGGAACAAAAATACTACAAATCTACAGGAGCTACCAAACTGGCTAATTCTGATGTTATGCTGTGATCACGAACACTGACAGAGTTAACTATTTCCCTATTAATTGCCTTATTAGGCATTCTGGTTTTCTGCTTATCCATCAAAGCTGCATGTATCCTTCACATCCTGACACAGGCCTATTTAAGAGAATGTTCTATAAAAAAAGTGGATCCATGTTTTGAACGTGCTTTAATAACCATGAGAAGACTGTGTCATATTTATAACATAAGCTGCTTCTAATTACCATATGAACACTAAACATCATCATCATCATTTATAACAGACAATTTGTCAAAACAGTAGAAAAGGAGCAGGCAAGTCGTGGAGACTGTGAAAAAAAAAAAAAGTTTATTTTTGTAAAAATATGAGTCGTAAAAACCTTTGCTGACATTCCAAAAAAATCCTGCAGCCCCCTGATGATACTGACAAGTAATTATTAATGTATTTATCTACCAGATGCACTCGACTTGATCAGTCACTCCAGCAGCAGACAGAGCATCTGATCTGGAATTGAACCCACCCCGGTTCCACTCACATTCCAAGTGTTACATCTGCTGTTTTTCACTGCGTGCAGCACTATTTTACACTACACAGTGATTCTCCTAAGGTTTAGAAAAGCACAACAAATGGAGGTGAACAGGAGCAGCTAGGTTCACAGATTACAGAATTTAGGCATATCCCTCCTGAATATTAAAACCCCTTCCCCCTGGCCATCTTATGGATTAGAGGATAAGAAAACTCACTTAATAAAGCATTTAGCTCCTCTTTCCAGCTCTGTCACAAACTGTGCTAACCAATAGTGAGTCAAAAATGCCCTCAGCATAGCAGTCACTGCTACCTCACATTACCTCCTTTGGTATCTAACAAGCACAGGGAAGAAGCAGATGAAAAACCTTGCCCATGTATCTCTGCTTAGTGTGGTCACAGGCTGTACATGAACTCCATCCATACTGTGAGCAGTGAAAAGACTCCCACCAACTTCACAAGACACTGCATCAGGTCTATCAGAGAAAAACCACTAAGAAAAGCTTACTGCAAATGCATCGAGTACCATTTTTAAAGGCTCATAAAAGTGTCAAATCAAAACCAATTTCTCCTGGAACACAAAGCATTCCCGCTCAAGGGCTCACTCCATATTATGTTCCATTTTCTATCCTCAGCCATTTCCATTAGGCAGCTCTTCAAAAGACATTACATGTTTGTACTGGTACATAGGACCTGCTGTCTCTCCTTCCCCACCCAGTTCTCTTCAGCATTAAAAGCGACTAAGAAATTTTGTTTAAACTCTAGGAGAGATTAAGCATGGCTGAAGTAAGGAAATATTGACAAGTTAAGAATGTCTGAAAATGGAAATGCAAAAGTGCAAGCACATCTAATTAGAATTCCCCCAGCAAGACATCCTCCTACAGAATAGAGGTGTCCAGCCTCCCTAATACCACAAAAACTCAGCATCCCAGAACTACAGGCTTTGTACCCTTCACCTCTGACAGACAGAGTGCAGCAAATTTCTAAAAATCATTCCAAATTACAAGAATAATAACCCCGTTTTGCAGAGACAGAGGTCTACAACAGTGTCTCAGGACAACAGCCTCAACAATTCCTCCTGTTTCATTTCCCTCCCATAGCCAAGCAATGGGTTAACCAACAACTGGGATATCTGTGGAGTCCTGGAATCAACCAGCCTTAGCCTGGGAGCACAGCAAGGCTCATATGCAATTCAAGAACTTATCATGCATTCCACATCACCATTTAAAAACAAAACAAAGCCACGCAGTTTTTATACAGTACACAAGTGGGAAAAAAAAAATCAGGAGAAGATTATTTCGGTTGGAAGAAAGAAAAATCCAGCAGAAAAGCACAGAGTGACAAAGGGAAGATAATACTGTCAGTGTCTAATGACTTACAACCTTAAAAACTGTTCTGTCACAGAAAGATCACTTCAGCATCTCTGCCAATGACCCATTTTACAAATCATGGTTTTCAGGAGACCCACGAAGTTCTGATGATATTTGGTGGGGGAAAAAAAGAGCCTTCAAAAGTAAGCTCACACACATCAGTTCAAAAAGCTTCCTTCCTACTTACAAAGATACACACAAAGTGTTCTGGAACTTTTTGCTTTTGTAAACAAATTTTTGGAACACGTTAGGGATAATATTGTCAGCATTCATCATGCTAAAACAGGGGATTTTTAGCAGATTCTTTCAATCTAGGTACAAATCATAAAAAGCTGTCTTTTCTACTGGAGCCAACGTGTGTCAAAGCTGTCAGTCCCCCAAAGGCTGTGGGACAACCCTGGAGTGATGAGCTGCCTCTGCAGGTCCAGGTGATGAGGACAGGCTGATCTCCAGCTTTCAGCAGCCAAAAGAGCTCAGAGGTAGACAGACTGACTGTGGGAGCAAACTATGGGGGAAACCAGGCAAATCTCTGTTCTCCAGGCAGACGGACTGTGGAAAATAATCCCGAGGAGAGTAAACAAGTCTCTGCCAAGAACTTCAGGCTAGGGAGAAGCAATGATTTGTGAACTTGTAAAAGATACTGAAGTCCAGCATCTGGAGGATAACCTTGGGCTGAGCTGAGCTGGCCTATCACCCAGAGAAAGGGAAAATCAAACCCTTGACAAATGAAACAGAACATCCCTTTCTTTCATACGGCATTTTTAATGTGTTTTAATAATGCTGTTAATTCCCACAGCAAGTACACGAACATATCCCACTGCCTTTACCACGTTTGCTGTACATTCACACAAAAATATCAGACCATGCTCTCTGAGGGATCAGCACTGGTCTTCCACACAAACCTTACATTTTTCTGAGGGCTGCCTTCAAAACACTACAAGAATAGTTCCTTACCAGAAGGATCAAAAAAAAAAAGCAAGAAATTTGAGGGCAGCCCAACACAAGATGTGTGAAACATAGTTCAACTTCAAGACAAGCAGTAAAAATACAATAAGCTAATTGACTGACCTTTTCCTTCAATTCTCCCAGGAAAGCTGCATTTTGCCCAAGAATGAATTCTGCTGACTCTTGAAAACAAGTCACCCACTGATATTCTAGACAGTCTGCAATGGTCACCTAGAATATAACAATAAAACACAAAAGGTTATTTCATCCAGGTGCCTTTTCCTCCAGAAAGGCAGAAGACAACACAAAAGAAAAAAAAAAAATCTTAGAGCTATAGAGAGCTTTAAATTTCCAGGAACTCTCAGAGCCTGACCCGCATGTCCTTTCAACCACTGAGGGTGGAAAGCAGTGACTTCCTACCTTTTTTTAAGCTCCACAGAATGTCCATAACTTCTCACAAGTTAATATTGGCAGCAGATTGAACCACAGGGAAAGGCCAACGAGATCACAGCAGGACAACACTGATGGATGCTCAGCTCTGTCCTGCTGCTACTGCTGAGCTGTGAGCAAGAACAGGTAGCCCAAAACAAGCACCACCAAAGGGGACAGCAGCAAATCTGCAAACTGCATTTACTTTTTAAATACCTGAATACTTGAGCATAAGCTCATGTAATATTATGTTATGTGGAAACGATCAAAACGTTCAAGGACAAGATAAAGCAGTAAAAAGATCAAGTTTCAGCCTCACATCCATTTCCTGGCTGCTTTGACAATTAGGAATGGGGAAATGGGAGACACTGCTCTGAAGGCCTTGAGCGTACCCTCAACACTGCTTTTATATTCTATGAGAATGACTCTGCTATGTAAAGGAGTTCATGTGTTCCTAGAAGTTATCTGATAAAAATTATTCAGAAGCAGTTTGTGTTTTAGTGAGGCTGCAGGGATAGCTCCCTTCTCTCTGCAGGCCCACCTGGCAGAGCATTTCTAAGAAGCAGATACAACTCTAATTTATACTGTAAAACAGAAGAAGGTTCAATGCCTGTGGTGTAAGTGGGCATCACAATAATAATCCCCAGACAACTTTCTGAAGCAGGCTCCATTAAAGCATGAGGCAGAACAATACCTACCAAAAAAACTGTACTAAATATAGGTAGCAGCTGTAAAAGTGCAATTACTGCTCTCCAGAAATGCCATTTTACTTCAGTTTATCTTCACTACTGAAGAGGCGGAGGCCATCTGTACTCTGCACTGCATAGTACACTTGGAAACCAGAATCAAGTGAGCTAGCAGCAACTTTTTGGCAAAGAGAAAAAGCTTTTAATTGGAGCACTAGGAAAACAAACTGCTAATCAGCTCAATGGAACATCCCTCACTCAGGTACAGCAGACAAACCAGCTAAGTACCCTCGAACTCACAGGCACCACAGACAGACAAAGAGCACCGACATCCCATTCCCTCAAAAGATTTTGGGTTGTGCTGGGAACGTGGCAGGAAACGCCCTGTAATCCCATCTGGGGACTCACCAGGAGCATCAGGCGGTACTTGAAGTTGGGGAATTCGCGGTCACACTTCTCGCAGCGGTAAAGTCCATTCTGCTGGTCTATCACTTTCTTGTTGCAATCCTGAGAGGGACATGCCTGGTACATGCAGTTCTCCTTGCGCAGATGTACAATTGTGCCCACACAGCTAAAATAATCCGCCTGGGAGAGCGAGTGTGCAACGTTAGCCTCAAAATACTCAATGTTTTCCCCATTCTGAATTAACTACAAAAGCAAGGCGCCCATACTTGGATATTTAGGATTAGAAAGCTTAACAGCTATGGATTACTGGGAAACTGTAAATCAACCCCTCTGTTGCAATAATTTTCAGGCTTCCATTATGTTAATAAAGCCCCTACAGCAAGATTATTTTGTGTTTCCATTGCAGGAAACTCCAATTGCTAGGTCTTCTTTAGATAAAGCATATTTGATTCTCCATTGTGCCTGTTCAAATCTGCACTTTTTCACAGGATTAAGATTCTGCACTTTCCTACGCTTCTTTCGGGAACCAATACAAAAAACAGAAAGCCTATTGTGTAGTGTTACAGATAAGCATTTGATTAAACTATAGCCTACAGAACAAAATACCCACTCACCACACTAAAATAATCATCATAATGGTTTAAGACCATGGTCAAGTCTTTCAGCAGAAAAATAGAGGTTGCTTAAGAAGCATGGGCAAAAATTGTCACAGAAAATAGCTGAATTACAGGTAAAGTGAAAGTGTTCAAGGCCAGGGTGGATGGGACCCTGAACAACCTTATCTAAGAGGTGGCATCCCTGCTCATGATAGGGGGGTTGGAATGAGGTGATCTTTAAGGCCCCTCCAACCCAAACCATTCTACGATTTTAAAGGTTTTTTTTTTTTCCATGGATAGTAGCTCTTGTATATCCCAAACATCTTAGCATTTAGGTTTGAAACAAAAAAAATTAAAAATAAAAAGCAGTATAAGCCTAGAGAGGTTTCTGCAATGAAAATGAAAATAAACCTGGGGTTTATTACCAGCTCTTCTATTGACCAAGTGTGCACCCTTGAAAACCACTTCCTCCTAATGCACCTGTTTCTTCTGGAACACTTTGTGCTGCTTATATGAACATCTTTGGGGTAAAAACATCCCCCCTTCATTTACACAAGGCTTAGAATTCTCATGCAAACAAAGCATCACGTTGCAACATCAGCAACAAGCTTGGATTTACTTGAAAAACAGTAATATTAATTAATACCATAAATTCCAAGACAGTAATCACATACTGCTCAATATTTGGACTAGTTCAATAAGCAGAATACCTGCAAAAAGCCTTGCTTTTTATTTTCTCCCCAATACACAAGGCTTGTGCTGAGCGGCCATGCTTTACCTTATCTCCTTGTCCCAAGTTCTCAGATTTGGCTTCAAACAAAGTTTTCCAATTGGTATTTGCTCCAGCTGCTGGCCCACCCCTCACATCAGAGATGGAGGCACCTTCCAGAAGCTGCCCCTCGGAGTCAAACCTGCAAGCACAGAGATGCACTTCTATTTCTGGAGAGCAGACCATACAGACTTATCAAAAGCTTACGTTTATTTTCATGTGCTCGATACATGAGGGATTTTTTATCAATGATTGCAAAGGAAACAATTACAGTAATATGTGTATATTGCAAACAAAAATAGCATTTCAGAATAAGTTAATAGTCTGACTTAATTAGCACAGTATTTTATAAACCCACAAAAGGAGGACAGCTTTGTTCTATATAACTGCAATTTGTTTGCCAGCTAGTGGTCAAACCACGCACTGCACACTTCTTACAGGCAAGGCAGATAACAAGATTTAAGGGCATCAAGATATTTCCATAATTAAAATTAAATTACATGGTACCATTATCTTCGCAGCAGCTTCGAAAGGAAAAGCAAATAGCACTGAAAAGATTATGCTTCCTCTGTTAAAATAAGAAAGCACAGCTCTTCAGTGAAAGGTTGCACTGCCATCCCATTGTGACGGGCTTTGTGATCTCACAAACACACCAACGAGGCTCAAAAATTGAGCTTAATTAAAGTGTGACAGTAATAGCTAAGACCCACAATCAATTTTATCTCCAACAAGCCTCTGAAGTATGGGAGAGCCACAGCTCAATGACAAATGGAGGATGTCATTTATTTCATCCACGTTTGGGTGATGTAACTGGAATCTGAAGACTCAGGATTCACAAGTCTGATGCTGTCGACACTTAACCCTCTTCACACACACACACCACATCTCACCACATTCATAGCTACAAACAGGCAATTTAACAACTACCTACAGCAGAAGCAACAATGAAATCGCTTTGTTTTCCTGACAATAAAAGAGTTATTTTGCTATCTGAAAAATATCTGGCAAGAACTAGACACTGAGAGATGTCAAATAGTCCCTCCACACTAACTGAGTGCGTATCAGATTCCACACAATGGAAAAGGCTGTGGAAAAAAATACTGTTCTCTCAGATCATGCCTCAGAAAGTGAAGCTGGTCAAGCCTGATTTCATGCTGCCTTCCAAGGCTTTGGGTCAGCATGCACTACCCCGATTTCAATTTTTCAAGGTCTGTCATGGAATTAAAAGTTTTTTGAATTGAACAACTTAAGAAGGACAACCTTCCAGGCTCTAGGGCTTGCAAGTCAGAGAAGTTTCTGTAGCCCTGGAAGCCATACCCTCAGTGCTATACACACTGCTCAAGCACAGAGAAACAAAAAAAAACCCCAAATACTCTGCAGGAAGTTGAAAAAAAGCAACATAAACACACTCATACCATCCTCGGAGCTTAAAAGCCTCTGGGCTATCAGGGTTGATGACAACTGTGCTGGAGGACAGGACAGACAGGCTTCTGCCACCAAAGTCAGAGACACGGGCTCCTTTGATGGCAATCACAGGTTGTCTGGAACCATCAAACTGTTCAGCCTGCATGTGTGAAAAAAACAGAGAGCACCAGCAGCATGTTACAGGAAAGGTAGTGAACTTGTGGTCATAATTCACAGGTCATGACAAGACACCAAACCTGAATCAAACTGCCCCACTGTATTTAAAAGGTAAGGTTTGGAATGGTGTCATTAGGGGTTTAAGCAAAGGTAGGTGACAATTAGAGGTGCAATCCTAACACCCCATTTCCTGGGGAAACAGAGAATCCTCAAATCACACCATGGGTTTGTAACAAAGGACTGGTCCCCTCTGTTAGCAGTTTTACACCAGGATTTTAGAAAGGGAGATGTGTTATGGGAATGGAAACAAAATTAATTGTTCATATCAGACTCCTCAGGAGATGAAACAACTCAGCCTCACTGAGCCAATCATGTCCATCCTCCTACCACTTACAGAAAAGTGCAGCTATGCTGACCAAACATTTTTACTCAACTTTCCATCTTCTGTTTTTCAGTCTCATAAAGCTGCTCTAATGCTGTTCAACTGCCGTCATCTGAGTAGTCTGACACTAACAAAGAACCTCATGGCATGAGAGAGGGTTTGAAAGCTATAGATTTTATGGACCCCACACCACTCAGCAAGCAAGGAGAGGATCATGTGCTTAAAGATTACAAATGAGCTGGAGTTGCAGCTACTCACTGTAGCCCTGAGATGCAAAAAGAACAGAAAACCTATCCCAGCAGTCATAGGCTGTTGTAAAGGACACACAGGTTCTAACCCTAACTGTGCAAGCCATACATCACTCCCCCTCAATGCTTGAAGATGTCTCTTATTCTACAAGCAAGCAAACACTTTTAACTTTGCAAAATGCAGACCCTGATCTCTACTGGAAGAGTTATGCCAGGAATTGTATACCAGTAGTCTCTCCTATTATAACCTGGTATGATCTTAAGGCTTTGTGACACTAAACTTCAGTTTACTTCATTTGTATCAGCAGATGGTTAATGGCGTTGAGGCACCTACAGTATCAGTGCACTTGATCACTTAGCCATAAAGCATCACTGTCAAGCTGGCAGGATCACTCCCATTTTATAGACTGGCACATAAATCCCTAAGTATCTATAACAACAGTGGAAAACAAAGTAGCCTGTTAAAAAGACAAGGAAGCAGTTTACTGCAACTGTTCAAACTTTCACCTCCAAGGCTCTGATGCTTTAAACTCCCAGTCTGAGACAGAGCCTCTCAACCTGCTCATTAGGCAGCAATTTATGCAGGGTAACATGTATCCCAGCCTACAAATAAAATTCATCTCATTTGAGACAGCCATAGCCACCAGGCTTTTCCATAATCAAACTGCAACTCATACCCTTCCCTAAACCAGGAGCCTGTTACCTTCAGTATTTTGGCTTGAGACATAATGTCTGCAGTTATTCAGAACACATTAGTCAGATCATGTCAGCAGTTTGTCAGAGAAAGGTTAAGAACATCACACCTGAATGCAACCAGACAGTCTTTCACCTTTTCTCGGCCCTGATCCTTAAACACCCAGGACTGTGTCAGTGCTGTGCCCATCTCGGGTGACAACAGCACTTCCTCACCCTACACCAAGGAAGCTTTGCTTTAGAACAGGTAAGAGAGCACATACCTCGTTTCCCCACAGCGTAGCTGTCACCAGTTTCCCTGATGTATCCATCAGATGCACGTTCCTCTTTGAAACCTCCCTATTGCTAGCTTTCACTGTAATTTTAGTGACATCTTCGTAGCTCTTGCAAATTCCAATTACATCTGAGAAACAGTTACAATTTGGAGTTACTCAAGGGTCACAATTGGGGAATACAAGATCACAAGAGAAGAATTCAAACCTACTGTCAGATTTTTACCTTGTATCCTAGCTCCCTATTGAAATGAAATCTGATATGGAAATTAAGTGTATTATGGTAGGAATGTTCCACTACAGAACTCTTCAGCGCTTTAATTTTGTTGACGCAGTCATTAAGATATTCATGAATGCAAGCCTCACCACATTAGAGAGATCAAGGCATTGTACTATCTTTTCCCATCACATTCTGTCAAAGGACTTCAGTCCTGATCATGTAACACACACTTGCTGTTAGAGCACAAGCAAGAGCCTTCAAAGTGACTGTAACACAATGAAACAACTGGCTCGTGCCTTCACACAACCCTGTAATCCTAAATTGCAACTTAAAACAAGTCTGCACGTTCAGGTGGTAAGAGCCAAAGCAATCCCCTTTGCACACCCTAAGAATACACCGCTTTTAATAATACCCATCTACCTTTAAAATTCCCAGCTGAATGTCTCTGAATCACAGGCATCTTGTGCCTCTGAAACCTGAGAACCCTCGCCCCCACCCAAGCCTCTGATTTTTTCCGGAGTACTCTGCCCAACAGATTACAGAAAAACAAACCTCCAATACTTCACAAAGCAAGCCAAAACAGTCATGCAACTTGGACTTAGATGCAATGAATTATGCCAAAATCACTACAGAGATAATTAGATAGTGAAAGAAAGCAAGACCACAGAAGGTATGAAATGCACACGTGCTGAGCAAGGACATTTTTCTTTCAGCCCTTTTCTGTGGAAAACAGTGATCACATTACAATAAACAACTATCATTTACTGTCTCTAGTTTGAAGTACAAGTTTGAAGAATAATTGTTATATATGATTAGAAAACAGGGCAAAAACATCTTAACAGGAATATTGCCTGAGGCATTTTTAATGGCAACCATCACTGGATGACTTGAATTAAGAGATCACAACACTCGAAGCATCCTACGCTCACTACCTGCCCAGTATTCAGGACCCAAAAATAAAACCTCAAAGCTTTAGAGTTTTCCATTTTGTTACTTAGACTGACCAACAATCGCATCTTTGGGCGTGTTCTCCAAGTCAGAGATGGATACAAAATCAAACTGAACAGATGGAAGATGCTGGGCATCATCACAGGGCACAACTGAAGTCTCATTAGTGAATGTAATCTCATAGTCATTCTTAACAGCTGTATATTGCTTGTTAGCAGTCTTCAAATGGCCTTTGGTAAAATAATATACCTACAGGAGAAAGCAATGAAACAGGGGATATTATCAGTAGTCAGGGAAAATAGATTGTGTTCACCTTTAAAAATCCTTGCTAGGCTCAAGTTCCTCTTTTCTAGCTCCTGTCAGTCTAAGAAAGCACAAAGCTACCATACCTTGTTCAATTCAATGAGTGGAAAGAACTTGTCTGCTTGATCGTTGAATGCAGTAGCTCTAATCTCACCCTGCAGGAAAATGGGGGAGCTGGTCAGAACTGAAATTTGGCATGGAAAAAGATTTTAAAAAAAAAAAAGTCTTTGCAATGTTAAGTGGTAGCAGTTCTGCAGAGACACTGGGGTCTGCCAGGGTAGCTCCAGGCGTGTGAGAAACAAACAATGTTCTCTTCACATCTGTAGTTATAGCTAAAATGACATATTCTACACCTGACAATCAAACCTCATATTCAAGTCTCATTAGTACATCTACAGCTTCAGAATAAAAGGCGTAAGAACTGCATCTATAATAGAGACACCTCTGAAAATGCCAGTAAAGCTGGCATTGATAAAATAAAATTCAAATAGACCCCGCAGCTCCACATGTTAGCATACAGTATATTGTGATGGCTCCCACTCAGATATGTCTATAAGTAAGAATTAATAACAATTATACCCTCACTAGATATAAACACTGTAAAAAAAAAAAAGAATACAGACAGTATGCAAAGAAAACAAATGCCTGGTGACAACATGTTACATTATTAACCTCGCATTTTACACTCAATATAATCTAGCAGAATCTTGTTTGTTTTCACGACAGAAGGCTGTAATTTGATAAGAGGTTTGACAAACTGCAAGTTTAGTTAGATTAACCAGATACCATTCCCCAAACAAACCACAGAGGAAATTTCTCAGTGTTACCATAATTTGTACTCCAATTTCCTCATGAAAATTGAAAGCTCGTAACTTGGAGGTGATGCTCCTCTCACTCCCTGTTTTGTAAGGTGTAGCTCAGCCAGGAGGAGACGTCACTCTCAATCTACAGGAAACCACCACAACCCTCAGTATTAGGTTGTCAGTTTGCATAAACAACTCTATTTCGAAGCTGCAAAAATCCAGTCACACACTATAGACTTTGATGAAAAATAATCAGCAATGCTGCACATTTAAGGCTTCATTCTGGATAAAAACTGGCACGTTGATGCGCAACTTAATGAATGCAGGGATGCAACTTTCAGTTGTAATAAAAAAAATCATTTCCGAAAAATGCACTTTATTTCCTCTATTCTGTCTTTATGAAGGGTTCATCAGCAGCTGGCATACATTATCTTTGTCTCAACATATGACACTTACGCTTTCATCAACCAGCTCTATGGAAAAGAGCTTTCCTTCACCGCGGGAGTTGCTCCACGTGCGGATCTGGCCTTTTTGGGTAACACGAGCACAAATGGTCCACCTGAAATCATGCAAGAAATCACTATTCTGCATCTCTTTGTATTTTTTTTTTAAAGAGGAGACTGATTTGACAAACCTTTGGAACTGGAATGTGACTGTTTAAAACCCAGCATCTTCCCACTGCACCTCAGCAACTCTTTCCACTGCTTTCTATTTTAATGGCCTAGACCATTAAAGGCAGAAAGTTGTAGAGGAGGCAACAAAGCAGCCATAAAGCATCCAGTATGATAATAATAGTGAACAATCCTGCACAGAAGCAGGCCTCAAATCTTTTACTCTTCTAGGGTACATTTCTCACACAGCAGTTTGCCTGCTCTGAAAAGCCACGCCAGAACTCAAGAGCTCAATTATAGGATTCGCATTTAACTTGGGTAATCAAATCAGTTTGCATAACTTAAAAATGTCATTCACTAAATAATTACATCCTCATGCTTTTCAACAGCTCAGTAGCCGAAGTGAATAGCTTACTGAGCTGTTTTGTCATTAAGTTACCAAAAAGAAGGTTGCTTTAGGAAAAAAAAACCTCAGACAAGTCAATCGATTTTCAAGTAAAATATTAAAAACCTATCAAGCTCAGCAGGGCAGCTGCACCAAGACAATGGCAAGGCAAATCTCAGATTGTTAAGAGTGTTGATGCAATTTAGAAAGATAAAAAAAAGAAAGAAAAGAAAACCCTTCTCCACAGAAAACAAAATCCCAAACAAAACAAAAACCCAAAACAACAACAAAACCCCACAAAACCAAAACAAAATTCACCAGTTGTTTCGATGGAGTGTTTTTCATTTGTTTCTCTGGGTGGTTTTGTGGTTATTGTTGGGTTGGTTTGTTTGAAATGCACCAGTGAAGTCCAAAGAACTCAATGAATGATTTGACAGCAACTCACACAAAAAAGCAGAATGAAGCTATTGTTCCTCCATGCCTGTGACATGAATAATGCTCGGCAAACCACAAGAACTCACTTGGACTGGTACGGATTCAAGCTGGCAATCGGCACCACTTTGGCCTGAGACCCCCCAGGTGTCTTCAGGGCACTGGGAGCACTCGCTTTTCCAAACTGGTTGGAGGGAGCATGGTACTTGGGAGCAGCAGGACCTTCCAAAAACCACAACAGAGCAGAGAGAATTTCAGCCTTGCACATAAAAATCAGGTTAAATAAGCTCAGGGTGCAGAGCTTTGACACCACGCCATGGGGAGCCACACAGAGGGCGAAGTTTATGGAACACTTGGAGCTTCCAGTGCCACGTGGGCACCACGGAGGGGCTTGGAGTTGGTTGAATCCTTTCTACTCTTGGTCACAAGTGTTTTCTAGGCGGCAAAACGCTGCAGAAGATACACTCTCAGACCTTTAGAGTGCTTGCACTGAAGTGGAGATGCGTCCAGAGTCAACCACTCGAACACAGTTTAAGTGGCAAACAACTGTTTAGCAGTAAATTCTCTAGAACATAGAATCACAGGATGGTTTGGGTTGGAAGGGACCTTAAAACCACTCATTCCAACCCCCTGCCAAGGATGGGGACACTTTCCACTAGACCAGGTTACCCAAAGCCCCATCCAACCTGACCTTGAACACTTCCAGAGGTGGGAAATGTTAAATCAAGACACCACTTGGGGAAACAACTAAGGAAAGATACCCCACAAATAGTTTTTTGACATAAAGTGATACTGCTAATTCTAAAGTCAATCTTGTCAATATGTATGCACAAAAGTCTTGTGATCAGCTTTAAGCAAGGAAGGAGAAGCTTGTTTTCTGCTGCAAGTTTCTAAGCAAATGTCAGAATTTTACTATTTAAAAATCCTTCTTAAACACTGGGGTAAAGAATACAGACAAGTTAAAGCGGCACCAAGAGTTAGGATTGACAACTTTTTAGCTCAAGAAAAAAAAAAAGTCTACAGGCTGACATTTAAATTGACTGCATCTTTCAGTATCTCACTGAAATCTTGATCAAAAAAACACATTTCTAGATGTACTATCACATAATTTCAGTCATGTACTGCCTAAAATGTTTGGCCTCTATCTCTGCATTGATAACACACACACTTGTTGGGCAGCTCCAAATTGTAGCCTAATTTGGGTGTTCACAGAGCACTGTTTCAAGAATGCAGTGTAAACTGAATAAAGTTGGGGCTTTTTTCCCTTGGGGAAGAAGAGGAAAGTGGGACAATTTTTTTCAGCCTTTTAAATCCAAGTATAGAGTAGCCTCTTGAGAGAATTCACCTTGCCAAGCTATGAGTTACTCCTCAATGGAGAGCTCCTTGTGCAACACCATTAAAGAAAGGATTTTATTTAAGTTGAAGCTGTGGTTTCTCACTGCAGCAATCAGAATTCCTGCCCAGGATGACTCTTACCTGCTCCAGACAAACTGCCATTTTGTTGCTGGGGTTTGCTGGGTGCTGGGTTTCCTGCTGGAGCTGCAGAACGTTGCTGCCCTTGCCCTGGGAATCAAATGAAAAGAGACCATAGAGCAGAGTAGGGAGCACAGTAATTAAAAGTACCCTTTTAGAAATAAGACTTGCATGAAAAAAAGATAATTAAAACTGCAGAGGGCATGCTAAAATCCAGGTGTTGTAAGGCACAGGAGCAGCAAGCTATCTGTTAAACAACATTACCATGAAGGAATTCCAGTCAGATCTCTCTCCTCAAGCAACTGCTTTCTACTTGGAATGAACTCGAGGCTGACGGTGATTTAAAAGGACAGCCCTGAAGAAATCTTGACAACTTTTCAGTGTTTATCAGCTGCTATTGCTCTGACAGGTAGTTTCTGCTCCTACCTAACAGCTAAGATAAAAAAACTGTAGAGAATTCTGTCTCATAACTCAGAAAGGGCCAAAAATCCACTGGGTAAAGTCAAACCTGAAGTTAACACCAGACAAAGAAAACACCTGCTCTATTTTATTTCTGAAATATGAAGATGTTAAATATGGGGGTGATGGAGTCATCACTTCAGAATTCACCAGGGCCTCTCTTGACACACAACAGTAAATTGCTTAGGGAGCAAAGTGATGCCATAGTAAGTACACATCGTCCATTTTTTTAGATTACAGGACTTTTACTCGCCCTAAATTAATGACAAATTACAAGGGAAGGAGCAGACAGGCACATCTAAAGTAAAAGTACATTAAAAGACTAATTTACCATTCAAAAATTTGAATTCCTTTACAGTACAATTTGCCTCTAGATGAGCAAATAACCAACATTTCTGTCCTTTTGGACACAACTAATCCTTAAGATCTTGGCTTGCAGGGAGACCTAGGTCTGAGAAGGCAAAGCCTCCCTGATTTGGGATGCGAGGAGGAAGATGGTAAGAGAAACTGGAAAAGAAGGTCAAACCAAGCCTGTAGAGCATCATGAGGAACAAAAGCAGAGAATCCCAGGACAGAGGGACAGCACCAAACTACAGGAAAGGAGCAGAAGCAACACAAGGAGACCCCAAAGTGGTGTTGCCTGATGTGGCACAACCTACAGAGGTAACCCTCTGGCCATTTTTAACCCCAACCCCAGGTCCTTGCACGAAGCCCAATCCGCTCCTCTAAGTTGCCGCAGTAGAGTCACATCGGTGAACTGGTGACAGTCTCCCTGGCAACAGCGTGACGTCAAACAGCAAAATGTGTATTTACTGCAGGTTCCACTAGATGGAGGAGCCAGGTCTCCCCCTTGCTCAGTGGCCTCAGGTGCTCAGAGGGTCAGCACTCCACACCCAAATTCATTTCGTGCAAGGGAAGGTGGAAAAAAACCCAACAGAGCACGTTAAGAGAAAAATATGTCTGGCTGGGGAGGAATATTCAGGAAGAACGGGAATGTGGGTATGAAACAGCAAGAGGTTTCCTTGTTACTTTTGTTCCAAAAATGTTTTTTTCTGTAGGAATTTGTGATTAAAAAAAAACCCACTGAAAACCAAACCAAAGACCACCACATACATTGGAACACGTGTGCGTTATGAAACACAAATTCACATTTTAATGGCTGCCTACCCACAGCCGAGTGTTTCTCAACAGAGTTAGAATAAATTCACACATCTGTGCATGTGTTCAAATACAGAAGTAGCAGAAATATCTCTCCAATTTTCTCGCTTGGAGAGCCTAGGGACTCCTAAACTGTGATTTTTGGTGGCTGGTGGCCTACAGATCACTTAAAGTGCTCAGAAAACCAAGGAGGCTGCCTGGTTTTTGCTGTTAGTTTTTATTAGCAGAAGGCGAAAAAACCAGCTGAAATACCTGCTCACATTTCTGCTGTAGAGAGTGGGTTAGGCAAACCCAAGACCTTTGCCTGCAGCTGCCCCACAGCCCACTCAAAGGCAATAATTGTGTAACAGGAGCCCTCAGCTTCCAATAATTTGTCACCAAGAGGTTCTGCCACAGGGCCATGACACAAGACCTGCCCCAGAACTGAGCAGCAGGGAAGGGGAAAAAAAAAAAAGCACTTTGAAAGAACACACACCTAAATCACAACAGTGGGAAAGGCAAGAATGAGGAACTCGAGTGAATGTGTAAGTACATAAACATTTCAACATGGAAAGATTAATGACAGAAGTAAAACATAAGTAGCAAGTCATTGTCCTGGTGAAAAGAAAGTCCAGCATCAGAGTAATTTGAATGAGATTAACGACAGTAATAACACAACCATCCAGTTTTCAACAAGAACTAAACTGCTCAGTCTTAATTTCCAATACTATTACAAAAGGCTGCCTGAAAAGTTTTTATGATTTGTAATAAGAAGATTGTGTCTCCAGCTTCCTTGTTAGGCAGATTAACCACCTACTGCTCCCGTGTAAAGTGGCCAAAAGCCAGCTTCTCACCCCCCCGGGTCCCACTGTGCTATTACAGTCTGAGAAAAAATATTCCTTAATCCTAGGTCTGGCAGGCTGAGATCTGTATTTCAAGGAAAACCAAAAGCAGGGCTAAAAAGATACATTTTTTAAATGCCAGAACTTGTTTTAATGGAAACCACAAACTGCATTTAAGATGCTCATTCTGCATTAGCTGAGTGTCCCTCAAAAATACAATTTCTTAATATATACAGGAACTTTAAGAATATGGAACTTTAAACACACACCTCTGCCATTCTATCAAGGCCTTCATGACAAATCTTGCAGCCTGCAGAGCTGCAAGGCTGGGTTAACTTCCTTAATCTAAACTATTATCATCTTCTGTGTCAGAAAACTTATTTAGTACCAAATAAAAGGGTATGAAGTCATCAGAAAAAGATCAGTGTTAAACTGAAATACACATCACATCCAATTTGGCATCTTTTAACTATCTAGTGCAAGCCCACACATATTATGACCACAGACCTGTAACATCTCCCAAAGAGTTTAGATTTGAAACCTTCATCGCAGAGTATTTTTGTAAGTCCAAATGAAGAGCACAACTTTGATCAAAGTAATGGTAATTTTACCAGAATTTATAGTTAAAGGTATATTTTCAGCTCAGTTCTGTCAGATACCACGTTCTCAGTGGTTTCTAAGCAACAATATAACTGAAAAACACTATAGTTCACAAGCTCTTGTATCACATAAGCAGGGAAATGGGAGAAAGGCACAAAACAGTCTGCTCAGTAGCTATTCTGAAAGTCTTGGTCTCTACAGCAACTGTGGGATTAAACCATAAAATCTGAGATGTCAACACATTTTTTAAACAGCAATTAGCTAAGTAACTATCAAAGGAACAAAGGATTCTTTAGGCTCATTTAACAAACGCCCCTCTTAATTCCCTTGGAAAAAGTTAATGAAGAAAGATGTCTTTGCCTTTGCAACAAAGTAGGTTTTTAACCAGAAGAGCAATGTACCTACCACCACTGTTTGTCCAAAATATGCTACAGAAAACTCTTGCCACTAATGTGTGGTCCCTCAGTAATAAAAATATATTAGTTCACTTCTCTTAGGATAAAAAAAAAAGTCTTCGGGAAGAGCTGTTTGCTATTAAATTTCAGCCATTATCTGTATATACATCACTGACAGAGCTGTTCAAATATTTTCTTAGAGTGCTTATTATTCTCCCTCCTTTTTTTTAAAGATTAGAATTGGAAGAGCAGAACAGACTGCTGAATGTCCTCAGAGGGAAAAATGTTTTAATTTGAGAAAATGTTTGCATGAGAACTGCAAGCTCAGCACACAAAAGTGAAGAACGCAGTTATTTATGCAACAAAACAAACCCAAATAGATTCATGGCAGGTCAGATTAAGGTCCACCCAGTGCATCAATCCTTTTTCAGATGAGCATGGTAGGAATGGGTGCCTAGGGAATTCTGTGCTTGCCTTGTTTTCATACCAGTCTCTCATCTATGTACTTGGAACAATCTAAGTTTTAGAGCTTCCTGCACCTAACATTCATGCAGAGGATGTATTGTTATGTTTAACAGCCTTTAATGGATTTCTCTTTCACATCTAATTGCTTTTTGAACCTGTGCCAATTTTTGGCACCTACCTCCACATATTCCATGATTTAACTACGCAATTTAGGGGTGTGGTGCAGCCTTTGTTTTACAACCACTGCCTGACAAACACGAGAGCTAAAGAGCATCAAATGAACATAGAAAAGAGAGACAGATTCATCATTCTTTATTCATCCCCTCCACGCCATCTTAGACTTTTACAGATCATTATTCCATCTTCCTCCTCCTGTTTTCTTTCCAGACAGGAGAATTATAATCTATTTGATTACTCATTATGAGGAGACATAAAATAGCTTCCGCTTACTTACTGGAACTCGAGGTAGAGACCACTCACTACAATAAAAACCTGTCGAGGTTATAAGGTATGGATGCTCCCAATACCATGAAGAAACTCAAGCTTCAGCCATGGTGCAGAGTTGATTAAAATATGAACAAACCCCAGTTTGTGTTACACAAACAAAAAGGATTTTCAAGTTGTGGACATCACTATTTCATGTCTGAACATGTCTGACCGCATTTTTAAGTGGAAGAACGAAACTGAAAGGCCCTCAGAGCTGACAGAAAAGTATTTGCTTACAGATACTCACCTTCATTGTATGGCTGGGGATTGCCAATAGGCCCACCAACCTGATCAGCAGTTTGCAGCACACTTAAATCCATCAGGATAACCACTCTCCTGCAACACAGAACAGGCAGCAAATAAAGACTTTCACTCCCTCTGCAAGTCCATCTCTGAATATCCTTTGCAGCAGGTGAGAGAACCAAGCATTAGAGGCTGATTCTTTGCATGGAGGATCTGGAAGACAAAAGCTCTCCACTGTCAACTAAGCCCTCTCTTGAGGGACAAGGAAGCTTGAAACTATCACACCGCATCAAGGATGATGGCAGGCTGAACAGGCACAAAACCAGCTTGAAACAACATCATGTTTTGAAAGTGTCCAAACCATACGAGGTTTTACAAGAGAGAATATATTCCCTGCCTCAAAAGTTGTTGTTTTCTCCCCACAAAAAATACTGAATAAAAAGAACACAAATCTCAGTTCACATCCTGCTAGACACATACATAATTTTTCCATAACAGTTTCACCTGGATCCCTTCTCATTTTGCAGTATCCTATCCTCTCGAATTTTCCTATCCTATTTCCTCAAATTTTAGTAAAAGACCAGATTCCATAGTACCTAAGTAACAAGATATCTCCACTGTTTCTTTTCAACAGCAGATAATTTTAAGGAAGCTTTGTACAAGTATTGGGAGTATTCCAGCTGGAGTTGGGAGTATTGCAACCAGAAACTTTATATTACTAAATCAGTGTACAAGATATATCTGCTCCCACTAGAGTCACATTCTGCAGTTTATTTCTTCTGTTACCGGTGCTGTGGACTTTCCCTCTTGCACCCTAAACCCTGAGGTATTTTCAGAAAATCCCAACCAAAAGCACTTGGCCTCTGCTTAGTCACAAAGGGAAGAGCCCCCACTAGTGCAGCTGCCTTTCTGTGGGGCTGTATTTAAAGATTAACACCAATACCTTCCATCTTTCAGGCTGTTGACAATGAATCTGTTAACCTGGCAAATACACCGGGCAGACAGGCGCTCCTCTTCCACCAGGGAGTTCAGCTGTGTTGCCAACATGAATGCTGCAGCAGAAGGAAAACATGGAAACAATTCACACTTATGCCAGGCTTAAAAAGGGCTGCCATGCTGGCCACAACTTTTTCAGCCAGACAAGTATTGCACTGCATCTACAACTTGCTCAGTTTAAGACAGAGAAAGCAGTGGAACTGCTAAGAAGTCACCAAAACTGAGCATAAACTATGCTGGTATTTATTCCCCACACTTCAGAGTGCAGTGATAAATAGAATGATTGCATATTAAAGAAGTGAGAGGAAGATTAAGCTAAACTACTTTAAAATCACTGTCACATGTACAGGTTTCTGTATTTCCATTATACCCTGCAGCAAGTTAATTGCTTAAATTTCACAAAGTTTCAGAAGACAAAGGTTTCACTTATATGACAAAATGCAGTTGCACACTTCAGAGTCTGTGGCCCAGTGTAAACCACATTTTCCTTCCATATATTCACTTTGCACCCAGTCACTAGACCGGAAACTTTATCGCCCTTAGCATCTCCACACTTAGAAAAACCTCCCTGCAGGTTATCATACTCACAGGAGAGGGTGTTCACCCCATCACTCATCAGCACTCGGTAACGTGGGGGCCCAGTTCCTGTAGCAATAGCCCGTGTATTCTGCGGGGAAAAAAAACACCCAGGGTTGTCAGCTCACATTTGTTCAGAAACTTTTCAGAACTAGAAAGTGACATCAACAGCAAGTGACTTTTCTATTCTGCTTTTCTAAGCACTAATATCAACGGCATAGCCCAAGTAATGTAGGACAAAATTAAGAGAACTAAAAGCAGAGCAGCCTTGCTCTGCAGAGGAAGTTTGGCTGCACTCAGGAGCCCACATGCAGTCACCGAGGGGCTGGCACAGGAGGGAAGGGACGGTACTCACGATGACTTGCAGCAGCACGGGCTTGGGGACGTCCTCCCCCTGCATTATGGCCTGGAGAAAAGAAAGAGACGCTCAGACAGGTGCCACCACCTCGCTCAGGAGCGCCTCGCGCCCCACGGTTACAGAACCACAGAACCAGTGAGGTTGGACCTCTGAGATCATCAGGTCCAACCTAAGAAGGGTTGTACCCAAGGAGTTAAGAAGGAACTGCCGTGGAAGAGCCAGGGACGCGGGTATGGCCATCACCGTTGGACCAGGACCACCCCGCGGGACCAGGCCCCGCTCCGGGCCTGGCTCTCCCCTGGGGACCGGGCCGGACGCGGTGCCCAGGCCCGGCCTTCACCTCCCACCCTGACCAGGGCCAGGACCATCCCGAGCCGCTCACCGCGATGGCCCCCTCGCTCAGCCGCACGCTCATGGTGCCGCGTCCACCGGTGCCGCCAAATCCTCCCGCCGCTGCCGCCAAATCCTCCCGCCGCCGCTACCGCCACCGCCTCCTTCCGGCGTCCCTTACGTCACGGCGTGCGTCCCCCGCCAGCACAGCCCTCCCATTGGCTGTCCGGCGCCGTACGGCGGAAGTGTTCCTCTGTTCCTGCCAGGGATGCTGCTGGGAGCCGCCATGGCAGTGCTGCCCGTGGCGCGGCGGCGGTGATGGCGCTGCCGGTGGCGGTGATGGCGCTGCCGGTGGCGGAGTGGCAGGGCCGCACCACCCGGCTCTGGGCCGCGCTGGACCCGGCGCTGCGGGAGCGGTTGGCGGTGGCTTCGCTTCACGACGCGGTGCGGCTGGGCTGCGAGCTGCTCCGGTGAGGGGCGGGCGGGGCGGGTCTGGCGCTGGGCAGCGAGGGGGACTGGGGCACTGGAGCATCTCTCTTCATGTGTATAAATAAAGGCGCGGTGGCAAAGGATGGACCAGGCTCTGCTCGGTGGTGCCGAGCAATGGTCAACAGGCAGGAACTGATGCCGAGGAAATTCTCTTTGGGTAAAATTCCGCCTTTCTACCTGACAGGAGGTTGGAGGTCAGCCTCTTGTGCCAGGGAATTGGCGATAGGACAAGAAGACATAGTCTTAAATTTCACTCGGGAAGGTTTAGGTTGGAGATTAGTAAGAATTTCTTCACAGAAAGGGCGATTAGACGCTGGAAAGGGCTGCCCGGGGAGGTGGTGAAGTCACTTTTGCTGGAGGTGTTTAAGGAAAGATTGGACGTGGCATTTAGTGCCACGTTGGTTGACAAATTGGGGGTTGATCACAGGCTGGGCTCGATGGTCTCAGAGGTCTTTTCCAACCTAATTGCTCCTGTGATTCTATGAATATGAGGAAGAACTTCTTCCCTGTGCAGTGACCACGCACTGGCACTGATCGAGAGTGTGAATCTCCCTCACTGGAGACATTCCAGAACCTTCTGGACACAATCCTATGCCACGTGCTCTGGGATGACCCTGCTTGAGCAGGCAGGTGGGACCAGATGATTCCAAGCTGATTCTGCGGTGCTGACCCCACAGGACCGAGGAGGAGGCGGCCCTGGTGCAGTTGTGCCGCCGGGTGTGCACAGACAAGGAGCCGGCGGCCGCCAGCTGGTACCGGGAGCAGGGAAATCGGGAATTCGGGCGCTGTCAGTACCAGGCAGCCCTGAGGCTCTACTCCAAGGTAGGTGTGGCATGAGGGGGTCCTGCAGCCCCTCATGATTGAGGAGCTTCTGTGAGGGGCGAGGAGCATCTCCCATGAGGGGATCCCCAGGAAGAGGATCCCGCAGCACCTGCTGAGAAGGTGCCGTGAGGGATTCCCCCAAGGCAGCAGCAGTTCTCTGGTCTCCACAGGCAGCATCCCACGAGCTTCCTGGCAGCCCCGAGGTGTCCATGTGCTTTGCCAACCGCTCGGCTGCCCTCTTCCACCTGGGGCATTTTGAGGTAAGTGGGGTCAGGGCAGCACCCACCCCACAAGGTCCTGGGTGCCCCTGAGGTATTTGATTGTTAGAACAAGAGACAGCAAATCAGGTGTGTTTCCCAAGCTGTACTTAAAGTGTTCATCACTCAACTTTCCGACGGGTTCCTACTTTCCTTCTTGTATGTTACGATGCTTTATTTGGGCAGCAGGTTGGTTATGCATGTGGGATTTGCTGATTAACATACAGAATGCTTTCATGAGGTTGTCTTAGGTGGAATGACAGAGCACGAGTCTCTGCTGGTTTTCAACCCCTCTTAAAAGGCCTTGTCTTTGTTCCTAGGTTTGTTTGGAAGATATCGCCAGGGCTGAAAGCCATGGCTATCCAGACAGGCTGCTGCCCAAGGTTCTGCTGCGGAAAGCTGAGTGTCTGCTTTGCCTGGGAAGGTTACAGGACGCACAGGATGCCCTCGGAGTGCTGGAGAGTAAAATTGCCATGGATGGGCTCATGACTAGTCCTACACACCAGACACTGCTGAAAAAGTTAAGTCAGCTGAAGGTTAAATTACATGAGAAACAGCTGCGTCCAGAGCCTGCACGAGAAGCACATGGTGGCATTCAAGGGAAGTCAGAGATTTGGGAAGAAAATGACAGTATTTCAGGTGCATCTTCATCTCTGAGCTTGAGTTTTGATGCAGAGAGAGGACGTCACTTGGTGGCCTCCCAGGACATCGTGCCAGGACAGATCCTGTTGAAAGAGGAGGCCTTTGTGAGTGTGCTCTGCCCTGGAGAGAGCCTTCCTCTGCCTCCGCAGGGTGGTGAGACCACGTGGGACACTCGAGCCACTAATGCAGACCTCTACTGCCACCGTTGTCTGAGTCAGCTGCTGGCCTCAGTGCCTTGTCAGGGGTGCAGCTATGCCAGGTACTGCAGCCAGGCCTGTGCAGACGTGGCATGGCAGCAGTACCACAGGACAGAGTGCTCCCTGGGAGCGCTGCTCCTCACACTGGGGGTCTTCTGCCACGTGGCCTTGAGGACTGTCCTGCTGGCGGGGTTTGCAGAGGTTAGCAGGCTGGTGGCGTGGTCCCACGGTGGGGACAAGGACCTTCAGAGCCCTGAGGCAAGATGCAAATGTCCCAGTGAGGCACCAGATGCAGGAGCTGGTGCCAGAGGTATCCGTGGTTGTGACAGCCATGGTCAGTACCGGAGTTCTTACCAAGCTCTGTTCCACCTTTTGCCCCACATTGAGCAGCACAGCCCTGAGCACAAGTTCCTCTGCATGCTCAGTGTAGTAGTTCTATGCAAACAGCTGCAAGCAGCTGGCCTGGAGGCTTCTGTGTTGAATCAGGAATCACCTCAGCAGCGGTCCAAGCCAAAGACATGTGAAAAAACCTCGGATGAATTGTCCCCAGAGCTGCAGACTGTGGCAGAAGCAATGCTGAGGCACGTGTTGCAGCTGCAGTGTAATGCACAGGCAATCACTGTGATGCAGGAGCTGGGTAAGATAAAAACTTTTAAGCCCTACTGTGTTGTCACGGAATGGTTGGGGTTGGAAGGGACCTCTGGAGATCATTCAGTCCAAATCCCATGCCCAGGCAGGGTTACCTGGAGCAGGTGACAAAGGGACACATCCATGTGGGTTTGTAATATCTCATTACCTCCTTGAGCAGCCTCTTCCAGTGCTCTGCCACCCTCAGTGGAAAGAAGTTCTTCCTCATGTTAAGGTGGAACTTGTTATTTAGTTTATGGCCATTACTCCCTGTCCTATAACTGGGCACCACTGAAAAGCATCTGGCACTATCCCCTGAAATCTGTTTTTGAGATATTTATATGTATTGGTGAGATCCCCTCTCAGTCTTCTCTAGAATAACCAGAGTCAGCTCCATCAGTCTCTCCTCATAAGAGAGATGCTCCAGACCCCTCATCACCTCTGTAGCCTCCACTGGATCCTCTCTGGATCAGTCCTCTCTGGAGGAGTCCTGGGCTTCTTTTTTTTCTTTTTTCTGAGGAGCCCAGGACTGTCCTGTCCTTGCTCATCTTCCTTGTGTGAAGTGAAGAGATTGAATTATCAGCTGTAAAAAGCTCCCGTTGCAGATGGAAATGACTTGTTTAAAATTTAATGGCCTGTCCCATGCTGGTGTGTTCCTTGGTGAACATGCAGAGCCTGTTTAGCTATTATTTATTGCAGCAATATACCAGGAACCTTTCTGCTGCTGTGTGTGATCAGTCACAGTGCTCATTGCAGAAATTGTGTGGGTTTGGGAGCATTCAATCTCAACCTGCTTGGTTTTCCTCTGTCTTCAGGGCCTGGAGATGGGGCTGTTGTAAATAAGAAGCCTGTGAGGCTGGCAACAGCCTTCTTCCCTGTCCTCAGCCTCCTGAACCACTCGTGCTGCCCCAATACCAGTGTGTCATTCAGTGGGACAGCTGCCACTGTCAGGGCATCGCAGCCAATCCCAAGTGGCCAAGAGATTTTGCATTGTTATGGTAAGCCCAGATTCTGTGTTTGTCGCAAGGCACAGACATCATTCACCTCTCCTCAGCATGCTGATGACTATTTATATCATAATTCTCATATAATTCTCTTATAATATTGCCAGAGTCTGTTTAGCAGCCTTGTTCAATGCCGCATTTCATCTCTTGAGCCCACTGTTAGATTTTCAGTCTCCAGTTGTGTCCTCTCCAAAATATACCTAGTCTTAGTTGTAACAAAAATCCATTTTTTCTGATATTAAGAACTTTTCCTGTTGAGAAATCCCTACCCTTGCCATCCTTTGCAGGACCTCACCAGTGCAGGATGAGGGTTGCTGAGAGACAGCAGCTTCTCAGGCAGTATTTCTTCGAGTGTCGCTGCCAGGCGTGCCTCGAGGAGTTAGAGTCTGGTGTTGAGAGTGTGGTGTCCAGAAATTCATTCTGCTGTCCCAAGTGCCGGGCTCAAATGCAGGTAATTCTTCCATAGTTATTATTGTGGAACTTACTGGGGTGTGTAAGGTTTGGATCTGGGAAAGCCAAGAATTAAAGAGCTCAGTTTGATCCCTGCTCAGAAGCCAAAAGCTTCTGTAGAGTCAAGACAGTATCTCACTGTTTCTTATAAAATCAAATAAGCTGATAACAATTTATTAGAAAGTCACTTTGTTTAATGAATACAACTGAGAAACAATTTAGCATCTCCATAACACAGATGGAAAGTAAGCTTTGAGTTGGACATGAGCAGGAATGATCTCAGAGGTGATTTCCACAGGGGGAAGACACACTTTGTTGTTCAAATGAAGCTTGTGCAACCTCAGCCAGCAGAGAGAACCTGTCTTGCCGTTTACAGGACCTTCAGCAACAAATCAAGAAAGCTTTAGACCTGCTGAGAGATGGGAAGGCTGGTAAGGCTCAGCTTTGTGCTCTGAGGTCAGGAGTGAGGAGCTCAGGTCGGGACAGGAACCATGAGATGGCACTGTTGCTCATGCCATTGGGGTCCTGTGACATGTGGCCTGGTGTCCCTGTGGACTTCAGCTTTAGATTTTTCATACCCCTGATTCGGGTGTTCATCTAAGTCACACGTTGTTCCATAGTAAAGTGATTAAAAAGAAATCAGGGTAACATTGGAATTGGACATTCCTAGGCCTTATTTTCCTGGAGGGAGTTGGGCCAACCCTGGGGCAGGATAAGCAGAGGTGCAGATGAAGTCAGTGTTGAATCCTAACCAAATCCCAGTTAGCTGTGTAACATGCAAAGATGAGATTGGATTGATTTTATTTTATGGATCCATGGAGACTGGCCATAGGGTAAATTTTATAATCTGTTTTTTATAGATCAGGCTATCAAAATGCTCCGGAAGTGTCAGATGGATGCTGGAAACTTCTTGTCTCCAGAGCATTTGTTGATGGGAGAGATGGAAGATCATCTGGCACAGGTCTATGCTACACTTGGTATGGCATTGTCTTCTCACTATTCCATGTTTCCTGAACTTTGAATTTGACATGACTAACTTTTTCTTGGACTGATCCTCTCATTTTTTTTCCCTAGTTTTGACAGCAGAGCTCTCAGAAAGATCAAAACTGTGTTCCCAGCAGCCAGTGAAGAATACTGTGCTCTCATGTCCTTTTAGATTTCCTGTCCTGGTTCTGTGGACAGAGTTCGTCACATTTTGATTGATTCTGTCAGATTCTTTGGGTGGCAGTAGCTGTAGGAAGTATTTATTCCTTTCTCATTGTTTTGTTTTTCTATCAGGGAAGTGGCAGGAAGCAGCCAGACACCTGAAGAAGAGTATTGAGATTGTGGAAATGCACCATGGGCCATCAAGTGTAGAAACAGGCCACGAGCTTTTCAAGCTGGCACAAATCCTCTTCAATGGGTGAGTTTGGTTTCATCCTCTGTCCCTTCCCTGCACCACTCCTGTGTCTGATACAAGATCACGGCAGGTGGCCCTTGGCACCTTGAGGGTGTCTCACAAGGACATGGCAGTCTGGCACAGCTACTGAAGTTGGCCGTACTCCACTGGGATCCCCTTATACCTCATGACTCTCTTTGGAGTCTGTTTCTCTGCTTTGTGCCTGTCTATTTTTTCTTCTCCCTGGCTCAGTTTACTGCCTGTCCAATTGTTTTATTCTGACAACTCATCACCCTCAGTGTTTATACCTCACTTGTATAATGTTGCTGACATCTTCTCGAAGGAGGGAATGAAATCCTCTTGCTTTATTGCAAGGAAATCCCCTGACTGCTTCTGAAAATCTCCTCACAACAACTCCCTTTAACCGAATTAATTTTAGCAGAAGCTGCAGTGATGAAGTAGTGGGTACCTATAGACTCAAAGATAATGTTTTCAGGTTTTGTCCATCTCCTTACCTTTCCCTCCCCCTCATCCTCCCTTTGCAGCTGAAGCAGATTCAATTTTCTTGCTGCCGGAAGGCAGAGGACAGTGGGATCTGTACCCATGAACAGGTTTAGGTTTCTGTTAAGGAGGGCTTAAAGGTTGTGTAAATCAAGAAGCTGAATTAGGTATTTTGCATGCTCTGTTCTTATTATCTTCCTATTTCAGATTTGCAGTTTCTGAAGCTCTGAGCACAATTCAAAGAGCAGAGGAGATTTTGTCGGTGCACTTTGGTCCTCATAGTGCTCAGATCCAGGAACTACAAGAGATGAAGGCCTGTCTGTCAGAGCTTCCCAGAAACATCCTTCAGAGGACTTAATTTCCCTGTCAAAGGAAGCTGCAATGTGATCTGTCATCAAAGCTAAGTGTCATGTGGTAAGGTAGTCATGTAGTACAAGCTGGAAAATCATGTGTAAGAGCAACTTGAATGAAGCCTTGAAATGCTCTTTAGTGAGCCTGTTGTAAATAAAATGACCAATTCTAACGTGAGAGGTCTGTGTGTGGTATGGTGGGAACAGAGACTGTTGTATAAGTTCTGTGTGTGGGTTGGAAACAAATGTTTGAGTTGCTTTTGTGTGAGATGTGACTCTCCCCTGTGTGGTACCCTGAGCATTGTGAACATGCAGTCATCCAGAGCATGCTGCCTTCTATTTTTAATACTGTGAAGCACTTTCCTACTTGCTAATGTCAAATGGAAGTGGTTGGAAGGGGTGAGGCAACAGCCTGGGAAGTGCAAACTTAAAAATCTATAAAAGGGGGCACTGCAGGACTTGGAGGGCTCCACCATAGGTCTGTCAATGATGAGGGATTCAGAATCAACAACTGGTGTCAGGTTGGAAAACAGGATGGGGAACAATGCAGCATACAGCAGATAATGCTTGCTTTCAGAACACAGAACTGCATTCATCCTCAGGGGAAATTGGGAGTGAAGGCACAGGATGTAGGTAGACAACCTTTCAAGGGAGAATACTTGGGCTTGCTGAGTTTAATAGCAAAAGCTCTTTTATTGCAGCATGAAGGCGTACGATTTGCAAGTTGTGTCTTTGTGCAGCAGAGCAGGGAGCCAGTATCCCTCCCAATAGCACCCTTTCCATTTGGGCCCTACCATGGCAGATTATTGTGAAGGGATCTAAACACCCCTTGGATCCAGGATCTTGCCAATGAAGAGGAGGGTTCCAGTGGTATCATCTCTCAGTACAAGAAGGAAAGGTCTGTCCACATGATATTCTATGGGAAAGGTCAGACGAGCAGCATTGGCCCCAGGGTTTGGTGTGGATCTTTCCCCATCCTCACTAAGCTCCAGCATTGCCTTGTGTTGCACATGAGATAATCTCAGAGGTTTGGCAGAAATCTTGGAGAAATCAGGTGATGTGAAAAGTGATTGGAGCCCTGGAGAAAAGAGAGAAAATTCCATTAGGCATGGACTGCAGATGGGGGAGCAGCACTGCTAATGCTGTGATCCAGGAGGGCAGAGAGCTTGGGGGAACAGGGAGAAGCAGCTTCCATCTGTTTGAACTGAGCTTCAGCCTCTCTACCTCACCAGCATTGTGGGAGCTTGGTGAAGAGATGTGACAAAAAGCTGAGAAGTCCTGGATGAAGGTGATTTGGTTGGTGGTGAAATCTCCACACCCTGGCCTAACTAACAACCTACCAGCTTCATATTCTGAGAGCAGGAAGCAATTCGAGCACTGCTTTGAGGCCTGGGGGGCTGCAGAGGGGGGCTGAAGTACATACTTGTCTCCTTTAGTGTGCTGCCAAGTGCCTCTTCATAGTTCAGCTTTAGTTTGGGCAGGCTCAGCACAGCGTGGACTGTCTTCAGCTCCTTGTCTACATCATGGACAAACTCAGAAGTGAGGCTTTCCTCAATCAGAGTCATGTTCTGGGTCACCCTCGTGGGCAGGAAGAACATGGCACTGATTCCCTCTGTCAGGGGCAGCTGGGCAATCTGCAAGGCCAGAAATAAGAGAGAGATTAGAGAGGGTCACATCAATAAGGAAAAGTTTTACCCATCCTGTAGCAGGCCTGTGTCTCAGGCTGGAATCTCAACCTTTCCAGTTAACATTTGATCTTTTTCCCTGTTTTCTTTGGTCTGACATGATGCTTCCTGACACTTCTGGCTTTTTCCCCTTTCAGCCATCCTTGCTGCACTCTTCTGCTATGGAAGTTCTCTCTCACTGGTTAAATCCTGCAGCATTGCTTTGGAGAATTCTCACTGGAATACCTTTGACCTCATGCTATGGGGAAAGATTGGCTGAAAGAGATTGAGGTGAAAATGTTTTGAGAGGTGTGCCCTGCCCTTCTTGCCCAACTTTAAGTCAAGCAATACAGGCTGGTAGGACCTGGGCATAATTTAAATTTTGGACTGCTTGTCACATGTCTGGTGTAGAATTGGGATATCCTAAGAATCAACACCACTGCCTTTCAAAATAGGGATTGCAAAAGTAGCTGATGGGAGGGGAGAGCAGGGCTGTCCTCTGGAATAGGTTAACAGGGAGGTGTAGCTGAACCTGCTTCTCAGTAGGTTTAGGAGATCTTAGGCAATATTTGCTCTCTGACCTTGCAGTTGAGTTCTGAGTCAAAACCATATCTCAGTATGGCTTTGGGGTCTGACATCATGGACACCTTCACAGTTCTGTCCCCATCCAGGTGGAAGTCCTTCAGGGCAGTCTTCTTGGTGTCAAACTTGGTTTTCCATGTCCCTGTTTTTTAAGAGAGAAAATGGAGGATTTTCTGGAATAATGGCACATGAATTATCTTGTGCTTTAATATACAGTATTTATGCTTTTAGAGTTGAGGCATAACAGGGATAGAAATAGACTGATTGGAGCTACTGATTTACTGCCATCTTTGGCCCCTCCTTTTCATCTGAGAATTGGCTAAATGGCAAATAAATAATCAAGCCAGTGTATGGGTGGAGTAGCTATTGAGAAGCTGATGTCTACTTATGTAATTACAAAACTATTTTAAAGGGTAACAGTTGTGTCAATGCATATAAAGTGCTTCTCTCCCCACCCTTTATTTTGCTCCTTGTCTCCAAGCAATAATTCTCCAGGACACTATCTTACAACATGTTTTAGAACAGCTCTCTACTATCAAACTGATCCTTCTACAGTGGTAAAAAGACTCTAAGCTGTGCCTTCCCTAAATGGTAATATCCTGTCTCTGAATGGAGTTTTGTGACCTTAAACTTTCTTCTCTGGTTCTGGCTGCAAACAGGTCAAGATTCAGCTTCCCAAGAGTAATAATTCCCTCCTCAGGACTATTTTAGTTCAGGTAGTGTGTGGTTTTTTTTCTTCTTTACTAAACATTCTCAAACACTTTCTTCTCACACTCTGTCTCTCTGACAGTCTATTTGCTTTATTGGAAGTGAGAGCATTCCTTCACATCTCTAACACTTAGTGTTTAATGGACTTTTTCTGCATCCAAGCACACAACATTCTTACCCTTGAAGAAAGCAGCCCCAGCAAGGAGAATACTGACATCTGTGGGCATGTCCTTCATGAACCTCATAATCCTCCCCTTGGTCTGCTGTCTGACCCAGTTGTTGATTTCTTGGAGATCTAACTGGGTGTTGCCACTCAGTGCCCTCAGTCGCATCTTGTAGGACTTCTCGAGCTGGCTGTGAAATCCAGGCCTTGCCCTGAGTCCTGGGGAATAAAAACATGGATACTGCAGCTAGCTCCCTTATCAAAACAATCTCAAGACAGCAGGTTGCAATCCAAAGCCCAGCAGCAGGTCTCTCATGAAATATCTGTGGCTGTTTGTCTACAGAAACCTGCTTTGAAGAAGAATATCTGAAGTCACATTAAGGAAACTGATCCAAAATCCTACAGCCACCCATGCTGGAGCATGGGATAACTCTCTTCTGAAAACTGAAAAAAGGAGATAAGAACTCAAGGCTTGGACACAGCCATTCCTATATCAGCCTTTGTTCTTTCCTCAGCCTGCTTTATGAGTACAGCTTACTCAACCTATTGGATTCTTGGAACCAGCAGGTTCCAAAAGATAGCTCTTAGCATTCTCAGCAGATGTTTATTGCATGCCAGAAGCAGACATTTCAAATAGCTCTGCAAGGAATTAAACAAAGGAACATGGCTGAGTGTTATCACAAATAGAAAATGTGATCTGTGGTTCCTGGAAGCCAGCAACACCTGCCAGAGAGCCTGGAGTGAAGGCAAAATCCTCAGCAGGTTTCTTTTAGGTCTTCTGTGAGTTAACTGTTCTGCCACCAATGGCTTTGTGTGCATGTCTGGGCTTTTATTTAAGTGCATGCAAACTTTCCAGGCATTTTCTGGAGCAGCAAGAGCATTCCATGCCCTGTCTGCATCCTGGCTCAACAGGATGCCAGAGCTGTAAGTGCTGTGTTACTCAGTCTGTTTTTATATATATACCCACCAAAATAACTACTGCCGACAGTGATTTAGGTAAAATTTTATAGAGGGGAAGAAGGACTTTTACTTTTCTCCAAGGTGATCCGGGAGGCACTTTTCATGCTCTTCTCTGGCCCAGTCACACTGCTCAGGAGGTCCTTGTAGGTGTCGTGGACCTCAGCTTTGTTGAGCAGATCGTAGAAGAGTGCACGAGAAATGACATTTTCTGTTCGTTCTCCAGCCCCTGCCAACGACCAGAAAAACATCAGAGAAAGGCTGTCAGACCAAAGGGTGCTTGAGGAAATGGGGCAAAGAACTCACCGAGTGAGAGGCCGGAAAGTGCAGTGGCCAGGCTGAATGGAGACAGCAGCACGTTGGCCGTGGCTGTCCGGCTGGACTGCTGGCGGTACAGGTCATAGCCAAAGTTGGAGACTGCAGCTGCCAGCTTGTTCACAGGGCTCTTGTAGAATGGATCTTCCTCTTCCTCGCCAGCATTGCCTCCATCAGCTGTGGCAGAGTTCTAGCAGGTACAGGAGTGCTTTGGTTAGACCTGCATTTGTGGTGAGTGCTTCAAAGGCAAACAGCTACAGATCCTCTCCTATGATCTACAGAAATATGGGCTTCATCTTATAGAGCGTAGGAACAGTTACTTTAAGGCCAAAGGCAGCACTGAGTTTGAAATTCTGCCTCGTGGTCATCCCCTGATGTAACTACTGTGGTTTTATCCAGGTAAAGCAGGAGTTAGTCTCATTATGTTGCTAAATAAAATCCTGGTAATTTAGGAGGGTAGTGCTTAATCCTTCGGTAAGAATCTCTAAAATTAAATTACCCGCTCCACACCTCTCTCCCTCGCTCTCTACGTGTTGTCTCCTACTCACCTGCTCAGAAGCTGAGTTCTGGGTTCTGCTTGGGACTGTTAAGAGACCCAGGAAAAGGAGAACCACTGGAATTGGCATGCCTGGACCTACAGAGTAAGAATATGACAGAGAGAGTTTGAGCAACCAGGTAAATACATCTCTGCCACAGCTATTCGCTGTGCCTGGTTGTGACAGGAACTGCAGTGACAGATGCTACTGCTGCTTGTCCTTCCAATTGTGAAGCACACACCTGATCTGAGCCAGGTTTTCTTCTCTAGTTGGAAGTATCCAGCCAGACTGGCCCCAGTGACTCTAAAACTGGGCGAGCACAGGCTGTGGGTTTGCCTGAGCACTAAAGCAGATGTGTGTGGCCCAAACCACACTGATGCTGGCAGTCACTGAGTGCCAAGGTCCAGAAAAGCACCAAATCAGTACTTCTGAGTCTTAGGGTTCAAAAAAATGCAAGACTGCACTTATAAAAGGTACCAAAAGTAGCCTGACTGGGTACTGCTTTGTCATACAAGTGACCTGCCTCAGGCAACAGTTTGCTGTTTCTTGTGTCTACATGCACCTGTGTCCATACTTTCCTTCTTATTTGCAATTTGATCAAGTGAAATAGAAGAGCTTTCTTAAAAGAAAGGGGAATAAATACCAAATGCTGGGCCAGACCTGGGGAAGTGAGAGAGAGAGCTTGGCTTATTCAATATTTTTTATGGAGGTGGGAGAAAAGCACTAAAGTCCCCAGAGTTGTTCCTTCTGTGGAATCCACTTTTCATCACTCCAGTCCTGGGATGAGTGACCCTTCCAGACAGATCAGCCTGGTCCAGAGGGCAGTGGGTAACCAACCCAGGGTTTTGCTGTGGGTAAAGCAGAGCTGCTGAAGTTTCCTGCCCTGAGAACAGACGCCACCGAGGCTGGTCTGAAGCAATGTTTAGATAGATTCCCAGGAATTAAAGGAAGAGGGTTGTATTTAACTAACCCCTGCCATCCAGGCAACTAGAGAAATCAGAGGAAGAACATGTGTTTCAGATTAACTTCAGCTACAAGGAAAACACGCCTGCTGCTAGAAATACACGTGGCGACAACAGCCCCAGTTCAAGACCCTGTTCAGGCAGTGAAAGGCAGTTCTCTGTTTCCCTTTCCTGCCTTTTCTTCTGGAGGCAGCTCCCCCTTGAAGAAAAAGGCATCACAGTGGAGGTTTTAAGCTTTCATCTGTGTTCAGCCAATGAAACACAGAAGTGGTACCCTCTTTCCCCTGTGCACTTGCATCCTGCTGCTGTCCCGGCTGCCGAGTAGGTGAGGTTTCTGGTGCAGAAGATGTGGCTCAAGAGGATTTACCCTCTGGCATACCTGGTGGTGTGATAGTGGATATGATGTTGGGATTGCTCCTGTGATTGCAGAGTTTTACAATGAACAGGCACTACGCTGGAAGAGAGACAGCAGAAGCCCTGCCTGAGTCTAAGTTAAACAGGCCTTAGTGAGGGCTCTGGGAGGATGCCTGTACCAAGCTGCACTCTTGCATGCTGAGAGGAAGAGGTCTGGCCCAGTATAGCTTAGAGATGAAGCTTTTCCATGGAGCATAACCTTTTCTCTGAAGAAAAAGAAAATAATCTCAACACAACCTCTGCTTCCAGCTATACTGAGCTCCTGGGAGCATGGGAGCGGAGATTGGTTTTGCAGATTGTATTGTTTTTGCCAGTACTGTCACCAGCTTCATATTTCTCAGACTTTGCCAAAAAGCAATTTCCATTTTAAAAAGACAAAGCCTTTTGCATTTGAATTGGCCTGAACATCTGGATTCTATTTGTATTTCTCTTAGCACACAGCCAGAAACACAGAGAAAAGAATTTGGTTGGATCAGAGGTGGGATGGTTTCAGGCATGATATTAAAATCTGTGGCTGCCTTGAAGGAGAAGGAGCAACAGCGTGTGGTGTTACAGTCAAAAGGTACAGGAAGAAAACCTTGAGAAATGAGCTGAGAAGGAACTTTGTGTCTGGGAGTTGTCAATTTGTGAAGGCCTGCAGGTGCAAAGGAAATATTTTACTCTCCACTTCCAATGGTACAAGTCTCTCACATCATTTCTGAACACTTCTGACTTTAGAGGTGCTATGGAACAAGACCCATGAGTTCAGACTGCCTGTTGTGCTTGTTCCACAGCACCAGCTCCTGGAGCATCCTGCAACCACCAGCTCCAGAGGGTCTGACTGTCACCAAACTTGTTACCATCACAGGCAAAAAGCGTGTTCCCTGCTGCAAGGCAGATTCTTGAAAGGCAGAAAACCCACCCCAGTTCCCAAGCACAGCTCAGCCCTGGAGGCAAAGCTGGTGCTGGTGGCTCCCAGTCCTTGGGGAGGTCTCTTGGTGGGAATCCCACCTGCAGAAGAACCATTCTTCCCATTTCCCAGGTCCTCTGCAAGCTGCCCAGCCTCAGCCCTTGCCCTGTGCTCCCCTGGCCGCTGGCAGTGGCACAGGTGAGCTGTCCCTGAGCTCTCCCTTACCTGGGGCTCCTCTCGGCCGCTGCTCTCGGGGCTCCCAGCGGGTGCGAGTCGAGGACAGTGCGGGTTTGGTGCAGCCACATCTGCTTTTTGCTGCTTCCCCCAGCCCAGCCTTCGGCAGGCTTCAGGTTACAGCTTCCCAGGGCTCTCTTAAAGTGCTCTGCTCCCATTTTCTGCTGCTGCCACCCTCGCGCTGAATTGCACTAATTTTTTAAGCCTTTTTTTTTTCCCCTCCCAAATAAATGTACTCCCTTTGCTGAGGGCAGCCTGGTGGGTAAAGCACAGGTTGGAAAGGCAAACGCTCCCTGCCCTGTTCGAGCAAATCTTTTATCCCAGCAGTTCTGCCACAGGTCACATCAGGGAATTCCTTCTGCCTCAGAGGTATGGTTAATGCAGCAGTGTTTCATGGATTTATGGATTTATGTCCAAGACTTAATGGAGAGAGTTACAAAGTGGAAACAGGATTCTGTTGTTTGAGGCAGTTAAGATGCTGGGAAGTGCTTGTATCCAGTGATAGTTACTAGTTAACAAGAAATCATTAACTGGCTTTAAGTTTTTGGCTGAAAAGAAAGGCTAAAAAGCCAAAGACTTGTTAAAAAATAAGATGAATTAAGAGAATCTTGTAGAAGCTTTCAGAATGATAAATTATATGGAGAAAGGAAAGGTACAGAGGAGTTTTATTATTCGCTTCAATAGAAGGCTCATGGGGAGCACCCACCTGAGCACATTTAAATCAAGGGGAATGCATTTTTTAATAAGTATAAAATTGTAAAACCCATTATAACTAGATATTGCAGAAGATGAAAGATAAATAGATTTGAGGGTAAAAAGCCCAAACCAAACTAAATTAGTGGAAGACAGGTCCCCTGAAGGCTACCAATGGTCAGCTGGGCAATACAGCCTGAGAACAGTTGGTTTTCCTTGTCCTTTGTAATTTTTGGGGTTTTTTTTCCCCCCCTGCCATTTGTTACTGGTTACTGGAAGAGCCAGGATACTGGGATGACTGGACATGCAGCTAACCTGATCCAGTTTGCCTTGGAAATGCTGGAAAGGCAGTGATGTCAGAGCCCCTAGCCTGGGCTCGCTGCCCCCAGGTAACGAGGAGCTCACCCAGTCCCTCAGCAAAGGGGAAAGGATGGGCTTCGAGATGCATTAGCTGCTGGCTTTGCAAGCCAGGAAAGCAAATCAGGTGTGCCCTGTGATCAGTCAGTGCTTCAAAGGCGAGCCCTCCTAACAGCAAAGGTAGCAGCTCTGCTTTCAGCTGCTTCTCACCTTGCTCTGTGAGAAATCATCTGCAGAGAAAAAATTGTACTTGTTATTCTTCCATTCTCAGCCCAGGAATGGGGGTGTTGGCTGTGGAGATGTTTTCTGGTGGTTTTTGTCTCCTTTTGATACCTTGTTTATGGTGTTACAATGCCCTTTATGGGAGGACCACAAGAGAAGTTTTTATGTCTCGTCTCTATTTTCAAATGAAAACCCATCTGTTTAAATACAGGTTTGGTTTAAAACCATTTAAATCAGAGTGGTAATTTCATAGAATGTTATTACAGACCAAAGCCAGCTTTATTCATGTAGGTGAAAGGTATCCCTGAAATGGTGCATTAAACTCATCTAACAAAATCAGATTTGTTAAATCAATACAAACATTTTCCTGTTGTTCTGGTTTGGGTTCAGTATGCTCTCTGACAGTGTTCACCTCTGCTGTGGATGTACTGGTGATATGAATTTGCTCTAGGTAAGGAAAAAAATACATCTAATATTAAAGATACTGGGACTTATTTGATATTCTGAGCCAGTGGTGCAGATGGATAGAGCAGACACCCTGTGCTAGTCATGTCTTTTCAGAGTACAGCTCCGTCAAAATGAAAGCTTTAGCAATGCAAAGTGGAAATTCCTGAGCAGAAACATTAATATTACTTTGCATTTTACAAACTGCCTCTTCTGGAAAGTCAGTGAAGTGAAAAAGAGTCTTATGGTTGGTGTAACTGATAATTTGTTGAGCGAAGCACAGTCATGGAGGGCTGCTGTACTGTCAAATAAGATGAAATTAATAGTTTGACAAGAATAGCTTGGAGGAGGAGTGATGGCAGCAAGACAGAAAATAGGAAATAAGAACCAAGCTGTTCAGGAAACTGAGAACAAGGGAAAAAACTTTATAAAAGGGGGAGCTGGAGGGCAGAGGCGTGAAAAGGAAGACTTGAGCTTCAAATTTTGCAGAGGTGGCAGTGCAACAGGGTGGCATTCAGGGAGGTTACAGTAGCCGGAGCAGACTTACCTAAGGCATGGAATGGTATTTCTGAATGTTAGAGAATGAATCTGTATAAATAAATAATCTAAAATGTTCCCTGTGGGCTAGAGCTGTGCCCTCTAGTAAGAAAGGCTGAATTCTTGTGGGTTTACTTGTTAAAATTGCACAGCCCTGTAATTACAGATTCTTTCTGAAGGGTATGTGTCATTATGTTGGTTAGAGGGGTAGGCATTATCTTCGGCCATTCTTCTCCTTTTAGACCAGCAGAAATGTATAATTGGAGGCTGGAGCCAGGACTTTTTATTCCCCAAAGTCGCCTGCATCCCCGAAATTCATGGTTAGTGAGTCAGTCCTTCTCTTATGCCAGCAGATGGTGCAGACTATTCAGGGACGGAGGCTCCCAGAAGCATTCTGCTCCTTCCTTTGAGGGAAGGCAGCCTTCCCAAGCGAGGAAAACACTGCCAGAAGGATGGTCCTTGGGCTCTCTAACTGCTGCTTTGCAAGAACAGAGCACCAGCCTTTTTGCCCAGAATCTGAGGGGATTTGGAAGCAGAAATTACTATGGACAGGAGTTGTTTTGTACAGAAGTGCTTACGAGCTAGGCTCGTATTTTTAAGTGGTAGGATGGTTTGGTTGGGTGGAGGGTCCCCAAGATTCTTTGAAAGAATCATAAAATGATTTGGGTCAGAAGGGACCTTAAGAATCATCTTGTTCCAACCCTCCTGCCATGGGCAGGGACACCTTCTGCTGTTCCAGGTTGCTTCAAGGCCTGTCCAAGCTGTCCTTGGGCACTGCCAGGGATGGGGCAGCTGCTCTGGGCAGGGCCTCATGAACTTTTAGTGGCCTGCTGCATTGGAATAAGGACCCATCTCAGGGGTGTGGTGAGCTCTGCCCATCCCAGACCGAAGGGAAGCTGTGACAGGAACAAAACAGGGCGAAAGCAGTGCCATTCAGCTACAGGTGTCCAAATCTGTCCTCCTTTCCCTGGAAGCTGTCCCAGCCATCCACAGCATTGGAGTATCCCAGTGAAGAACAAATCACAGATAACAGATGCCAGATCAGCACCTTTGACCCTCTGAACAGATCCCAGCAATTGTCAGGTTTTACCCAAGAGAGGGTTAAGGGCTGCTACATCCTTGCTTATCCCTGCATTGCTGCTTGCAGGCAAAACACCCTCCTGACCCTGTGCCACTGAGCTCATGCCCTAATTCAGAGAATTCTGCCATCTCACAATGCCAGCTCTGACCCAGAGAGCATCCATTCCCTGCACACTTGGCACGGGAGATGCCCAAAACTTGTTGGACTCGGTCCTTGGAGACTCTTTACAGATTTGCCATTTCACCTCACAGCCCCTGTTGTCCTCTGTGATAAAAGTGTAGCAAAAAGCAGATCCTTTGCCAGAGCCCCTCCTCTCTTTCCTTCTGTCATGCCCAGATTTTTTTCCTCCCAATCTTTGCAATTACTCAGTTTCTGTGCCCTTCTCCTTTCTCTGTTGGGTCCTTCAATGCAACACCTTCAGCAAATATATTCTGCTTTATTCTTTATTTATTCTGCCAACATAAAAATTACTAAAAAACACTTTATAAAATATGCCTTGAAAAATCTAGCATTACCCAGCCTCTAGAGGAAGGGCTGGAGAGAAGGATCCAAAGGGAGGGGTTTCCTACTGCAGAGCCTCCTACATCAGATCCAAATAGCCAAGGAGTGGGAAAAGGGAATCTTTGAAAAGATCCCATGCCTGGAAGTGGCTGTGACTCATCCTGGGGAAGACAACTGGTTTCTAGTCCAGTTGCTCTAGAGGTCGTTGTCTAGGTGGGCACAGATGGCTTTCAGAGGAACACTGAGGGAGAAATGTTCCCAGGAACTGCGGAAGGAAGAGCCACATTAATATATCCCTGGCTGTTGTCCAAGCTGCCAGATGCTAATGATGATTCCAGGCTACAGGGGACTCTAATAAGATCTTAATAAAGACTCTAATAACAGTCTGGGGACAAGAAAGTCTCCCTTCCATGACTGAGAGCCCTGGAAGGGAAATCCGGGCAGAACAAGCTTTTCAGGTTCAATAGAGGGGAGCCCCAGCCTGGAGAAGCTCGTCAGGGCTGGAATGGGCTATCCCAGGACTGATCTCTAGGGATGTGTAAAGGAAAACAGCAAGGAATTGCCTCCTGTGGCCTCAGAGGGAGGTCTCTGAGGGCAGGAGGCCTCTCTCAGCTGGTCCAGAGGGTCAGGCAGGAGTCCCAGAACACTCAGGCTCTGCCCCTCTCTTATTTGGGCACGCGGTGCTCGTTGGCGGCTGTGGCTTCGCGTGAGTCCTGTGGCTCTCGGGGCTGGGGAGCAGCATTGGGGCTGGGGTTCTGGACACTGCCTATAAAAAGTGGGATCCCTGTTTCATCCTCGAAGATGATGAAGACAAAAGGCCTGTCAAGGCTGAAGGCAGAGACTGAGCGGGACAGCACGACACTGGTGGCCGCAGATGCTTCCACCCCATCTTCTTTCAGCTCCAGGGTGGACTGGTGCCGTACACTGGACACAAAGAGAGGCTCCTCTGTGATCTTGTGGAGATTTGGGCTCACGAACAGCTCCTGGAGGCCTGCAGAGAAATGAGACCAAGTTGGTGCCACCAGCTCTGAGTTTTCTCAAAGCTGTCTGAAGAAAGCAATTCCCTGATCTGTTGGTCCATGTGCTGTCCACCATGGAGCACTGGAGAAGTGACAGGCAAGAGAAACAAAAACTCCATCTCTTTGAGAATAGTAGTGTTAGAACTTGAAGTCATCCTTAAAAAGCAGCAGCAAGTCTGAAGACTCTTTCGAGCTAGGCTAGGAACACTTTCACAGAGATTATTTTTTTAAGCAATTCTGCAAAACAAAGCGAACTCTTAAATTATTCTCATCTGGAAAGGCAGCGCCTGGTGTTTTATTTCAGCTCCAGGTTTTGTGATCTGCATTTTTCTGTGTTGCCAATTTCCATGTCCTGGACACCGTATTAAATGACAAAGTAAGATACCAAGACTGATGCACAGGAAGAAGTTGGTCTTGGCTACAAGTGGGGAATAGGAAGAACTCGTAAAGATTGTGAGAAGCTGTGAACACTTTCTTCCCTGTAGTATCATCTTGTTGGAGCAAAACATTTGGTGCCAGGCAAGCAAGGAGTAAGGAGGAGGAGAGGGAGAAGAGATGGGAGAGTTTGGAGTTCTGGAGCAAGCTGTGAGGAACAGCTTTAGAAACAAGGGTGGCAGGTTTTGGTGTCAGCGAACAGATTGATCAGCTCCACTTGTTCCGTGCAAACCCTGCTAGAGGCCTTACCCATTCGACTGAGAACCTGGCTGAGCTCCAGCTGGTAGTCCAACTTTATTTTGGGCATCTTCACCGTGGTGGGCACCTCTCTGGGGAAAAGCCTGCACAGTTGTTTGTAAGGGAAGTTCTCCAGCACGTGAGAGGCGTTCCGGGTGTATTGATTTGGTACAATGACCACGAAACTCACGTTGCTCTTAAAGGGAAACTTGGCCACCTGGAAATAAAACAAACCAGAGAAGAATTTAGGGGAAAGGGAGGAAAGTCCAGAAAGCGATGCTTTTGGTTTTGTCTTTTTCTAATTGGTCTACAGAGGCACTCTTGCTCTTGGATGAAAACAGCCTGGTGAGAAGAGGGATCTGATTTCTCTAGAGGAGAATTTGTTGGAATAACAGCTTTAGATTTTAGTATTAGCCACTGGCTGGTAAAGATTGAGCACATGGCAGAGTGAAAGCCCACATGCACAAACCTGCCCCACTCTGGGTCCTGAAGAACTCCAAAAGCACATTGTCTAGGGGAATTTTTTTCCATATTTCCTCATTTATCTTTAACTCAGGGCTTTAAAACTCTATTAATTCCCAGTTAGTGGGAATATCTCTTTGTGTTTTTTCCTCAAGATTAAAAGTGAAGATTCAACATTCTTGCTGGAAGCGAGGACAAAGGATGATTATTAAATTCTTGCGTGCTATGCCTGTTAAAAAAACATTTGGTTTTCTTGGAGGGAATGCTTGCAGTTAGTAAAATACCACAGCAAGAGGAAATTCCAATGAGAATTTGCAATGCTCCTGAGAGATCCCTACCTGAATATCCTGGGACTCCAGTGTAAACCAGCTCAGGGGGTACTGGTGGGCTTTCATCATCTCAACTGGGACCACGTAATCATTGTCAAGGTGGAACACATCTTCCCCAGTGAAGCTTGCATTAAACTTATTCCTCCAAAACCCTGTAAAAATAAAAGTTTTGAAAGTAACGAGGTAACGAAGTTGAATTTGGGTAGAAAACCAGAAACTGCTGAGCTGGCACTCCTCCTTATCTGGAGTTCTCTAACAAGGCCAGTAGTGACCAGGGAAGTAAAAACACAGCAAAAAGAAGGCTGGAAGAGCCATAACAGCAAGAAACTCTTATCATCCAGAGAGAAACTATGGAATAACAAAAAGGACATGGATTAATCCTCATGCCTCAGCGTGGGAGACTACTGAAGGCTATGGAGATAAAAGAAACTGTGTTAGTGCTTTGAAAAATGGGGAGTATTTCCTCTGTGCTGCAGAGGGGGAAACACTGCTCAAGACCAAGGTAAAACATTTGTAGATTTATACTGGAAGTGTTTGGTCTGTGCACAGCCCTCAGGAAGTTAAAAAAGGAAGATGTGACTGACCACTGCGCTGCAGTCAGAGAGAAACGCACAGAAGCTGCCTCTGAGCTCTGTGGTGGGTGTGCAGTGAGCTGCACACGACCTGGGTCATCATTTAGCTTAGAAAAAACCTTTAAGATCACTGAGAGGATGAGCAGGGACATGCCACTGCCTGGGATCCTGAACCAGGAGGCAAAGATACTGCAGGTCCCACCTGCTGCGTTCTGGCTCTGCTGTCAAGTACCATTTTTAGCCCATGTGAAGCAGTTGGGAATCGTTACTGTAAAGAAATCTAAGCAAGAGGAACAGCAGATGCACGAGAACAAGCAGATTGCCTAGCAGGAAGCAAGGAGAGGAGATGCTGTTCAGCTACAGGGCTTGCAGAAAACTGGAGTTCTAACTATTTCCTCTTGGAAAATAAAGGAAGGCCTGCGGAGCTCACCGTGGAAATAGATGGCATTGAGCAAGAGCATCACTGTGTTTGCAGGGAGCTGCTGGAGGAAGGAGGGAATTTGCCCACGGGTTGCTTCCTTGACCCAGTTGTTTATGGCCACGAGGTCGTCCTGACTGATCCCAGAAAGGGTCATGGGCTTTGCTCCGTAGAATTTCTCAGAATCCTCCAGGAACTTCTGTTTCACCTCAAATCCTGGCAAAAGGGAAGAATGATGGGAAAGGTTCACTCAGCGTGGCATGGCACTCCCCAGGAGGAGGAAATAGGGGAAACAGATGTGTCCAGTGTGCTTCCATCACTCTCTCTGACTGGGAGGTTTATCCTACACCAGTCCAGCCCCTCTCGTGTCACCTCTCACCTTTCTGCAGGTACAGACGTGACCCAAGGCTGAGGGTGGACTCGGTGAGCCTCCTGCGAAGGATTCCCAGCATGTGGTGGAGGCAGGGCACTGATTCCAGGTGCATCACCTCCAGCAAATGCTTCTCTGTCTGATTGGCTGATCCTAAAAATCAAATTCCTGTTAGGTCTCATGCCCATGGAGTGGAAAACGGGGATGCTACTCTGGCTGCCTCTTGTTAGAAACACGCTGTGCCTCACGAAAGAGGCTGGGGAAATCTGAGAGCCGGAGCCTCAGAGGGCAGCCTCAATTGTAATCATGCCTAATTAAAGCTGCAGGAGCAAGGCTAAGTGGAAGGGACTGTATTTCATCTGCGTTTCGCACACTGGTTGCTCGTGACTAGGGGAGAGGATCCGGGGAAGGGCAGGAAATTGTGGTTTTGCCCTCAGAATTACCCAGTGCCAGGTGAGACAAGGCGAGGGCAATGCTCAGCGGGGACAGGACCACGTTGGCTCTGTTGGACTCCAGCTGCACCTCTCTCAGGAGATCAATGCTGAATCTCATCAAGCCATCTGCCAGCCTCTGGCTCTTCTTCCAAGTCATCTCACAGCTTGTATCTCCAGCCTCTCCTTCCTCTTCAGGAGAGGCATTTTCCCCAGGTGATTTCTTTCCATGACAACCCCCAGCCCCAGCTAGTGCTTCATCCTCTGAGTTCCAGTCATCCCTCGTGTCTGGCAGGTTGGTGGTGAGTGGTGACAGGGCTCCATCATTCTCCTGGAAGCTGTCATAAGTAAATTCCACCAGCTTTCCCTTCAGCAGGCTTGGGATGGCTCCCAGCAAATCCGACTGTGCAGTTCCAGCACTTTTCAAATCCTGGGGAGAAACAAGGATAGCACTGGCAAAGCAGGAGCACAGTGACACCCTCGTGGGCTTTTACTGCACGTCTAAATGGGCTGAGAAAACTGGAGAGAGCCACCTCTACTCTGGCAGTGGTTTTGCTTCAGTTTGCCTTTAACCTCGAGGAGGAAAGAACCTCAGTGAGTTTGGAAAAGAGAAGGAATTGCACCCTGTGAAAATGGACCGAGTGAGGGTCTGGCAGTGATTCCTCCTCAGGAAAGCTTGAGGGCAAGAGACAGCACCAGCTCAGCACATGTCCTGTGCCTTCAGCATTTACAGATCCATCATCCTCAGCCTTGATTTCACCTTGTCCCCTCACCCCTTTGAGCAGTGCCCACCTGCCTCACTCTGTCACAGCCCAGTTTGGCTCAATTCCTCCTCCAGGCACTTACATTTTCCTGACCTTTCTGTTCTATTCCATCCTTCCTCTCTCCAAATTTTCTCATTTTCCACTTTGCTAAGCTTTAGCCTTCAGCACTGCACTACTCTCCTCAGATTTGTATGGCCTGAAACATCCCAGGCTCAATGGGTATGGGTCTTTCTCCCTGTCATCCTCACAGCTAGTTTTCCTCACTGTTTCTTATCAACCTCCTCCTATCCCAGGAAAAATTGCCAATCCCACAGCATAACTTCAGCCCCCTTGGGTGGAACCAGTCACTGCTTACCCTCAGCTTCCCATCTTTGTCTAGGAAGAGACGCTTCTGGTCAATGGCGTGTGCCAGCTGTAGGGGAAAAAAATCAATAAAGAAACAAAGTCAGGTCCCTCTGAATTTCCAGAGCCAGTCTTCCCTGCTCCCTCTCCAATCCTGGCTGTAGCAGTCCCCACAAGGCAGGATTTTGGGATGCAGACCCAGGGGCAGCAAGGTCTGACATGGGGAGGTGGAAGTGAGGAGGAGCTGGGAGACACTGCAAACGCTGGATTTGTTTAGAAAGGGGTCAGGCCAGACTGGCACAAAATAATGGATCCTTTAGAGAGTGAGCAGGGGGGTTTTGCAATCTCAGACCTGACAGGAATCCAGATAGAAAAGCAGGGAGGGAGGAAAAACCTGCTTTTAAAAAACCTCCTGTTTACTCCTGAAGGTCACGGTCACTGAATACAGTTGAGGTCAAGTTTTGAAAGAACAGTTACTACAGAAATATGAATAATAAGAATATCCACTGCTATTTTAGCTGGGTAAAAGATTAGAAACCTTGCTGGTGAAGCCCTCAGCAGTGTCCTCCATCTCTCTGCCTTCCAGAGTTTTTCTGGGTGGTATTTGCCCCAGGGAGCCACCACAGTACCCTCACCCTTTGCTGGAGTGAGCAACTTACCCTCGGGAGGCTGTGCAGAGCAGCCAGGCAGAGCAGCCCCCAGAGGAACCCCATATTCCTGGAACAGAAGGACCAGCAGAGAAAGGAGTTATTTCCAGCTGCCTGGCAGCAGCCAGCTCAGCCTTTTCAGGTCTACAGGGAGAAAATTATCAACCTGGCCAAACAGGTTGGCACAGGAACTCATGGAAAGCAATAGGGAGATGAACAATGCTGCAAAGAAATAGCACAGGGCTCCTGGGGCCGGTGCCAAGGCAGGGAAATCAGAGAGGAGCAGGGAGCCGCAGCGGATCCTGCCTGTCTGACCCTGCTGCCCTGGTTTCTCTGGATTGCAAATGGTATTTCCCTAATCAGTGCTGCACACACTGTGCCTCTGGAAGGAGACAAGAGCCTCTCTGCTCCTTTCCCATGGAAACCACCGAGACACAGGCACAGCATCCTCAGCTGTGCCCCAGGCTCTTGGGAGAAGGGCTACTGACCTGCAGGTGCTCAGCAAGTGCTGTCTCACAGGAGGGAGTTTGCAGGTGGGAAGTGCAATACCAGAGCAGTTTCCCAGCAATAAGTCCTGGAATGGGGAGTCCTCCCCTTCCCAGCACTCATCTTCCCCCTTTGCTGGCAAACCCCACCTCTCCGAGCTCCAGCTGGGGTGAGGGACAGCGGGAGCAGGGCTTCCAGGGTCACGGACAAAACCCCACCCATCCCCTGGCCAGTGCTTCACCCGGCCACTTTTCCCTTTCAGACAGAAATCAAATATCTTCTTCTTCTTATAAAACCTCCATGCCAAAGCCCAGCCCCCTGCGTGGATTCCATACTTAATTCCTGGGGCTGCTTTCCACTCTCCAAGCAGTCCTCACTTCACCCAAAACTTCTGGGCTGAGATCCCAGTGGCAGAAGCATAACTTGAGGCCATTTCGTTCTCCCCTTCCCTCACCCCAAATCCTGCAGACGCATACAACCCCAAATACCCTTTTCCTCCCTGGTGGTGCCCATCCTTTAACCCTCTGCCAAATTCACCCCACCCTCCCCGAGGGGCACTGCAGGAGCGCTCATTTATATCAAACCCTTCGATTTGCCCCTTACCTGAGCCTGTTGATGTCAACGTTGGAGCTGGCACCTGCTTTAGCCTGTCCAGCAGCTCTGCGTGGGGCACACACACAGCTCTTGTCCAGCCCCCCCTGGCAGTGACCTTCGGCACCACCCCCTGTTTGGGAATTTGGCAGGCAAATATTGACCTACAGCATCCGGTTAAACATTTGTTTGGGGGAGAAGAGTGAATTTGTTGTGCATTTGGAGATGGGGTCGCACTTTTGGGCTGTTGTACTCTCAGGACAACATTAACACTGAGTTTACCAGATCCAAAACTCCCAGCAGCAGAAGGAACTTTCAAGTGGCTCCACATTCCCCGTGCTGGGAATATTCTCTTTTATTCATAACCTTCAGTGGAAACGCAGGGCTGGGTATTTATTGCCACAGGGTTCTCTGGTTTGGGAATTTTCTTTGCTGAAACCCCCAGCTCTTCACTCCCTGCATCCCAGCACTGGTTTAACACAGGGCCCCGTGGCTGCACACAGGAGGCTCTGAGGCCAGGCTGGGCTGAGCCAAGAGCAGCTGGTCCCTCCCCCAGGGCACAGCACGCTCCAGAGCTCTCCCAGGGCAGCTAGACCCAGTGCTGGGCTCCAGGGCACGCACACACCGCTGGGGCATGGAGGAAAAAGCTCAGGGATGGGCAGAATTCCAGCAGTCCTGCCCTGGGTGGATTTGTGTCCTGCAGCTGATCCTTCCCCCATCTCTCCACGTCCTCAGTGGGAGAGGAGTCCCTGAGGACCAATGATAGGATCCTCCAGTCACCCATTCCTTGCAGGAACTCTTGGTTCTCAAACTCACCCCAGGTGTCAGGTCTGAGCTCTGCAACCACATTTGGGACATGCTGCTGCAACACAGGGAGCTACTTGCCCTTGGAATGCAAATCCTGTGCAGCAGAGTCCTATCCTACACCCAGGGATTCACAGCATCCCTCCCGCAGCTCCCCCAGGACGCAAGAGGAGTCTGGAGGAAGAGCTGTCACTTTGGCTGAGGAGCAGAGCTGCAGCCAGCCCTGCCAAGCCCCTCCAGCACAGAGCTTCCACACATACACAGCTCTGCAGCTCTTGCAACGAGTTTATTAGAAGTAAATATTTACATCTATTGCAAATGGTTAATAGGCAACACGGGACTGAGAGCTCCCCTTGGGTAGGGAAGGGCAGCACTGGCCAACCACTCACCTCCCCAGCTGCAGGTGGCAGCTGGATGGAAGCCCTTTCCCCTCCCAGGACAACCCACAGCAGGTTCCTCCTCTGCCCAAGAGAAGGGCTTCCAGCTCCCCTGATACTGGCTCTGGCTAGGCTGAAGGATGGATGGGAAAAGGGCTGCAATAGAAGTGAGGAAACTGCTCCTACTGGTGGGGCAAAGAGCACCCTCTGTGCCTTTGGGGTGGGGACAGACAGCGCTGTCCCAAAGGGAAGGTCAAAGAGAGACCATGCTGGATGGTGCCTCCTGCCTCTCACCCTACAAGGGCAGGAGGGGACAAAACTGAGCACCTTTTTGCTGTCCTGTCTTCCCCAGGAGCCTGACCAGCACGAAGGAGAGGATTAGGATTTACTGAGGATGTCTGTGCACACGGCATTCCTCACCCCTTACATCATCATGGGATTCTGGGGCACGAACCAACAACAGCTCTACCCTACTGCTCCACAAGCCAAAATCCTCATGGAACCATCTAGTTCTGGCCTCCCTAGAGAGTTACATTCCCACCCCAATCTGCCCCTCAGCTCCCATTCCTCCAGGAGCTGGCAGAGCAGATGGGGTTTGTGCCTTGGCTGGACTCCATTCCAATCCTTGCCCTGGAGCCAGCACGGCAGCACAAGGGCTCTGGTGAACCTCTCCTCCTCCTCCCATGCAGGCTCCAACTCAGCTGGCACAACCTGAAGTTCACAGAGTGCCTCCTCTGCCGACCATGGGAGGAGGAGATGCATCTCCAAAGGCAGCAGTTCCCAGGCCCAGCTCCTGCCACCCTAACGGGGGTGTTCAGTGGTTCAGGAGTGCAAGGGAAGGGTAAGTGCAGGTGGTAGTAGAGCTAAACTGTTGTGTTTCATCAAGGGGCACCTCTTACCCCTTAATTGAAGGGGGGAGGGTACCTGTGGTCCCTATTACTGTGGAGGGCAGCTCACAGTCCCCTGGGGATCAGGCACACGTGGTAAGGAAAGCTCCAGGCCTCTCTGCAGGGGTGACAGTGACCTACAACGCCCAATATCTCTCCCAGCAGCAGTGGAGGTTTCTCAGTTATGGCTTTTTTCTTTTTCAAGATACAGAAGGAGGTTAGAGGCGTAACAAGCACACCTCCCCCCATATCCTCTGCTCAGAAACATCTGACTCTGCCTCCTCCAAAAGCCACGCTGCTGGCTTCCAGCTCCAGCACAACTCTGTGGGACAGCCACAGGCTGCCAGGCCGGGGGTCACTACGCCAGGAGCCGGATGATGCCGTTATCCGACCCCAGCAGGAGATGGCACTTTGTGGGCAGCACTGCCAGGCTGGTCAGTGTACCCCGAAAGTTCTCCGAGCTCAGCTTGGTGGTGCTGGTGGGCAGGGCTGAGGACTCCAGCATGGAGTAGACCCCGATCTTGTTGGCCACGGTGCCCGTGACCACCTCGTTACCGTAGAGGTCGAACGCGTGGATGGGCTCGGAGGCAGATTTGTAGTGGTGCAAAGGTTTCTGCTCCAGTTCCTTCCACACAGTGAGGGAATGATCCGAGGAGGAGCTGATCAGCACGTTGCCCTCTGCAGCCTGCAGGAGAGGAAAGGCCAGTGAACCAACATTCCTGTAAAAACTCCCAGTCTGGTGCTGCACATGAGATCAGCAGGCGGCTGCAATGATCCAATGGTCACGGCACAATCCCTTAGGACAGTCCCAGCCATTTCCAAGCAGCTGATGGTACTGAGGAGGTTAGCAAGGCCCTGGGTGGACACTGCAAGCTAAACGATGCTCTGGTAGCTGGAAATCTCCTCCCAGAGATGAGCTGTGCCTCTTCTCAACAACACCCTGATACCCAACACAACTCATTCATCATCTGTTACTACTGCAGTGGGTAAAGGGACTACCATGCAGTCTCCCTCTCCACTAAATCACCTGCCAAACGATTTTCCTTCTCAGGAAAAGGAATTGAGAGGCTCTCTCACAGTTGAAAATACTGCTGAAGGTAGGAGAAGCCTGGAGCTGCTTATTAGCAGAGCTAGTGAGAGGGTAAACAACCCACACTGCTGAACTTTGTTTAACCCACGTTTGGGTCGAGGACACTGGAGACCCAGCACTGCTCCCTGGGGTGGGTAAATATGGACAAGAGTTACTCATTAGAGCAACACTCTCCCAGGGAAGCTGAGAGCTCCATGGAGAAAGCAACACATTTGCTCCTTCACAGGAGCCGTGGCTCCTCCCTGCCCCTGCTGCAGACCTGCCTGGCAGGGATTGAAAGCCAGGAGGGCTGAGCTCTGGCAGCACGAGTTGGACCAAAAACAGCTGGCAGCAGCACCAGCCGTGGGCAGGAGAGCTTGGGCAGCCTCTCAGGGACACTGCAAGGGATGGAGCAGACAAGCCCTGAAGGAAGGATGCTCCACACAGCCTCAGAGCATCCATGAGGCCCCACCCCGATCCCAGCTGAGCCTCTCACCTTGATCTGCAGGATGTCTCCCTCATGGGCAGGCCAGCCCCGCATGATGAGCCCCGTCCTGGTGTCCAGCAGCACGATGAAGCCGGAGGAGAAGCCAGCCATGACGCTGCGGCCGCTCGGACTCACGGCCAGGCAGCGGATGAGGCCCGCGCTCACCCCGCTGGCCAGGCGGAACTCGTGCTGCAAGAGAGACAGTGCAGCTGGGGGATGGAGATCAGAGGATCTGGCATTTAAGGGACCAGCTGGTTTCCATGGAGTCATCACAGCTGGCTTTGGGATTTGGGCTGTGATCCCATCATGAAGCACAGGGATGGAGGAGGAGGGTGATTCACAGACCACCACATCCCTACCTGTAGTCCTGGCTTCCTGTGGTCGATGAACCTCAGCACAGAGTCTGCACTGGCCACAGAGATGCTGTGATAGGGAGGTGGCATGGTGGTCACAGCTGTGATGGGGACTTTGCTGTCTAACTCATCAAAAGTCCGCAGAAGTTTGCCTGTGAAAAGACAACAGAGATATTATGGCAGGACAAGGCACACAGCAAACCTCCAGTTCTGTGCTGGTTTTTAACAGGAGCCATCCAAACTCAGAGCAGCTCCCGCCTTAAAGGACCGGACCAGCTCACTCCAGTCCCTCACCCTTTCCCTTCTTACCCGTGAACTGGTCCCAGATGTGCACGGTGCCATCACAGCTCACCACGTGCTGCGGTGCCTCCAGCTGGCTCACGTAGAACACAGACTTCTTGTGCTCGGCGTAGGTGAAGCGCGGTGGCACCTCGCTGGTGCCATCCCCATAGTTGTACAGGGGCCAAAGGCGCACAGTCTTGTCCTTGCTGCCACTCAGGAAGAAATCCTCACTGCCCAGCGGTGCCACACACTTGATTGCCCCAGAATGCCCTGAGAAACTCTGCAGCTTGATCTGGTGGAAGTGGAAGCGGGGGTCGTGCTGGCTCACACCAATCTCGTACTGCCAGTAGGCCAGCCAGTTCCCACACAGCATGTGGGTGCTGCGGGGCAGGTCGTGCTTCAGGGCGTTCTCCTCGCTGGACGAGCTGGGAACGAATCCATCAGTGCCAGCACTGAGGTGGAGCAAGCCGAGACCTTCCCGCTGCGTGTCCACGGGGACCTGGATGCGGTTTCCCACCAGCACGCTCCCAAAAGTGCCGGAGTGAGTGTCCTCGTGGGGGCTGGAGATGGGCTCGGCCCCCCGAGTGTCTTGGTCTGCACTCGGTGTTTGTTCCAGGCCCACGACCTGCAGGTTCTTGGGGTTCACATTCTCCAGGTGGAGGCTGGCCAGCTTCTCAACCAGAGAGTGGTTGGGCACAACCGTCCGGATAATGTCACCTGAGGAGACAGAGACAACGTGGCTGCAAGGGAAGGACTGTCCCAGTCCATCATCATCAACCCCATCAACCCCAGAGCGGGTCAGCACAGGGATGTGAACACAGATCCCCCAGGTCAGCCACATCTGCTCCCAGCCAAAGCAGCCTGAAGCCCAGCGGGCTCCCAACTCAAGAATCAGACCAAGCCATGCTGTAGAAGCTGTGGGTTTCCCCAGCAGCCCTCTGATTTCTCCCAAGTTCAGGCCCAGAGCACAGAGCTCTCTCACCAAGCCCTGGCGCTGGTGGCCAAGGCGTACCGAGCAAGCAGGAGAAGGGGATGTAGGTGATGTAGGCCATCTCGGGGGTGAACACCTTCTGTAACTCCACCAGCACGGATGGATCCAGGGCCAGCAGCTGCCCATCTGAAAGGGGCACCTCAATCACCGGCACCTCACAGCTGCTCAGCGATTCCGCTGTCAACCCCTGGATGAAGGAAAACAAGATCAGATAAAACCCAAGATCAGCTGCTGTTACCACATAATTAATTCCACACACACAGCCAGGTATGCCCACCACATTCCCACCTCTGGGGGAGAGCAAGAGAACCCCTCTCCCACACCACTGACCTGATCCTGCAGCTCCTGCAGCAGCGAGAATGCCCCGAAGAAGTTTCTCACTGTGTCACTCAAGTGCTGCTGCACCATCTCCTGCCCAATGCGCAGGCAGATCAAGGCGATGAGGCTGATTGTCTTAACACACAGGACAACACGGGCCTGGGCCCCGCTGGGGAAACTGAAGAGGACACCCATGACCAGCTTGCCCTCCAAATATCCCTTTTTCCCATCCTGTTTCATGTTTCCTGCCTTACCAGAGTTATCAGAATGCTTTAAGCAGTGTACCAGTGCTGCTTGCCCTACACATATCCCTTTTTCCCATCCTGTTTCATGTTTCCTGCCTTATCAGAGTTATCAGAATGCTTTAAGCAGTGCAAAGGGATGCACAAATATCCCACCAACCTCAGGAGCATTAAGGCCCGCACAGAACCGTTCCCAAATCCCTGATTTTGTGCTGATTCTGCAGCGCTTACCCGATGGCTGGCGAAGTGAGGAAGCCCAGCACTGGGAGCAACACCTCCTGACTGATCTTGGGGAGGATGTCCATCAGTGTGGTGTCAGACAGACACACCACGATCTTCTGGGTCAGTGTCACAGCGGCCAGGAGCCCAGCCTCCTTCCGGCTGTTCAGCCGGACGCCGCCGGAGCCGCTGCCAGGTGCGACCTGTGGAAGGGACTCCTTCAGCGCCAGGGCCACCTCTCCCCGGCAGGACACAGGAAAGGTGACCCTGGGGCCACCTGAGCTCAGCCTCAAAGTCCAGCACTGCAGTGCTGGTCACAGCTCTCAGAGGAGGAGTCTCAACAGCGAATTGTGTCTGGCGCTCAAGGGATGAGCCCAAAAATTCAACACAAGAGGTGGGTCTGGAGGAAATGGCAATGACACCCCCAAGCTCACGGGTTTCCTCTGCAGAGCATCTCCCTGCACAGAACTCACACAAGTGGGAAGATCAGTAGGGACAGCAACAACCCCACCCTAGCCCAAACCATCCTGGACACCCCAGAGCATCTCAGAAAGAGAGGAAACACATACACAGAATCTAAAAGCAAAAATCAGTGTCTTCATCCCACAGTCTGCAGAGGAACAGTCCTTGCATGAAATATCCACGCACAAAATACGGGCAAACCCGCTGCTGACTTCTAGAAATCCAGCTGCTAATAATTTCATGAGGCAGAACTGCACATCTTTTTTTTGCTGACAATGTACTGCTGCTGTTACGGCAGTGCCAGAGTTAATGACATCAGCAGCAACGCTAAAATATTTCTTTCTAGATTGTCCTATTTCCTAACTCCTAGACAAATCAAACACCCAAGAAAAGAGAGCCAACAACAAAACCCACAGACAATTCCCAGTTTCCACTATATTTCTTGTACACCTGCCATCTTCCAGCTCATCACAGAGGCTCTTCCTCTCACAAAACAGCCACCCTGCCAAATCCTGCAAGAAGGATTGACTTTATCCTATTTGTGACCCGCAAGTTCCATCGCGCCAGTATCAGGTTGCCAAATGCTGTTTCACAGGGGTATTAATCCCCTCCGTGCCCCCAAGCAATGAGCTTAGGAAAGCAAAGCAGAACAGCTGGAGCTATGATTGCAACTGGGTGGAGAATGATTTTGCTGAAAAATGGGATTTTTTCCCCTGAAAAATCTCCCCCTCAAAACTGGAAAAACTGACAATAGCTTTTTGTTTTCTTTAAATTAACAGCTGTGGCCTCTTTTCCTCTATGTTTAAATTATCAGAAAGCTACTGAAGTTTTCCATTTAAACGAGAATCCACAACCAAAGTGTTTACAACCACTAAAAAGGGAGCAATATGAAAAATAAGCCTGTTTAAAACATTCAAAACCTTTCTCTTTTCGATGAAAAATTAACTTTTTTGACCAGCTGCATTATACATTTCCTTCTCACTGTTCAGCTACGAATTTCAAGCTGAAAAGTTGGTGAGTCTTGCCAGTGCTTTTTATACAGTTGAAAACCCGTTAGTCTCCCCCCAGCCCATCCCTATCTACCCACACAGACCTTTCTGGACACTCACTCCAGCAATCCCACAGCAGCCCAAGCTGCTGCCTGATATCACAATCCCACCCTTGTGCCAGCTCTCTTTGGGCACACTCGCCCAGAGAATCACAAGAAAAGCTTTTTCTCTGGTTTTTCCATCAGATACAGGTCTGACAGGGAATGAGGGGTATGAACACAGCCGTGGGCTTTGCTGGGAGCAGTCTGGAGCTTGTGGCAGGGGGTGAGAGTGTCTCTCCTGCCCTTCTCAGCCAACACAGCCACAGCTGCTCAGCCCACACCGGTCCAGACCGAGCCCAGCCAAGCTCAGTTTTTATGCAGGAAGCTCCTGGTGAGGCTGGACTCATTTTTTACATCTTCCCTTTGTTCCTGGACAGACCTCTCACCCCAACAGAGAGGAGAAAAAGGCAATACTGACCAGGTAGCTGATGTAGGGCAGGTACTGGTAGGTGAGGACAGGCTCTCCATACAAATATGCCACATGCACGAGGCAGGCCAGCACCGGCCTGGACACCTGATCTCCCAGCACGGGCCGCTTTTGGTAGATATTTCCTGTGCTCAGGGGACTGTTCTCATCGCTGCTCGGTACAAACTGCTGCCTGGTGGGGCCTGCCCGGAGAACACATCATGAGTTGAAGCAGCAGCCACACCCAAGCCAGGAGCAGACAGATTGGGGCACAGCCCACCCCCAGGGAAGAGGCATTACCAACGTAGCAGGACGTGAGCAGCCGGAGCAGGTTCCTGGCGATGAAGCGCGACGTGACGGTCGGGCCCAGCTTGGCCGAGAGCCACCTCACCATCTTACAGGCCGTGTCTGCAAAACAACAGCAGTCACAAGGACAGAGCTCAGCACGGCACAGATTAGCTATCAGCCCCTGCTGCCCCAACCCCGAGTCTCAGATCCACATGGAGAACTGGCCTTTTACACTGCTTCCATCATTGTCCCCAGACGCCCCCAAATTTGGACCCACTTCTCCCCAGGCTCTGCCCTTGCCTGGGCTCAGCCAACATGGATGCTGGCAGGGCCTTACCCAGCAGTATGGTCTGCTCTTTGTCATCAGAGTGATCTGGCAGCTCCTCTCCCTCCCCATCCTCTGGCTCGCTGCTGTCATCAGCCAGGGTGACATCCACAGAGGCCCCAGCAGCATCCACGACCACCGTCAGCTCCGCATCGACCACGGCTTCCTCGTGCTCCTCTTCCTCGTGCTCCTCTTCCTCCTCCTCCGAGTCCTCGCTCTGCTTCAGGTCCTGGCTGCTGTCCATCGACTTCAAGCTGCTCTTGTCCTTCTGGGAGTCACCATCGGCAGGTCTGTCCTCACCCAAGGACACCTCGCTGGCGCTGCTCTTGTCACTCAGCCGGCCGAGGCTGAGCGATTCCTGCTCCTGGGGCTGCAGGGATTCCCCGACGTAGAGGCCGCTCTGGAAATCCTCACCCTCAGGCAGGTAGGCCTGGTCATGGAAGCTGACCCCAGAGGTGTAGTCCAGGAGGTCGAGTGCAGCAGAGCTGTGCTCCACATCCATCTTGATCTCCTCCCCAAACACACACGACACTGGGCTCTCCCCTCCGCTCTCATCATCCTCAGCGGTGCCGAGGAAGGATTTGCTCTCCTCCCGGGAGCTCTCGATGCCCACGAGGATCTGCAGGATGTGGGGCAGCAGGTTCAGGAGGAAGGACTGCAGCCCCAGGCGCACGATCAGCTGGGCCACGAAGCAGTCTGTGTACAGGTAGAACCTGCCGTGGCGGGAGCAGGGCGTCTCGTAGGCTCCGATCAGGGGCTTGAGCAGGTATTTATTTGCATTCTTGGGCCCCAGGGATTTAGCTATGGGCTCAAAGAGGTACCATGCCGCGTAGACAGCCGTGTTTTCCTCAGACATGAGGGATAATATGAAAGGCAGAAGAATCTCCAAGCCTTCAGGAGTGATTTCAGAAAGGATCCCCTCCAGCTGCTGCCACAGCTGGAAAACAAGCTCCCGGCCCTGCCCTTCATCCTCGATCTTCTTTGCCTGGTAGGTGAAAATGAACTTGTGCAGAGCCGGGAAGTACGTGGGGAAGGGGACAATGGAGCTGAAGGGGCTGAGAAGCTGCGTGGGACAGGGTGGGGGGAGGCCCTGGGAGATGGGTTTGTATTCAAACAGCTGCACCGCGCCCTTGCCCAGCCTGGTCTTCAGAAGCTTCTCCACGGGCACATTCAGCTGCAGCAGGACGTGCAGCACGTGCTGGAGCGGGGCTGGGATCTCCTTGGGATGGTAACGGCAGAGATTCCGCACCATCAGGAACCGCTCCAACAGGGACGCGTCGGGCTTGGAAGGGCGAAGCCTCGGTGCAAATATAATCTCAGCTACCACAATGCCCAGGGCTTGCATGTCCCTCTGGAAGAGGTCTGAGACACCCACGGGTGGCTCTTCCCACGGCTGCTCCATCAGCTGCATCTCGCTGCTTAAGCCTTTAACCAAGAAATTGTCCAATTTCTCCAGCTCTTCCAGGGCCTGGAGCGGATTGAAGCCTTCAGGAAGAGTGATCTTCATGTCAAGCTGATCCACAGCGCCGGCCTTGCTCCGACGGAGCGGTCGGACCCCTGAGGATTTGCCGTCGGGGGCATAAGCAGGGAGGGTGGAGGGCTGTGCTGGAGGCACAGGGGCACAGGGCTGGTCAGGGGCTCTACCAGGAGCAGAAATGGAATCCAGGGCTTCCGTGCCTTGCTCCAAATCATCATCACCAGCGACGGGTTTTTCCCCAGACCAGGTGGTTTCACTGGGAGTAGCCTCAAGGACCAGCCCGTTGACCGCATCCGTCACCTGGCCTTGGACGTCCTCCAAAACCACAGTCTCCCGGATGTTCTGGAGCAGAGGCCGGGCAATGGCTGGAGCTTCAGCAGGAGTGTAGGCAGGTCCCACCATGCGTCTGGGATGGGGCTGGTCAAAGAGCTGCACCACCCCATAGGTCGTCAGGTGCGTGTGGTTGTCAACCAGATGGAGGCAGACGTTCTTCTCCTTGACTGCATCCTTCCCCAGCAGCTTGTAGCCAAACGTGAGGTCAATCCAGTGGTGCAGGTCCTGGGAGACCTCCCGGCTCTCCAGCAGCATGCGGTGAACTTCGATGAACTCCTCGTAGGAGCTGCACCACGACGGCACGTCCAGGTCAGGCATGTCTGGGTGGATGGAGCGGAAGATGGAGGGGTCTGTGTAAAACTCTGGGATGCACTCGTCCGGCGTCCAGCTCTGCATGCGCTCCATGCTGGCTGGGTACTCGTTGGGCTCCCACTGGGACCTCACGTGGTAGCACAGCACAGCCTTGGGTGTCCTGCGGGCCGTGTACACGTAGTAGGTGATATCCGAAAGGACGTCGGAGATGTGATGGGGGACGTGGAGCTGCTCCCCACTCGATCCCCCCGCAACGAACGCCTGCTTGGTCATCTCATAGGTGAAGTCTAGCTGCTTGTCTCCCTTGTTGAGACGGAACTTGGACTTCCTTAGGTCCCTGAACTTGCCGTTTTTGGTAGTGAAGTCCACCACCCACGGAAGAACCGGGTGGTAATTGGGGTCTCCCATTCTCCTCCCAGCCAAGGTGTTCAGATGCATGAGATAGTCGAAGTTGCTGACCTGCCCGTGCACCCACTGCAGCACCAGGTCTCGGAGGTCCTTCTGGCAGGCGCTGCACGTCACCTCCTGGCTTTGCAGGCAGTTTTGCTTGCTCACTTGTTCCAGACCACCCTCCAGATTCTCCTCCTCCTTCCCCAGCCCCTCGTACCCTCTGAAGTACACCCGGAGCCGGCTGCACAGCTTCTCATCCACAGCCACATCCCGAAGGGAGAAATCTCCACAAGCCAGACCTGCCTGGTGACAAGCCCTCATGGCCTGCAGCACGTGGAAGAGGAGGAAGAGGATTTTGGCGTGGCTGTTGGTCAGCTTGGCCGGGCTGAAGGTCACGATGTCGTGCAGGCAGTACTGCACATAGGGGTAGACGATGTACAGCATGTCGGCCGACTCCAGCAACGCCTCGGCCTGCAGCATGTTGGGGCACAAGGGCACCCCTTTGGCCACGCTCTCCTTGGCAGGGGAAGTGCCAGGCACGTTCCTGCCCACCTGGAGGATGGGGCAGCCATAGGCTCTGTGCAGGGCAGCCCGCAGCGCATCCAGCGCCGGCACGGTGGGCGGCACGTCCGGGCGCCGGTAGGGCCGGGCGTACAGCCAGTGAGCCCGGCCCCACAGGTTGTGGTAGTTCTGAGCGGCCACGCTCTGCATGAAGCCGTGCAGGGTGTCCACGTTGCCGCAGCGCTGGTCAGGGGGCTGTGCCCGCAGCGGGTACCGCAGCCGGGCCTTCCGCAGCCCGTGGATCTCCACCCGTGTCCAGCCCGTCGGGAGCTTCTGCACCGAGTGCTGCAGGAACGTCCTGACCTCCACCTCGCTCAGCCCCTCGGGCCGCGGGCAGGTGGCTGGCAGCACCCGGCGCTCCTTGAGGCTCTGCAGCCATTTTGCCGGCACAAAGGCGGTGACATGGGTCCTCTCAGGGGCCAGCTGCCGGCGGTCAATGTTCAGGTCCTTCTCCACGCTCTGCAGGAAGCCTTCCATGCTGGATTCTGCTGGGAGAAAGGTGGCCCAGATGGGCTGTGAGCGAGCGGAGCGGAGTAGAACCACCCTGTCCTCCCCAGCGAGCAGCAAGTCTCACTTCCCCAATTGGCACTGGGGTGAAAAAACGTGGTTTGAAGAGCTTGGTCACTGTGTCAGTGTGTGGGGGTTGAGAAGGGACCAGCCCTGGCTGTGAGGGACAATGTGGGACCTCTGCAGCCAGGCAGGGGGACGTGGTGGGGCTTCCACAGCCCCAGGCTCAGGGAGGAGGACATGACAGGGAATTGCACAGCCAAATGCTGGGGGAAGGGACACGATGGGACTTTGCAGGCCTAGGCTTGGTGGGGGGACACACAATGGCACATCTGCAGCTGGGGAGAAGGATGCGATGGCAACTCTTCAGCCCCAGCTTGAGGGACATAACGGGACATTCACAGCTCCAAGAACTGAAACGGGAAGACGATGGGACATACAGAAGGATGTGACGGGTCATGTGCAGCCCCGGGGCTGGTGCTGGGGACACAATGGCAGCTGGCGGGGAACACGATGCGATCTCTGCAGCGTGACCCCGTGTTGGGGACACAAGGAGATCTCTGCAATCTCAGGGCCAAGGAGAGGAGCCACGGGGGCGACACAAAGGATGGACACAGCAAGGANGAGCCATGGCCACGGCGGCTCAGGCGGCCCCGGGCCCGTGCCCCGCAGGGCCCTCGCTCCCGACAGGAGACGGCAGAGTCGAGCTGAGCCCCGCGGGCCCGAGGACAGATCCGGGGAGCTCTCACCCGCCCCGGGGGATCCCTCACCGCCCCGGCGGCCCCGCGTTACCTGGCGGCGGCGGCGGCTCAGCCGCGGCGAGCGGCGGCGGCCCCGGCCATGTTGGTCAGGTGACGGC